>WNGS01001312.1:9578980-9641121 GCA_020271785.1 Procambarus virginalis | reverse complement strand
TGAAGCTGAGGTTACCCAGGCCGTGGTGAGAGAACCAACACTCTCCGAGAGTTCGTGTGAGGGAGAGAAGGAGAATGAGAATTCTATAGTTGCTACTGATAAGGGTCAATTATATGATGATCTCAGTAATAAAGTGAAAGTAGTTTTAATTTAGAAGGGCTAAAGGAGGCTGGGGGTAAGTGTGCAAAAGTGCTTTTAATTATTTTATATTTTTTTGTAAGTAACCTTTGGATAGAAAGTTATTACCATTAATACAGTATATGTATATAAAATATTTTTGTGTTTGTCTTATGTAACTTAGAATTGATAAGCCTCACATCTACTTCTCAGGAAGGAAACACGTACGGGATGTTATTTTAAAAATGGTGGTGGTAAAACAATTGTTAAGTAACCATTACTATACGAGATTTGGGACAGTCAGTTCAGTGGCTTATGGAGTCTCATTGTAGCGTAGCATACACACGTAACGGCTGTGTCCTTCGTTCGGGGAATTGGAAACCCCTAACTTTAAACCATACAGAATGAAATTTTATCACTTGATAGGATAATTAATAACAATAATATTCAAACAAATAAAGACCAAACCGAAGTAGCTTGGCATATGCACACATACATTTTGTCAGGACTTCATTTCATTCTGGGTGGTCACATTTTCTAATCTGAATTTATATATTGTTAGTGTGGGAGTACAGTATTAATTTATTGAGCCTTTTGTTGTAATCTCCTGTCTTACCCCTGTTATTGACAACTTTACTGACAAATGCTTTGACTTTGTTGTACTAAGATTAAGTACAGTACAGAATTATACAATTTACAAATTTTCATTACCAAAATTGTTTATTTCAGGTCTGCTGTATATAGGGTGCAAAGGTGATATTGACAAAACTAATCCATCAAAGGTAAGTTGCAAAGGCAAGTTGCAAGAAAGAAGTTTCTGTTTCCTACCATCTCTACAGTACTGTACAAGATTTGTGTGGCTCTTATATTGAGCCAGCTGAGGATTTGCATAAAGGTGTTGAGTGAACTTGTGGGTGGTAGTGGAAAGGGTTACAGAGGCACAGTCCCCGACCCATTATGTGCCTCGTAACCCTTTTCCACTACCGCCCACAAGATGGGTATGGGGTGCATATAAATGAACTAAACTAAAAAAAAGGTGTCGAGTGACTGACATACAATGAAGTCTCCTTCCAGTATATTAATTTGAACTATACTTCATCTCTTCGACTAAGTTTTCCAATGTACAGAGACTATTCTTTGCTATTTTTAAGGATAGATAATTTGAGATTAAATATTGTTGCATTTTTTTATATCAAAATCAAAAGGAGAATGTCAAGTTATGCAGTGCTAGGCAGTCTTTGCCTACACACACATTAAACAAAAATAAACAAGATTTTTACTGTACAATGCTGTACTAAAATATAGCATGTAATTATAACTACTAGGCCTATCGAAATAATGATATAAAAACTAATAAGAAGTATAGCATTGTTTACCAAACATTTTTGGTACATGAATACCAATCATGTACTAATGAAACCAAGAGTCCCAGTAGTACGGAATCGAGAGTTCCATGTTCGTATCTTGGGCAGGACAGAAATGGTTGGGCATATTTCCTATCACATAATGCCCCTGTCCACCTAAGATTAAATAGTACCTATTTACTGTTAGGTGACAGGAGTTAGTCAAGGGTTAGCTTGTAGGGATTCATCCTGGTGAGGGTCAGTACAGTAATTCAACCCTGGGTGTGGAGCTTGATACAGGCCTAACATGTACTGCATGTATAAACTGCTGCCTGTCCTGCAACACAATGAATTATTATTATTTTATTTAATTTTTAAGGCTCATACAAAACAGCAATTTTTTTTTCTGAATACTACAGTGGTAGACAAATCATATGCCCTAAGTAGTAGTACAGTAGTAGTTCAGTAGACAAATAATGAATAACATGTGCATTTTAATATATTTAATGCAATATGAAGAGTGAGAGATTGCTAGGATTTAGTGACAATCACAATTTGCCTTTTGAACACTATTTCTTTGTCAGCAATACTTGCAAAGAATTACCCACAAAATATTCGGTCATAAATATACAAAAAACATTAAAACGCCATATAATATAAATGAGTGGAATGCTTACTTTATTTTACAACCAAATCATTGTAATAATCAATACAGTACTTTATTGTCAACAAGAACAATGTCTTCATGCAAAGTAAGACAGCTTAATGAAATTTAAATGCAAAATAACATCTTGAATAGTAACCCTGTTCTGTACCTAATGTATGTATTCTCCAAATAACAGTTTAAATTCAAGCCTTGGCACACATTTAAGGTCTGTACTTTAATATAAATTCATGAAATATTTGTCTAATAGACAAACACTTCAAAATAGAAATAACATAATTGTGGGCAATATTTAATGTCTTGAATATTTCAGGATACAGTGCAGGTACTGTACCATTATTCATATTGCTAAAGGTGTCCATAGCTCCACAAGACCTTTTTGAACCATAAATACTTCAACTTCCTGTATTTGTTTTAATGTGTTACTGTATAGGATGAAGAGAATTTAAATGATCTGACCCTATTTGTCTATGATCATTTACATTTAAGCTATATCTACTGTGTATTTAAATATTGGATTACTTTGAGGGAAGAGAGCATTTGCCACTCAGGTGGTTAGTTGGAAAGGATGCATTGGAAATCGTTTAGCCTGATTTTATCTTTTCTTTACTCAAAAATATATTTCACAAACTCTACAATCCTTTTTTACTACTGTATATCATGTTGTGAAAATATAATATATAAGCTTTAGCTGGATATTAAATTATAGATATAATAGAGGCATTTAGGCAATGTATTTTCACACCTTATATAGGAAATGGCTTACAAAACACTATCTCCCTATAGTCATTAAATACAGTAAATGCAAATGTTAATAAATTAAATTTTTTCAGATAACTGAATGGTTTACTGCAGAGTTCTTAAATCTTCATCGAGTATATGCTATCAAAGAAGAGAACCGTTTCTTCTCAGGGTTTTTACACGCAATCATGAATCAACAAATCGTGGCATCAGAAAAAAGGGAGGACGAAAAGTATGATAATTTTTTTAATATTTATTATATTGTGGTATGAAATTCATTCCCATCAGGATATCTTGCAATCATATCTGTGCTATATTTCTGAACTATTCCTCTTGATTGTTCCTTATGGAGAGGTCTGGACAACTGCTAGTTAGAATCTAGTGCTATCATAGCACAACTTTTTGTGACTAGGTGACTTTTTCAACATTTTCACTGGGTTATACCAGTACTAGGGAAACACTTGTAAATTTATAAATTGAATATCCCTTTGGAAATAACACCTCTATTATACTCTCAAGTTTTGTTTTCTGACAATAATAAAAGTAATAAATATTATTCCATTAACTTTTCTAGTTTTAGTGTTTTCAAACTAATCCCATTTTGAATTTATTACCTTTTGTCCATAGCTCTTCCCAACTGTGCATGTTCCAATTTTCTCATATTTACATTGTTTGAGTGTTTCATAAGAACCATTTCATTGGCTTTATGAGCTCCATAAATATGCTAAAAAGTATTCTTCTCTTCACTTATGTTATTATTCATCTTTTTGGAAAGGGTCTCCTCAGTAGCTCGTCAGGCTATAGCTCTGAGACTGCCAAACCTTACGGAATTTTATCAGGCCTCCAAGACAAACTCGAGCCTACTGGGAGCCAGGACCAGAATCTGACTCTCTCTTTGAGGTGATGGGAGAAAATAACCCTGAGGATAACAAGGCTCTCCAGGAGCAGAGTAAACATACTAGCCATGATACACCTACCAGCCACCAGAGGGCATCCCAGGGTCCCTGCTTTCTCATTCACTCAGCTGGTGCTGCCTGGGTTACACATCTCTGATGGGCCCACATTTAGCTTCACATTTTCAGATAAGTGGTGTTGGCTAACCTTGGGACATTCAGGTTTGCACAGGGCCACTGCTTGGTATTTTCCCTTTCCAGCTTCATGTTTATATTTTTTTTCACCCGCCTTTTGTATGCCCAGTTTTTACATTTTTTTCTGCAGCTGTGGGTTACGACTATCTTTCCTGGTGATCGGTTTGCACTTCTTTAGCCCCACCAGATTTATCTTTCTGAGGAGTTAGGATTTCCTTCTCTACAAGTTGACTACTCTAAAGTCATCTCACTTCCAGGTAGCATATAAGCTTTCTTCCCACTGTGAGGACTATTGATGGGGAGTAATAGTACAGTAGTTAGCATTATGCCTGTGGGTATCTTACCTAAATGTGCAGTCAGGCCCTTCCCTTTACCCAAAAGGGGTAAAATTAATTGTTCTTGTCAATGGCAGTATGTGCTTTCTCTTGCCAGGTGGTGCAAATCAGAGGTGGGTGTTTGTTCATTTCAGACGATTTCTCTATGCCTGGCCAACCTGCCTATTGGCATATGGTTCAGGTAGCCAGTATCCCTTGCCTCATAGACAATTATCAAGGGTTATGGGCTCTGGATTTTTTTATGCAATAGATAATATTGAGATTATCAGTTGACATACCATTGCCAATATATTTATAGCCAAGTCCTATCCAGGCTCTGGACTTCTGGTGGTCCACAATTAGCTATTGGCTTATCTTGGTCCCTTAACCTTATTGCACTTCTGTTGGACTGAGGCATTTGTTACCAAGCTATTGTTCTTCTACCATGGGCCTCCTTATCTTGTCTCCTTTTCCAGTGGACAAGCCCAGTCCATCTTTTCTGTTTTATTAATTTTTTCCTCCTTTTCGGGAAAGCTGGCCTTCTCTACCATGGGCCACATTGTGATTAATATTGGAAGCTACCGAGGGAATCCTTCCTCAAACGAAGCATTGAATGCAATAGAACACTTCTTGTGGGACACTCGGTAGCTTCCATGTCCCCTGCCCTGTTCATTTTTTTTCCCTAGAAGTTATGGGATTTCTGCTCATACAGGTCATGAATGAGGTAGCTGGCTAGTGGGTATCTCTATGATTTAAGTTCTCTTATATCGTAGAGCATGGCAGATTCTGGTCCCAGCTCCTGGTAGACAAGGGTGGATTTCAAAGGCCTGATACATCTCTCAAAAGGTTTGACTTGACCAGCATTTAGCTTAGAGTGCTTCTGGAGGTCCCACCAGAGAAGGGTGTTTTTTTTTTTACATTCAATGCTAACTTTTTGTCAGTCATAATTTTAGTCTTATATAGCACATTTAAAACCATTTCACGGGTTGCATATAAATATGAGTAACTGAAAGATCAAATTATGGAACTCCTATTGATTATCCTTCACCAATTGACTCAGTGTTAAGTTACTATATAATTATTTTCAATTTTTCAGGTAATGTTAATGGGCCAGGAAGTGTTTGGTGATGTATTACTTGCTTGTGGTCACTGTGGGTACTGGTCTCATGAGGGAAGTAATGTTCGGAGGCACCTCAAGAAATCTGTGTGTCTTAAGGAGAGAGGATATTCAAAAGAAGATTTAGCAGGCCTAGACAGAACAGAGCGAAGGAAATTTCTCAGAAGAGTAGCAGCAGCAAAATGTCGGGCTAAGAAGAGAGCTAGAGGTATACCATGAGTTATTTTGACACCTACAGACAAGTGCTGTGCTCACAGTTAAGATTACAGGTGAATTTCAATAGAATATTAGAACTTATACAAATTTCCAGTGGATTTTATTTGTTAACACTAACACTGGAGAAAATAAATGTGTCAGTCATTATCAACCAAGTAATTACTTGAGTGTTTGATTACTGGACATGAAAACATCTCCCACCACCAATTATTGCACTGCAAACTACTGATAGTAGCTCAAAGGCTTCACTGCCTACCACCAGAAGACCTCACTATCACCATAACATGGTCGGAGGAGTGGGTTACCCGCATTATTAATCCTGGCATCCATCTATCACCTTGCTGTGCTCTTCAATGGCAGATTATATGCATTATATTTTAATTAAAACCTTTACAATATAGTAACAATGGGCCATACATGATTGATATTTAATTACATTCTGGCAAAGTGTTAGTTTCATGATGTGGTGTACCAGTCGTTTACCTGCTATTGAGAAAGCTGCAGTCCATTGAAGCTGTGTTTCAGGGCTCCTGTACCTGGTGAGGTTTGACAAAGGTCAACAGCCTTAGAGATATATTTTCTGTAGTTGTTAGTCGTTGTCTTTAACGTAGCTTTGATTTTACAAAAAAAAAAAAAAAAAAAAACTTTGTTCCAGACCAGTGCTTTGATGCTAAGCTTGCATTGTCACTCAAGGAATTTCACATTCTTTTCATGATGTTTCTTTGTTTCTGGGAGGGTCCCCTCAGTAGCTCCCAGGGCTTAAATGCTGGTACTGACAAGACTTACCCAGTTGCACCAGGCCTTTGAGACCCACCCTTTACCATTGGAAGACCAGAATCTGGATTATTTTATAACGCAGAAGTTTGGGGATCAGAGATCAACTCAAAACTGAAGAAAACCCCACCGGGAAGGATAGCTGCAAGAAAACAAGTGACTGCTTGAAGGACATTATGCACCAAGGTAAACAAAGTAAATGATAATTTCTGCATAGTAAAATCCTAATAGTGTTCTGGCCAACTGCCACCAGATGGATACTCAGGACACCCAGTCTCTGCCATCCTGCCACTGCACTCAATGCTGTTGACTGTGTCCACCTCTGACTGAACCCATCCTCTGCAGAGCTGCCCTCTAACTCCCTGGTGGGGTGCACTGGGACAGTGCCCTTTGGTGGCAATTCTTGCCACCAAATGTTTCAAAGGCTTGTCTTTGAGGTTTTAATGGCAACCTTAGGGCTCTGTGGTTCACTCCTTCAATATGTCAGGGCTATCTTTCTTGGTAGCTCACTTGCAACCCCTTTGCCCCACAGGAGTTATCTTCTCTGAGGTGTGCAGAATTTATAGTCCATCACACTCAAAGGCAATTTAAGCACCTCGAATTGGCACTGCCATCCATGGAATTGTAGGGAAGGGCAGACATAAACTGAGCACAGTTAACAGCTGCAGAAAAGATATCACCGAGATAAACAAGGAAAACAAAGGGAGAATCTCCACCAATCGGGAGGAAACTGAGACCTCATACCACAACTAAAAAGCAGATGATCTGTACACAAATAAGTTGTGGTTCATCTCAGACACATGGTCCCAGTCCCACAGCAGTAATCAAGGTTAGTCTGCATGAACCACAGCTAGGGAAGTACAGACTAACAGAACACCTATGCAATGCGGACATATCCAGGTTGCAAACCAAGACCCAGAAATGCATCCACGGGAAAGCAAAGGAGGCACAAAAGCTTGGGACAGAGCCATTTGACCCCCCCCCCTGATGAGTCCTGTAACACAGTACAGTATTATTGATCTTTGGACTAGGAACTTATGTTAAACATTGATTGCAAATGTTAATTTATTTTTTGATGCCTAGGACTAATAGTGTAGGTTATGATGATGATGTTTGTCACCAATGTATCATGACCACAGTAAATGAAGATGTACAAAATTGTTGCTAACTATATTTAATGTATTACACAATACAGTGTAATACATTGATACATCAAAAATTGTTAACTTTATCTTTGAGTAAATTTATTAATTATTTTTGCCAAATCAGAATGTTATTTAATTTATGAGGATTACTAATTTGCAGCAACAGAGGATGAAGCCACACCAGAGGTAAATGGAAGAGATGGAAATCAGCCTAAAGTGGGCACCAATACCTGCACACCATACTCTTTAAATCTGGGTATGTCTTCTGATGCTTATGTAGAATGCCTTGTGGAAATTCAAGAGACTTGTTGTGGAACAGGGGTTCAAAGAACTAGCACAAGAGTACCTGTGGGGGTATCTAATGCACCTATTGTGAATGGATTATCGCAGCCAAAAATAAAGAGGAAACCTCCGAAGTATAAAGCTCTTACGCTGGGACCTGCTGTGGAGCAGGAAGTAGTTCAGAGAGTGCCATATGACATCTTTACTGTTAATGACAAAAATGATAGAGTGGCTTGGAAACCTCCAGCATGTCATAAGGTATAGTATAACGTATAACAACACACTTAGTTTAATTGATATATAAGTACATAAGAATAAATAAAACTGTAAAAGGCCTATTGGCCCATATGAAGCAGCACCTATTTATATCCCCCTAAATTCATCCATATATATTTTAGGTCTAACCTATACTTTATTTACTCACTGCACATACATACAATATATTCAACTGCTTGTGCTCTTTACACATGACTAACTTGTATATGTCAACGTTGTGAGTAGTATACTCTGTAATTTCTTGGCTTATGTACTAACTATTTTACTTTTATACTAATTTACCTCTCCTATCACTTCTCCCACTCATTACCCTTATTTCACCTTCCATACTTACATTTTTCTACATTTGTCCCCATTAATTGCTCCCATTAGCTTACTGCACTGGCATCCCAGGGCTACCTCTAAACCAAAGCCTCAGGCTCAGGTTGGAAAGTTTGCGGGGAAGAAGAGGGATGGTAGTTCTAAGCCAAACCCCTTGACAAATGTGTTGAGAAGACCTTCCAGGGTATTGATGGGCACTGAAGAGAGAGACCTTGGTTGTTGTTTGACCCATCCTGGGATCTAGTTCCCAAGGTGGAGAGCTTCTATCTCCAGGTGGGGAATGTATTCTATTTGCCTTTCCAATTCAAGCTTACACCTCCTCAGCTTTCCTTTGGATGTTTTTCTGAATGTCTGTTTGAACTGAACTTGCTCCTTTCATGAGGATTCCCACAGTTCTCTCTCTCCCTCCTCTTCACAGACACTTGTTCTTATTCCTGCTACAAGGAGCCAAGATGGTAATTCAGAACTGGAGCCAGTCTTGTTTGAGAAGTAGAATTTTCTATATTTTCTAATGGTTGGAATTTCCTGTGTGCTGTAAGATTTTCCCCAAGCCAGGCTGAGACATGACAGTATATGGCACTCTTACTGTAAATTTCTTATTCCGTTTAATTTCATTTAATACAAATTCTGCTGCATTTCTCTTTTAAACAGTTTAGTGGGTGTATTACCAAAATAAAGCTCATATGTTGCTCATCCCTACAGTACAACAATTATTTGTTAAAGCGCTATTGTAAAAGATATCGTAGGCAGCAAGAAATACTTAAATTCAAATACAACACATATGATGGGTGTGAATGCTGTATGTTATAGATAATAAGACATTTTGAACAACATTTAATTATTTAACATTTAACATTTAACATTTTTGACAAATTTAATAAATTACACATGCAAGACATACATAATATAACTACACATTCAATACAACCACACTTAATACAGCCTCATACAGACAACCACACCATAAACATCCACGATCCTGCCACACACTCATACAAGACAACCACACACTCATACAGTTTCACACGCAAAACCATAGAAGATACAACGACACACAACCATAACAACATACATAACAACCTCACACATATGAAATCATTTTCATTCATATTGAAGTTTGTTAGACAATTTACAACCCTTGAGCCTATCACAACGTTCAGCTTTGCAGTCAAGTCGTGTGTTTACCAAGACATCATTATGGTTTGTTGGCAAATATTATGACAAAGATGATGTCCACTTGTGGCTATTACACCGAGACATCTTGGCAGAGATTTAAACAGCCTTCTTGCTGTTGAATGCAGGGAAAATCAAAATTATACTTATTGCTTTGTGATAAAGATTCTTTTATCAGAGATGGCATACCATGATTTTTTATGCAAATTTTAAGACTGCATAAATATCATCCTTATCCACATTATGAATGTTAATATGAACAAATCTGGCTAATGACAGTTATATGAATGTTGATGGGAGCTCATTTACCTATACTCCAGAATGCTTCCTCAGTTTTGCCAGGTGTGATTATTGTGTCAGATTGGTTCCTTAGTTAAAATGAGCCTGCTTACTGTAGTTAAAAAAAAAAAATTGCTCTCCAGGCAGTTGTTTTTATTAAATCCATTATTCTCTTTTTTAAGGCCTCCCCTGGGGACCAGACTTGCCAAATAGTTTTCAAAGGAGCTCGAATGAAACGACGGTGTATGGATTTGCCTGTTCCCATGGTTCTGATATATCGCAAGTTAGACTGTAAAACTCATCATTGTAACTTTACGCTTTTTCATCCAAGTGCCAGAGCATCATTCAGAAATGACACTACTGCTAAAGCTTCAGTCAATGTCAAGATGTATGGAGGTATGTATCTTGGGTGTTTTTAAAATGTGTATTGTAAGCCAAATATTAGGTGCGAGTTAAGGTACAGAAGAACTTTTCAATAGTATTTTTGTTCTAAAACTTAGAATTCATACATAATTTACTTTTAAATATTTTTCTCTGTAGCATACTGCCACACACTTCTTTGATACTGTATTTGATAGCATGTGAAACACTCCCACTCAGTAAAAGTCACAGTAACATGGCTGGAACAAATAATTAACCATTATACCAACAAATACATTAGAAACAAAGAAAGGCAGGTCATTTAAATCCATCCTGGACCATCATTTTAACATCATGATAATGTGGGATGGCACAAAGTTTTTACTTTTCATATTTCTAATGTGTGAGTTTTTGTGTTAACTACTGTTCAATGGAAACTTGAATCTCATCATACATCTTTCTTTCTCTGTCCATTCTGTCTTTACATCATGCTACCAACACATTATATATATTCATTTTTACCTAAGGTTTTGATATGGCATTCAATAATGTTAATTTGTATTTTATGTTCACGTGATTCTAACCATATCTAGTGGCATATTACTGTGTGTGGGTAATTACCTAAGTGTAGTTACAGGATGAGAGCTATGCTCGTGGTGTCCCTTCTTCCCAGCACTCTTTGTCATATAACACTTTGAAATTACTTACGGTTTTGGCCTCCACCACCACCTCACCTAACTTGTTCCAACCGTCTACCACTCTGTTTACGAAAGTGAATTTTCTTACATTTCTTCAGCAGCTTTGTTTAGTTAGTTTAAATCTATAACCTCTTGTTCTTGAAGTTCCAGGACTCAGGAATTCTTCCTTATCAATTTTATCAATTCCTGTTACTATTTTGTATGTAGTGATCATATTGCTTCTATTTTTATTCCGTCTTCTAGTTTTGGCATATTTAATGCCTCGAACCTCTCCTCATAGCTTTTGTTCTCCAGTTCTGGGAGCCATTTAGTTGCATGTCGTTGCACCTATTCCAGTTTGCTTATGTGCTTCTCAAGATATGGGCACTATACAACCGCTGCATATTCCAGCTTTGGTCTAACAATTCCTGAACAATTTCTTAGTATTTCTCCATCCATGTATTTAAAAGCAGGTCTGAAGTTAGAAAGTGTAGCATAGGCTCCTCACACGATGTTCTTTATGTGGTCCTCAGGTGATAGTTTTATATCTCGAACCACCCCAGATCTCTTTCTTTATCAGAATTCCTTAAAGATTTTTCACATAATTTATAGGTTGTATGAGATCTATGTTGTCCTATTCTACATTCCATAACAGGGCATTTATTCACATTAAATTCCATTTGCCAAGTGGTGCTCCATATACTTATTTTGTCCAGGTCTTCTTGAAGGGCATGACAATCATCTAAGTTACTTATCTTCCCTGTTATCTTAGCATCATCAGCAAACATATTCATATAATTCTGTATTCCATCTGGTAGATCGTTTATGTAGACAATGAACATTACCGGTGCAAGAACTCAACCCTGTGGTACTCAACTTGTGACATTTCTCCAGTTCGATACATTGCCTCTGATTACTGCCCTCATTTTTCTATCAGAAAATTTGTCATCCATGTGTGTGTGTGTGTATGTGTGAGAATACATACATACTCACAAACACATACACATACAGTTGGTACTTATGTTTTGATAACTGAAAACCAGATGTTTACATGAAAGATAGCGAGATGTAATTTTTTGGGCAATTTTTATATTCATTTTAATCAATACATGTGCTAAAAATACCTGTAATGGTGTTTTAATAGGAATGCACACATTATTATTTATATATATATATATAATAATATATGAAACAAATGAATATGAAACAAATGAAATTATTTTTATTTTTGGTAAATACAGTAGTGACATCTCTCAAATCAGGACCTCACTATAACCAATCTTTCTAAACATACCAAGTGTAACCAACTAATAGATCAATAGATGGACAATGTGACAGCTTTGCACTTTGAATCTTAAAACATAAAATTGTCACATCAAATCATTCGTTTAATACACGTTAGGTAATAGTATACTTTTTCCTTGATCACTTGTATATGACATAAAGCAAGGATGTATTTCTTTGATCATTTTATATATATATATATATATATATATATATATATATATATATATATATATATATATATATATATATATATATATATATATATATATATATATATATATATTATGCAAGAGTGTGTTTTTCTTTAATCTTTTACAAATGATATGCGAGTCAAGGGTCTAATAATTTATATTCCCCATGTGAAGCAAGTTCATATTTTTGCCGTCTAAAATCCTGCAATTTTCCACTTTACAGATATAGTTATGACGCAAGAATTTTATCACTACTTTGTCTCCCTTTTGTCTATCATGAAGATGAAGTCTTCTCAAACTGCAAGGCACTTAACAAGTGTATGGGAAACTATAATAAGTGAACGATTAGGAACGACAGCAATACCTGAAGAACACCGTAAGGTTATAACACTCTCTAAGCAAACGGTAAGTTGAATGCCAATTTCTTTTTCATTTTTGTTTTTATGAATAGCAGTTTAATCAACTGAAAAGTATTTTTCATAACAATCGCACACCTAATCTTATATCCCACTTCATTAACACAGTATGACAGAAATATGTTTATTTATATTTCTTTGATATATAAATATATCAAACTAAGACTTCTGAAGGAATGCTTAAAACATTCAGCCAAGAATGCCAGATGCTTGTTTAGTTATAACTGAAATAGACTCCACTTTCTTACACTGAAAAGTAGTGTGTGTGTGGAATGAATGAGGACTACTCAGTAAGCATGTATAAATGAAGAAGTAGAAGGAACCAACTGAAAAAAAATCCGAGACAGCTCAGTAATATATAATCAAAGAATAGATAAAGTATTTATTGTTATAAGAACAAGATGGATGTATGGAAAACAGATAAGTTTGTATTTAATGTCAGTGTAGTCAAAACTCATGCACTGAATGTAATGAAATGCTCTTTTCTGGTGGGCCTCTCACTAGCTTCCCTGAGCCAAGTGCTGGTCCAGTCAAGCCTGAAGAAGACACACCAGGCCACTGAGACCTCTTCTTGCCTACTAAGAGTCAAGACTTGAATCTACCTCTCTCTCGCTCTACAAAGTAAGGGGAGTTTATGTATCAGAAATCAGTCTAAAACCTAGAAGAAAAAATAGTACTATGCACAAGTATAACAAAACAAGTAACTACTATAAGAAAATTAGGTACCCAAAGGAAATGAGAAATAATCGTTGATGCAGTGTAAAAACTTTAACTATATCTGGTTAGCCTGCCATCGACTGGCAGCCCCGGTCAACCAGGATCTCATCTCAGCCAATCCATACCCCCAACACACGAGTCATTCAAAGAACCCCTCTGCCTCATGGCAGTAAATCATCAATTGCATCCCAAACACTTAAGCAGATCACAAGTGTGGCAATGCCAAGAGACATCCAATAAAGAGTAGAGGACAACACACCCCAGATATTAGACATGGACATTTTGGTAAAGAAAACATAGTGGTTTCAAAACATTGTATGATGCACCCCAGGCAGATCAACCAAATGTCAATGACCAGTGGACAGCCTGGAAAGCAGATGTCTCATTCTTAGTCAAAAATGATAGAAGGTTAGAAGCGAGAAAAATCATTAACTGGCCCAAAGATACAAAAATCACACTTCCAACAAAGAGGATGAAGCACCCTAATCTGATAATCAAAAACCAGAGCCAGAAGAAAATAAGTCCTTAACCAAGGAAAAAAATGAGAAGATAAAAAGAAGAAAATACAGTCCAAAGGATAATGACCTGGCCAGAGGTAATGGAATACAGTACTCAAGACAGATGTATGAAGTGAGATGAGGATACATCCATTACCCCTTTCCTGCCCCAATGTTGGGGAGAGAGGCAAAGTGAAAACTTGACTTGAGGTGAGAGTATTAGGCATCAACTATTAGATCAAGGAAGTCAAAAGAGAAAGACATCACATGGTCAATGAAACAGGACCAATGCCAAGTCAACCCACTCATACTGCTCCTTGAAGGAAAGACCCAAATGCAAAACCAAGAGATTTGCCACCTGACTCCCATATAGGTAGTTGTTCACAAGGTCTGAAAACTCAATATGAGAAAATTGGTGGAGAGCATTGACCCATCAAGGTAGGTCATGCTGATGATCCTTTAGATAGGAGAGCCTTAGGTAGGAAAAAAGAGGGTTGGAACAATGAATCAGAAGGGTTGGGAATCAGAGCTGAACCATCTATATGGAAGCCAGAAGCAGGATAATGCCCACAAAAGTCTCTTAATCTAGCTAGCGCAGGAAAACACAGCTGGGCTGGAGGGAAGACGTTCAGGCAAGACCACCAACTCTAGTTAAGGTAAAATGCATCCACCACAAAATCTGGTTGATACATGGTTGATGGGGTTCTGGGAGTTCTTCTACTCCCCAAGCCTGGTCCGAGGCCAGGCTTGACTTGTGAGAGTTTGGTCCACTAGGCTGTTCCTTGGAGCGGAAAGCCTTGCAATCTGGAAATTATGCCACACACAATATACTGGAGGCAAACAGACCAACTTGCAGAAGGCTGAACCTCTTGCATAGCCAGAGAAAGGAGGCCTCATCCATGAACCATTTTATTGATATTGGATGGAATTGAGAAAGATCATCTATGAGAATGCTCAACACAGCCTGAGTCTGAACCACACTGAAGACTATACCCCAAGAAGCCAGAAACAAGGCTATCCTCGGAATCCAACCCCACATGGGTAGGGAATGAACAGGCCTCTTGAGGTAACCCTCTTGAGGTAACAAACCACAACATCACAACCCAAATGAAGATGGAAAGCAGAGACCCATGGGAGATGGATACACTGAAACACCATCCAGACCATTGCAAATTTATGCAAAGGTCTGGTACTTCTCCCTGAGGCATAGCTTCACCAGCATGAAGCATGGAAGATATAGAGGGGCCCCACCATTAGAGAGCATTTTATTACATTCAAAGCTTTATTTTTCCTCTCCTCAATTTACCATCTTACACCATACCAGTTACCCGATTCCACAATTGTTTGTTCACATGACTGCCTCAAATTTCATGCTTCAATAAGTTTAATACAGTACTTTATTTTTGTGCATTATTTATAACACTTATTTAAACTTATGTTTTATCAAATATCTTGGTACTGTATTTTATATTTATTTATATCCCTTATTTATAACCTATGAAACTTGAGAATTTCTAATATATATTTTATCATGCTTTAAATAAATAGGTAAAGTCAATATGGACAAGTATAGAAGATGAGGCTGGAAGCCGAGGGGGTCCGAGGCTGATAAAGGGATCTAAACGCAAGAAAAAGCCACCAGCTCCATCTGCACCCATTATTCATCCATCAAGTGTAGCAGTCATGAGCCACCAGGGTCCTATTGCTGCTGCTTCTTGTGGAGATGCAGTGGTACAAGTGTCTCAGCCTGGGATGCAGCATCACTGCATGAAACGTCTCAATCATGTTGTTCAAAAACCACATCATCCTCCTCCTCCACCACCACCACCACCACCAATACCTCCTAAACCTCACATGATGCCACCACCTCATCCTCCTCCCCCTCACAACCACATGCAGCAGCCTACCCATGCGACAGTAACACACACACACTGGCTTGGACAGGCACCACAGTATCCACATAATATGACTCCTTATCCAATGGCACCACCACCTCCGCCACCTACTGCTGAATATTACCCTATGCCCGGGCACTTCATGGCTCAGTACACACCAGCTACCATGGGTACGTCACCTTGAAAACTAATCAGGTTTAATCAGGTTTAGTCTTAGCAAACATTATTGTTAATTCTTTTGAATCGGTGAACAATTTTATACCATACGCTCACATCTCCAATATTTTGGATTTGTTTTTAAACATTGCTGGATGTCATTGTTTTCTTTGAGTAAAGAATCAAAATGTAATATAGTCAGCCATACTGAATGTTTTCAAAAGCATGCTAATGATGGATTAAATATTGAATTCATTCATTAAAATATATTTATCCTGACAATGTGAATTTATCTTTGAAGTAGAATTAAATACACACATAATGCCGCTATAATTTTTGTATTTACTTGAAAGTTTAATTTGATTTTTTTTTATTATCGATTACCTACTAATAAGTCCCACTAATAAAAAAAAACATTAAAATTTTAAGTCAAACTTTATCATTTAAAAATTTATTGTAAAGCATTTCAAGATGCCAAAGGCTAAAACGGCAAATTATAATAAACTTTCTGCAGTTATTTTGCAAGCCTTAAATTTTGCATAAATATCCTGTAACAGTCTCATATTTGTATTATTATTGTAAGTTTATATACAAATTTAATTGTTATTAATTTTTAATTCCATAAAATTAATGGTCTACCTACAAATGCAAGAGTACAAAATATGAATATTTAGTTATGTAAAAACAGTAAAAGAACACATTATAAAAGTGAACAGTAACAATGTTTTGGTATATTCAGGACCACTATCAAGCCAAAATTGATAGGAAAACTGATGAAGGAGAGTGAGGCAAGGCAGAAATGTAAGGTTAAAGACACAGTGTTGTGTACCCAGGAGGGTGTAGCAAGATGGTGCGGGGGCCAGGAGGGTGTAGCAAGATGGCAGGGGGGGCCAGGAGAGTGTAGCAAGATGGTGCGGGGGCCAGGAGGGTGTGGCAAGATGTCAGTGGGGGCCAGGAGAGTGTAGCAAGATGCCAGTGGGGGCCAGGAGAGTGTAGCAAGATGTCAGTGGGGGCCAGGAGAGTGTAGCAAGATGTCAGAGGGGCCAGGAGGGTGTAGCAAGATGGCAGGGGGGCCAGGAGAGTGTAGCAAGATGTCAGTGGGGGCCAGGAGAGTGTAGCAAGATGTCAGAGGGGCCAGGAGAGTGTAGCAAGATGTCAGTGGGGGCCAGGAGAGTGTAGCAAGATGGCAGGGGGGGCCAGGAGAGTGTAGCAAGATGTCAGTGGGGCCAGGAGAGTGTAGCAAGATGTCAGTGGGGGCCAGGAGAGTGTAGCAAGATGTCAGGGGGCCAGGAGAGTGTAGCAAGATGTCAGGGGGCCAGGAGAGTGTAGCAAGATGTCAGGGGGGCCAGGAGAGTGTAGCAAGATGTCAGGGGGGCCAGGAGGGTGTAGCAAGATGTCAGGGGGGGCCAGGAAAGTGTAGCAAGATGTCAGGGGGCCAGGAGAGTGTAGCAAGATGTCAGGGGGGGCCAGGAGAGTGTAGCAAGATGGCAGGGGGGCCAGAGGGGTGTAGCAAGATGGCAGGGGGGGGGCCANTGTAGTGATAATATCACTAGGTGGTTGTAAACCACTTGCAATATTATCGGGTTCTTGTGACCACTAACAAAACTTTCCAGTGATTCAAGTAAGCAATTATCAACAGAAGGCACAAGCTGTTGAGACAATGTAGCACCATCAGTGTCGCAAGATATTCATAAGGTGCTAAATACCACTGAGGATGCCAATACAAGAACAAAAAGCTAATAAAGCGAAAAATATCAAAGGTATCAGATTCACCATGGATTTTATCGAGGGACAATAGGAAAGCACTACATATGATTGTCCTGAAAATCAGGACAATCCACAAGCAGGA
The DNA here is from genome assembly GCA_020271785.1 of Procambarus virginalis. NCBI lineage: Eukaryota > Metazoa > Arthropoda > Malacostraca > Decapoda > Cambaridae > Procambarus > Procambarus virginalis. The sequence goes on along the minus strand of WNGS01001312.1, from coordinate 9,623,226 downwards.
GCATGACTAAGTGGGACAATGTAGTTCAGACAATAAGGAGCAGGGCAGCGTTCCATTAAATGCCCATCAGTTAGGCATGTATGGCCAATATATAACCTAGCCAAAGCCGTTTCCTATTGACTATTATGGTAGTAGGTATATATATATATATATATATATAAACAGTATATATATGAGGAATCTCAGTCTCCATCACAATACATCGTAAACAACTGTATTACATGTTTGTATTCATTTCTCCCTCACATCAATGGTTTAAGAATGTAGACTATATCAACACTTCCGACAGCCTCCCCCATGGGAAGAATTGAGTCTAAAGATAATCTAAAAAGTCTAAAGGTAGTCTAAAAAGGAAGAGTGACGCCAGTTCATAAAGGAGGCAAGACAGCTGACAAACAATTACAGACCAATATCAAATCTACCTATACTTTCAAAATTATTTTGAAACCGCTCTATACCTACTTTATAAAACTCAACATATTAAGTCCCTGCCAGTTTGGCTTCTGTCTCCCCCCCCCCCAAAAAAAAAGAGTACCAATGATGCCATTATTAGACTGCTTGATATAATCTACACAGTCCTTGACCAAAATGAGTTCCCAATTGTCCTCTGCATTGGCCTGAGAAAGGCCTTTGATACTGTAAACAATAACTACCTCTTACTTACTAAGGAGCTGGTCGGCTGAGCGGACAGCACGCTGGACTTGTGATCCTGTGGTCCTGGGTTTGATCTCAGGCGCCGGCGAGAAACAATGGGCAGAGTTTCTTTCACCCTATGCCCCTGTTACCTAACAGTAAAATAGGTACCTGGGTGTTAGTCAGCTGTCACTGGCTGCTTCCTGGTGGTGGAGGCCTGGTCGAGGACCGGGCCGCGGGGACACTAAAAAGCCCCGAAATCATCTCAAGATAGCCTCAAGATATACTTAAACTTCACCACTATGGTATTCGAGGCCTTGCTCTGGACTATATTTGTTCCTATCTCAGTGACAGACATCAATATGTAGTCATCAATAGCATATCCTTCCCCACTCTACCATTGACAGCACGAGTGCTACAGGGCAGCATCTAGGGACCTCTCCTATTTCTTACATACATAATGATTTGCCAAATGTTTCTAACATTCTTAAACCTATACTATTTGCTGACGATACTACCTTCATCCATTCTGACCCCAACCCCCACACACACTAAATAATATTGCTAACAGTGAATTAAAAAAAAATCCACTCATGGATGTCAACCAACAAACTTACAATAAACATAGGAAAAAACCTTCTACATTTTATTTGGTAGTAAATCAACAAATCAGATTCAACTTCTGATAGACAATGTTAAAATGACCAATAAAAATGAGGGGAAATTCCATGGCCTATACATAGACAAGAGATATGTCACTTCAGCACCCACATACAACACACACACCCAAAAAAGTCTAAGAAACTGTTGGTATACGGTACTTTCTAAAATCAGATATTATGCTCCCCCACTCTCCTCTCATTATATTATGCACTAATCTATCCATATCTTACATACAGTATCTGTGCATGGGGTTCAACTACTGCAGATTACCTCAAGACTATCATCACTCAGCAAAAATCTGCTATCAGAACTATAAAAAAAAAACCTGACAACACACAGCTCCTCTAAGTCCCTGAACATGCTAAACATACACTCACTCCACACACTCTCATGTGCTATCTACATGTACAAAATCTTGTTCCTAAATGCTAATCTTAATCTGAAACTTTTCCTTGATAGGTGTAATAGAACCCATGAGCACCACACAAGGAATAAATATACTGTATCTTCGATATCCCCAGAGTTGCACTAAATCTGTGCAAAACTCCATGCAAATAAAAGGACCCAATTTTTGGACTCACTCCCTGATGAATTAAAAAATTGCCCAACCCATGTCCTGTTCAAAAGTAAAATAAAAAAGTACCTAATTTCATCCTTATAATTTCCGACCTTGTGCTTCAAACTCACACTGTATCTTATCCTACTTACTTCCCCAATACTGTATTAGTATGTAAGACACATATCCTTAGCAGTGCAATCACCTCTGCCAACTTATATTGTAGTTATTTGTTGATATAAAAATGTACCCTTTCATCTTACCTGATGTTAGATTAAGGACCTGCCCGAAACACTATGCATGTTAGTGGCTTTGCATGAATGTAAAAATACCAATCTTATGTAATCTCACCAATCCATTGTACCTTCTTGCAAATAAATTATTATTATTATATTATTATTACTATTATTATAGAAGGATTACCAGTAAAAAAATGAGCATGTGACTCGCAGAGGCTCAAAGCAGTCATAGAACAACAAATGGAAACCATCTCAAGATCGACAACACTCACATCTTCACAGATGGATCAGTTGATCAAGAAAGAGATTCTGCTGGGGCAGCAGTTTACACTAACCACCATGAAGCTTACTGGAGCATGAATTGTGGGTGCTCAACATTGCAAACAGAATTATATGCCCTGAAGGAGGCCATAAATGTCAACTTGCACCCAACTGCTCTCCCTCCAAACGTTCCCTCCCTACATGTCGAAGGGCTCCCTCCTGCACGGGTTCTCAAGACAGTGTGTATCGCGTGACTCCTCTAAGTCTCCCTGCCTCTCCTGAATAGGCCAAAAGAGTGCAGTTTGAATAAAATATTATATATCCAGATGGTGTCATAAGCCTTATTCAAGTAAAAAAAAACAAAAAAAAAATGCAACAACGGAGGTTTTTGCAGTACAGTACAGACCTTTACAAGACAGACAGTACAAATACAGACCTTTAAGTCCACAAAAACATCAGTTGTGCTGCAACACTTGCAAATGCCAAATGGAGAGGGGAATAGGCGTCAATAGTGGTCTTAGAACCACATCAGACAGGCATTAACCATACGTTCGTAAAGTTCGCAAATGCAACTTGTCAGGGCAATGGGGCAAAAATCCTTAAGAGATTTTCAAAGGACATAGGGAAAGGCTGAGAAGAAAAATGGGGACTAAAGGTGAAGGTTACAATGGATAGAGAAGATGAAGAAGGTGGAGTAATTACACTAAGATGAAGGATAGCAGAAGACTGGGAAGGGCGGAGATAGTGATGATGGTGAAGTTCGGCCTTCGGAGTCGAAGATGACCATGACTTCAATATATCAGGTTGAAGGTCGGTGGCTGTGTGTCAGATGATGGAAGATGAGACTAATCTGGGTCCAGAAGGCTCACCCACACACGGGACATATGTGGATGGGTGCTACTGCAGAGGTGGAGGTTGCTCTACCTTTGTGTGTGGCGAGTTTCCTCTGGGCCTGTGCAGTCCATCTATTTTCTGCCACACTGGCCCCTGTGGTGACTTTGCTTTTCCAAGTTGGATGGTCCTGAGCAACCGACTTCCAAGTATTGGGGTAAAGAAAGAACAGCCTATCATTTGTTCAACATTTCCAGACCATCTTGGTACACTCTCCTCAATCTTGCAGTTTGTCTATTTTTGCACTCTGTGGTGAAATAAAAACCACTTTGCTACTATATCCAATCTTAACTCATTTCCCTATATATCTGAAAAATACAAAAGTAAATGTCTTAGCAACTGAATGGAAATAACATAATGATACACATGCACACACAAAAAGTTGGAAAGCATTATTCATAATGATATTCAGATATATCACACAATACAACATTTTCATCCATATGTTCATCCAATAACTGTCAATGATTTTGAGGATCAACATTCCTGTAGTGCAGTCACTGACCAGGCCTCCTGGTTGCTGGTCTAGTCAACCAGGTTGTTCGACATAGCTGCTTGCAATCTGATGTATGAATCACAGCTTGGTTTATCACGTATTCTTTGAAGGTATTTATCATGTTCTCTTTTGAACATTGCAAGGGGTCAGCCAGTTATGCCCCTATGTATAGAGGGAAAGTGTTGAAAAGTCTTGGACTTTTGCTGTTGCTAGTTCTCTCTCAGCATGCCTATTACACCTCTGCTTTTCAATGGGACTATTTTGCACATCCTGCCATGTTTTCTTGTTTCATGTGGTGTTATTTGTGTGCAGATTTGGGACCAGCCCTTTAAGTATTTTCCAAGTGTAAATTATTAAGTCTATCCTGCCTTCACTTGAGGAAATACAGATTTAAAATTTTTAAGTGATCCCAATAAGTTGGATGTTTTATTGAGTGGATTCTAGCAGTAAAAGATCTTTGCAAGCTCTCAGGTCAGCAATTTCTCCAGCTCTGAATGGGGCTGTTTGTATGCAACAATATTCCACTCTTAAGAGAGCATTTGTGCCTTGAAAAGTATCATCTATGCTTTGGCATCTCTTTGTTTGTAAGGTTCTTAACCAGCCTGTAATTTTTCTTACAGTTGTGGCAGCTGTTTGTTGTGTTTTTTTTAAAAGCAAGGTCTTCTGGCATGATTACTTCTAACACTTTTACATTGCTTTGTCTTTGAATAGTGTGGCTTGACTGCATTTTATGTGGTTTCTGTTTTGATCTTTTCGTTTCTTCCATAGCACAGTAAGTGAAACTTATCCTCATTAAACATATTTTTTGTGGCCCATTGCAAGACTTCATTAACATTAGATTGGAGGTTTGCTCTGACCTCTATATTGTCTTCTCAAAGAAAATCTAGTGTCATCTGCAAAGGATGATTTGGTGCTATACAGTAGTTTGTATCCTTGTCTGTGTCTGATATGCAGATAAGAAAATGTACTGGAGCAAGTGTGCTTCTTCCACTGAATGCAGTTTTCCAGTGGATGACTGGGTTTTACTTAGTTGGTTATTAAACTCTGAGTTCTATTAGGAAATTAAAGCTCCATCTCTACTTTGCCAGTAATTCAGTTTGTGGATGTTTTGTGTGCAATAACACCATGGTCACATTTGTCAAAAGCTTTTGTGAAATCCATGTATATTACATTAGCATTTTGCTTGTCTTCTGTGGCATCTAAGGCAATTCTGAGAGGCAGGATGCCCTGTCCTGAACCCATGTTGTCCAGGATTATGTAGGCACTGTGATTCCATGTGTTTTGTGATCTTACATCTTGGCAATCTTTCAAAGATTTTTGTGTGTGATGTTAGAGCTATTGGTCTATCATATTTTGCACCTCCTTTACTTCCTCCTTTGTGAACTGCCATGATCTGCTCTGTTTTAAGTACAACAGGGTTAACACCAGTATTTAGGCTCCATCTCCAAAAGATGTTTGGGGGCCTGTATTAGTAGTTTTTGCAATTCTTAATGAGTACAGAATTCTGTGGAAGTTGGGCCTCGAGCAGAGTGCATGGGCATGCTATCTATGGCTACTTCTAAGTGCAACTGGGTTAGAGTGACATCTGATATATGGTTCTGTGTTTGTGCCATTCATAAGGAATTCGTTTTGATCTCATCTTCAATGAATTTAGTGGTTCACTGAAAACAAAATTGTACTATAGTCCAAGTATTTTGCTAGTTTGCTGTCATATGTGACAGCAAAAAGTATTTTGGATTCTTATTTCACTTATGGCCTTTTGCACTCTCGGGGCCTCCTGGATTTTGATTCGTGCAACTTTAGCTCAATCGTTTCTATTTTCCTACATAGCCTTCTTTGCCAGTTTTGTGATAGTGGAATATTTGAGATGTTCTGTGATTTTTATTCTCCTATAGAGGGAATGCCATTATAATTAGTTTGCATCTTTCTTTTTCTTAAGAGGTATGCCACTTGCACATATTTATAGTGCTACTACAGTGTGCCTATTTTCTCAAAGCACTGGTTTAAGTTTGCATTATTTGTCTTTCCAAGCATATTTCTGCAAGGTCTTGGTTTATTTGTTCCCAGTTGATCCATTTATTGAAATTGAATTTGCTGATTTGAGACTGACTGCACAGGTCACATGTCCATGCATGTCTGAACTTCAGTTAGATTGCTCATTTCTAGGCTGATGCTCAATTCTTGAATTTTCATGTTTATACTAAGCACTGTCTTCCATCTGTACATAAAGGCAGCAGTACTACCACTGAATCTAAAATGTCTAACTTATATTTTCTCATCAGGATTTTTGTTGCACCAGTTATTTCTCTTACTTCACTAACCCTGTTCTTAACTTGGATTGCACAAATTTATCTTTGTCAGTCGTATACCTGGATATATAAAATAACCAGTTCTAGCAATTCACCATTCATTTATTTTACACATAATTCTGTTTCCATCTCTCCCCTCTTTAGTTTTGTCATATGTACTGTACTGTACTCACATTACCACCGACACCTGCCCGAAACGCTGCGCGTACTAGTGGCTTTACAAGAATATAATTACAATGCTATGTATCCTCGCAATCCCAATGTACCTTCTTGTATATATAAATAAATAAATAAATAAATAAATAAATAAATATACTGGGTTTGTAACTTTCTCTAATATTCTTACTGTAATCTTTCTCATATCCTCATCCATGTACAGTATATATATTGAACAACAAAGGTGACATGACACAAACAAGGCATGCAACTGAAGAAGAGACTATATTAGTAGGTGGAGAAAATAACTCTGAAAGCCTAATGAACAGAATGTATGAAAGGCATGTCAATGTGAACATGATTGAAGGAAACAGTATGAAAATTAATGCAAGACAGTACTGTATGTCAGCTGATATAACTACAGAAGAGGTATGCATATCAGTGAGGATGCTGAAATGGGGAAAAGCACAGGCACTGATGAAGTATTTACAGATGAGAATAAATGTTCTGTAATAGAAAAAAATGGAATGGAGACAGTTTGTGATTTTATTTATGTGATTTTAACTGTTTGCATGACATCTAGAGTGATGATCTGATGAATTCCCGAGGCATTCTTCTGGAACCTCTCGATCTCTCATCTCCATTGTCTATCCTGAATTCCAGAGAGCCAACTCGTGTTGACCTGCACACTCACACCCTTTCTGTACTGATCTTTTCCTCTGCTTGTCCTCCATTTATATACAGTGCTGGTCAAAAGTATGCTCCACCCTGTTCGTGGCAGTACGTACCTATGGTGTAAAAGAATGACAGTCATGTGTGATATTAATACTTTGAGTCAGAAGTACCATACTATACAGTATTTTGTTTCGGAAGGCTAGTGCGACAGCCCGTAGGACCAGTCACATGGCTTAACAGTAGAGTTGGAGATCCATTGGCTCCACTATTAGAATTAACACTACTCCATATCTTGAAGAACCATGAGACTGATGATGATGATGTTGACCCCTCGTGGTCATCTTCATCAGCCCCTTCATAGTGTTATGATCACTTTTAATGGTAGGTTCCTTCCGTTTTCCATCATCCTTACCAGTATCAAATGGTCCGATCAGGAGTACTGTACATTCCTTCTTCTCAACTCTGCAAAAGGTGTTAAAAATGTGGTCATGGTCCTTCCAGGTGCAACAGCGGGATGTCCCTTTGCTCCTTGTGTGATGGCCATGGACCATGCAATCACACTGATTGCTCTTCATTCCAAGCTCACTGCAGGCACACCCTGCCCTTTCTCATTCATGCGTCCACTATAAGTTTCAATAGGTCATCGTCACCTTGAAGCATCGTTATCCTATTTCTTTCCCTGAAGCTCTGCACCAGGAACACTGTCTTGACTTTTTCTTTACCATTACCTCTGCGCATGCATTGTCGCACTACTCTTCCCCATCCTTCTTTTCTTACTTCATTTTCCAACTGTTTGCAAACCTTAAACCCCAGCACCTTCACCAGCTCCTCTCCGATCTCTGTCCGTCATTTCCAACCTTCCTTCCCACCGAGTGTCAGGTGATCTACTTATGGATGTTCTTGTAGCTTTTGATTCTGCCTCTGGTACTGTTCCTGATGAAGTGCACCCTTCCATTTCTGGTATTGCACACCCACGTCCTTTGATCACCCTTCCCAGCACCTCCTTCCTCTGTGCTTCTGCTGCTTACTGATACCTTCCCAACTCCTGTCTGTGCTGGATTTACCTTTGCCACCCCCCCCCCCCCCCTTTCACTGCACTATCTCCTGATCCTCCCTTGTCTCTTGTGTCCTTTGCCTTTTTTTGTTATCTTAACATCTGTTCTTTCCTTGTCTACTCTTCAATGTAATATATGTGGTTTCTTTGCAAATTTTCCTGAACCCCAACTTCTGTTATCTCACTTCTCACCGCTTTGTGTCTGTCTCCAGGAGCCCATGCTTGGAACTTGTCCTGGTAGCTTTCACGGTTATTCCTTTCTTTTTTCTGCTCCAACTTTTGCTGGGACTCTTATTACTGTCTTGATCCAGAATGATGTTCAATTTGTCCCTCTCTTTTTCAGTTGAACATTCATTCAGAATTCAAAGAACTCTGTCGTTCGTATCTTTATGGGTAAATGGTACACTGTTCCATTTATATAGTATGAACTCGCTCGAGTGAACTACAGTATATGAGGTAAAGTCAGTCAGTCTGAACCATCAGACCCCTGACAATCCCTGGCAAAGAAAAAACTTAGGAGGGCCTATATCCACTAATGCATATTCAAGTTTGATAATTACCTTACCAGGAGAGTAGTGCAGAGAAATATCATTATCCTGTACCCTGAAGCACATTTAGGCAAGTACAAATACATCAAAACCCATCTTTTTCATATAAAAGAATCAAAATGACGATTAAGTAATAGAATGTTACATGCAATATTTAAATCATTGGCAAACGATGCTACATAAAAATATAATTATGACAATTATTAGCAGGCGCACATACACAACATACTGAAGACGATTTAAACAAAGTCAGTCGGATTTTACATAAAAATAATTTTTTTGTATTCTCTTCAATCAAATGAGTAATCAATAGCAAACAACTTGGTGTCAACATTTTAAATATATATACTATCATTATTAGATCCAAAAATGTAAAATGATTATAAAGAGCTTTCTCACCAGTGGTAGTGAGGGAGGCAGCAGTGTGTGCACCACCCCACTGGTGTTGCCTCATCCTCCTCAGTGTGGATTGTGGCTGCAGGAATGGACACCTACTGGTGTGAAGTCAACTGTCTGCCCAATGGAGGTATATTTCCACTTTTTTAGCACCTTTTGCATCATAGTTGTTGCTGTAAGACATCTTAATAAAAAGTAATATATAGTGCAATAATTAAAAATTCACGGTAACATACACAGTACTGTACTGTATTTTTATTTGTGTTTATACAGGTGCATTACAACATGTCTCACGTTAAATTATCGATGTGTCAAATTATTACCATAAATGCCAGTTGTATCATTTCTAATACTGGTTTGAAACATTACTAGTTTTGTACTAGTGCTAAAACCAATTTTCCAATTAAAATTGTAACATCTTTATGAATAGAAAAGTGATCTGAACCTAAAATGCACTATTCACTGCAAGAGCATTAGCTATTGCAGAAGTCACACATGATTTTGGAGCACAAGCTTGCCGCACGCTCATCTCCCAGCTATGCAACAGCATAGTAAGGCTACAGTGAGGAGGCATATTTTGCAATCTGACCAGCATACTTTCTCTGATGTTTCTCAAGAAATCGGTAGTTTCATAATCAACGGTTAACAAGTCACATCGTGGAGGTTTTTCTGGATATTTGGCTGGAACTGTAAGGGTTATTGGAGGAACACATGGGAGATTAGGATCATCAAGTTGACAAATAAGAGTCAACTCATCACTTCCAGGTGGCATCTGGCAGTCTAAATTGACTCTAAATCGAGCATTAAGACGAGCTACTTCCCCTTGGACAATATCACTGATGTTTGGTGTCTCCGGTGGAGGTTGGAGAGGGTTGTCTCGTTTAGAATGCTTTGCTGGTTGAGTAACATAAGTTGGACCCAACAACACTGATAAGGCAGGAGATATTGTCCGGTGCAATGTATGAGCAGCACAAGGTGACTTTAAAACTGTGTTTAGAGTTTCTTCCATGTTTGCAATGCAGGTTTCCATGTTTGGTGGGACAGGAGCTTCAGTCTCAGCATCTCGATGAATTTCTAATTTCTCTAAAACTATTTCACATTTCAATAATGTTTCCATTGGCATTCGCCGCGTAGGATTCTGCAGCATGTCATGAAGCTGTTTCATTTTCTTTGACTTTTCTGCATCTTCATTTCCAATTCTTTGAATCATGCGACGTAAAGGAACAACATATTTACTGAGCTGGCGAACTTTTTCCCTATAGGCAGCATCTTCTACCTGGCTATTGGATATCGACTGAGCAGCAGGAGATGGCTGCTGAGATTGTCCAGGAGTGTTAATCATTCCGCCTGGAGAAGGAGCTCCCATGTGACTTGTACCTCTACCCATGCCTCCACTGTTACTTGCACCAGCAGGTGAGGGCACCATGCTAGATGATGGAGATGGAGATACAAATGCAGGCGATGGTTGGCTATTTGGAGCAGATAAAGGTGGTGCTGGCGAGGCACTTGTAGGTGTGGGTGTCCCTTGACGTGGAAATCCAGGAGAGGGAACACGTGGCTGCATAGTACCTGCGCCGCGACCTACACCACTAATTATCTGGCCTGGAACTGGTCCAATTTGAGTTGTACTGCCACTCTGACCACCAATAGTCATTTGTATTTGACTCATTTTCCCTGACTGAGAAATCTGATTCATTGTCATCACTGTCTGTTTTTTATTTACACCAGGCATTTGCATCTCATTTAATCGTGGTCGATTATTAGTTGTCCAATTAGCCATATCTGCAGCCTGGTTAGGCATGTTAGGTGGCATAGGTTGTCCAATTCTTGGGGCACCCTGCATATTCACTGGCTGGCCAGCCATTAAAGTGGTGGTGTTCGGGCCAGATACAACTTGCCCTCCTGGCCCTGCCATTTGACCACCTGGACCAGACATTGGAACAGACCCTGGGTGACGTGTTAGGACTTCTGCAAGATGTGGGTTATTACTTTGTGGGTTACTGTTCTGAATCATCTCCCGCATGTGCATTGCAATACGTCCTATGTATTGGAGATATTCATCTTTCTTAGTTGCCCGCTGGAACACCTGCAAAAGATATTTTTTATTATTTTCACTTCAAATTACAAAAAACTAATCTGTGTAAATAATCAACAGAATATCTATATCCAAACATTATACTGTATTTAGAAACTAGTGCATCATAAAGTATGAAGTATATTAAATTCTTGGTGGGATGAGTTAGAAGCAAGAGCAATTAATGATAAACCAATTTTATTGAACTATATAACTACAATAATTTCCATTCACTCATTACATGATTTATCTTATTACACATGCATTACTTCCTGCACAAAAATGTTTCATAGCATTTAACTGAACTCTGACAACTCCATACTTGCACTTCACACTCCAGAGGCCTTCTCTATTATCTTAGTCAATATTTACTAAGTGCATGAAGATCACATACATCTTGTAATCTTTCACACATTCCTTCTCTACAAGCAGCCAATGCAAAGGTCCGATCTACACACACATTGCTCTACCACAGAACCAATGTTTGTTCATCACTGCCCAAGTTCTCAATATTTTCCAATATTCTTACAATCATTATCTTTCATACACTTTGCCCACTACACTTAGTAAACTAATGCTTCTGAAAGTTTCAAGTTGTTCTTTATTTGTATACAGTGGTTTAACCCCTGCACTGCGCACCTGTTTTGGGCAAAAACTTCATAGTGCAATTGTTGACGACATATTTTTGTTGTTTTTATAAATATTCAGGTAAAGTTAATGTCAAAATGTTTCCAAACTCAACTCCTTTCATTTCAAAACATAAAGAGTGATGAAAACATTAAGTAAACATTAAAATATAGCATAATTAAAAAAAAAAAACACAACTCTCAGAACAACTTTTGTTGGCTGGCGCAGTTAAGGGGTTAACCACAACTGTATTTCATCCCTCTGGCACAGTACCACTATTCCATCCCTTTAACAATTTATACAAACCCTCTCCACCAAGAATTAACAATTATCGAGAACATCCCAAGCTGTGTCACATAGCTGAAGGGTTAAGGAAAACTAGGCTGTTTTGGAAGACTTGGTTTTACAGCAGGTATAAGCCTTTGCAGGCCCTCTGTATTGTAGGTGGTGTGGTTCCTGATCACCCAGTTGTCTTACAAGGAGATTTACAAAAGTAATATTTTAAGACGCTAGGGGCCAGTATCAGCTGGCTTACGCTGCAAACAACAGAATCCAGCCTGTCCCCACACTCAGCCAGTTCAGTTGGCATTCATTCCCAATTTGGTTCAGGCATCTAAATAGTTGTTTGCTGCAAGTCTGCAGGCACTGATTGATGTGGGGAAGGGGGGAAGGAGGAGCATTAGGGACCTGTAGTGGGTGAGGGGCAGCTCAAGGACTACCCCTTCTAGACAAATAATTGAATGCTCTACATCTATCCTGAACAATTATGAATTATGATTGTCCTCTACCTAACAAGGTTCTCAAAGCTGCGTATAGTACCACTTGTTGCTCTGCACATTGTTCTTATGCAGCTAAGCAGATTTCAAAAGATCAGCACATCTTTGTTGATGAATCTGATCATTGCTGGTAAAATTTAAATTAGAGACTAGACTGATTATAAACGGTAAGCATCCATCAGTCTCAGGAGAGTATGGAGTTGCGCTCTGGTTGACGGTTAGGAGTTGGCCTCTCCAGGGTGCAAAGCCTGGGTATGTTGATACAGGGGAGAAGCTGTCACCTATGCAGCAGGTCCCACCTCTTCACAGTGCCGAACGTCTCCAATGGAAAGGCAAACACCTTTTGACCAACCTAACTGGACTAGACTGATCATGACCAACCTAAAAAACAAACAAATAAGCTTCCTATTCTACCTCATTGGCAATCGCCAAGTACACAATATTTGGGCTAGGCGATCCCTCTGGTTCCACCTAAGAAGAATGGGAAGCAAAGTACTTAATATGAAGCTAAATACAAATCAAGGATCACTAAAGATTTAATCCTTCTTAACCTGTGAAAAAAAACGACACTATTTTCCCAAGCTTTCCACGCGAGCATAAGAAATACTGTATTGCTGGAACAAACATGGACGTCTTCAAGAGAAAATTATACAGTTTTCTTCAAGAAGTGCTAGACCAACTGAGATGTGGTGGATATGTGAACCTACGGGCCACTCCAAGCAACAGCCTTTTGGGCCAAGCTCTCAAGTCAAGCCTGGCCTCGGGCCTGGCTTGAGGAGTAGAACAACTCCCAAAACAACATCCTATAACCATCCAGGTTTATAACCATCCAGGATGGTTTCTGCTTCCAAATAACTTGGGGAAAGATCAAATTCATAGTCTTTTTCTGTGGCTAACCGTGATGTCGGTAAAGGAATCAGGATGAAAGTGAAGATTTGTTAAGGTTGAGCCATGCATGAGCTGTGTTATCATCTGATGATAGTCAAGCAAAGCAGGTGCCTGACCCAAGTTAGTAGTTTCCCACTGTCTGGGACACAAAGCCTGTTATGCTTATTGAGGCTCCCTTAAGCCAATGGCTGCCCTTTCCCAGGATGCAGCCCACATCTGTTGCCTCACTACCCCTGCTACCTATTTACTGCTAGGTAAACTTGCACAAACATCTCCATCCTGCATGGATATCAAATTCGGGACCTTTTGGAAAGTGATATTACTGGGACTGATAGCTTGGGGTTATAAGCAGACAGTTTCCAAGCATCTGGCCCTGGCTGGATTAACTGTCTCCAAAGGCTCCCAGGTGTCTAAAATGGTACTGCACGGTCACTATGTCATGTGGCATTGGTACCTGCTTGATACCTGCTTGATGGGGTTCTGGGAGTTCTTCTACTCCCCAAGCTCGGCCCGAGGCCAGGCTCGACTTGTGAGAGCTTGGTCCACCAGGCTGTTGCTTGGAGCGGCCCGCAGGGCCACATACCCACCACAGCCCGGCTGGTCCAGAACTTCTCTTAGAAAACAGTCCAGTTGGTGCTCCTAATTGTTCTGGTTTGATTACTGTTGACTATACTGTAAACTTTATATATGTATAGTATAATACAATAAACTACTGGTAAATACAGAAGTGCTATCCACATACTGTAACCAAATCTACAAGATCCAATACAGTACTACTCAAATCGAGGGTTGCTTGTAGGCATGATAGGCATGGGAAAGGCAACACAATTAAAACTGTAATTTAAAATCAAAGAGAAAAAAGCACAAATCCTGATAATTAAAACTATGTTATTACCTGGAGTTCCAAGTCATGAGCATTTCTGTGGTTACCCGGTGGAGTTTGTCGAATAAGATCTTCCAACTGAGCAACAACCCTCTGGCGGAAGTTCCAGGACTTCCAGTCATCAGCCATTGTTCTTGCTTGCTGCAACAGAATAACATGTGTAAGAAAACATTTAACCTCCAGCGCATACAAAGCTATCCATCCACATACAATATTAATATTCTTTAATCAGTTACAGCATACAGTGAAGTACAGTACAGTATATTCAAAAAAATATACACACATTGTTACATGAATGCAGCCAATGAGTAGTATATACTGTAGCCTATGTTCATGTGCTATATGTATCTGCACAGTACAGTACTAAATTTTTTATTTTGGCACAAATGTCTGGGCAAACACAAAAGCTATTGCATGGAATTTTCTATTTCTATGGACTAAAGGCTCACTGTACAATATTTGTTTATTATACTGTATATAGTCTTCTAGTTCTTCATTGAGCAGTCTGACATGGCAAATACCCAGATAATCACAATTTCATGACCAATTCTAAACATTTTTCAATTACTCATTGTAATCTTCAAGAGCCACTTCACTCCCAAATGACTGCTTACATTATTTTATTGCTGAAGTAGCATACATGTCTGTTACTGTGAATTTCTGATTTAGATTTTATTTGTCATCATGTGGTTCCATGATTGGTGTTTTATTAAACTTCTATAACTATGTAAGTGAGGTAGAGTTAACATTCATTTGCAATCTAAATCAATATCCAGGAATTTCATGCAGCTACCTTTTGCTCAAAAACAGTAATATAATGTGCTGAGCAGAGGTACACTCACATCTTTAGGAAAGATAGCAATGGCAATACATTCAATGGAACTAATAAGCATGGAGAAACTGTCTTTAGACCACTAATTTTGAGAATCATTTAAATAATAATACCTGTATTAATAATAATAATACAAAACGAAATCACATTAACTTTATGTATCAATGAGAAAATCAATAAGGATGACTTGAATCTGCTCATTTGGTACTCCCAAGCTAGTGCCCTAAAACACCATGACACTATATGGTCAAAAGCAATGCTACCTGGGATTCCATTGAATCCTCAAATATTTCTGAGGCTTACAACTGAAGCCCAATCAGGGTATTAAACATTGCCCCCATGCACTCTGGCTAATGGTCCAGTAGTTCTCCAATATTTATCATCAAATACACAATGCACGAATGAAGGATGAATGAAG
This sequence comes from Procambarus virginalis, assembly GCA_020271785.1. NCBI lineage: Eukaryota > Metazoa > Arthropoda > Malacostraca > Decapoda > Cambaridae > Procambarus > Procambarus virginalis. The sequence continues at coordinate 9,607,851 of WNGS01001312.1, read as the reverse complement.
GAATGGTGGCCAACCATTTGGATCATCAGGGATCAATGCCGACCTACTAAAAGTGAGGCCATCATTGTGGTGACCAGTCCAATTGGAAGTGAACAAAGACTCGTGGCATGCGATGCATTATGGATGCAGCCTCATGCATGCATTATGAATGCATAGTAATTTGGATTCTTATTTACAAATATGTCGTTTCAATCCTCAAACTTCAGGTAGCATATTACTGTATGTAAAGTTTAGTGTCCCATAGAGAGGAGACTATTCAAATTGCTTGGCACTCACTTGGGTATGTTTCAACTATTCTCAGTAGTAGTAAATACTAATTATAATTCCTGTGAACTGCAGTGTTTCCTCCGATATGTTCCACTTGCCAATGATGGACAGACAATAGCAGCCAAGAGTAGCTTGGGCCCTAGAACCTCTCTCAAGGTTAATTTTAAGCCATCATATCATCAGAGGTATCCAAAAACCAGCTCAGAAATAATTCTATAATATCACACACCTTGCACACTATATATAAAACAATGTTATCTATAATTTTCTATTAGTTTAGGTAGGTTAAGCTATGAAAGGTTACAATGAGTTATGCTAGCTGACTCCACTTATGATGGACTCCTGACTTATGATAACTTATGATAAGACTATCATGACTTATGATAAGACTTACGATAACTTGGAGTTATTGTAAGACTCCCGATAGGTTAGGTTTGCTTAGATTAGGTTATAATGGGTTAGCTTATGCTGGGTTAATTGAAGTTAGCATATGATAGCTTAGGTTAGGTTGAGTTATGTAGTAAAACACTATGTATGTTAGTTGCTTTACAAAAATAGACCATTTAATAACTAAAAAATCTATATTTTCTCAACCTTCTGCACCTTTTTGTACATAAATGTTTGGTATTTCAAGAACAGCAATGATTTAGGATCCCGGTAGTATAGTAGGGTTCGTTTTTAACTCTCAATCGAGACTTCCGGATTCAAATCATGGGTGGGGGCAGAAATGGATGGCCACGTTTCCTATCACCTCATGTATCTATTCACCTAGCAGAAAATTGGTACCAAGGAGTTAGTCAGCTTGTTTGGAATTATTTTTATTATTATTGCAACAGTCTCCGTGGTGTAGTGGTAAGACACTCGCCTGGCGTTCCGCGAGCGCTTTGTCATGGGTTTGTATTCTGGCTGGGGAGGATTTACTGGGTGCAAATCCTTAACTGTAGCCTCTATTTAACGCAACAGTAAAATGTGTACTTGGTTGTAACAACGATTCTTCGCGGCGGGGATCGTATTCCAGGGACCTGCCCAAAACGCTACGCGTACTAGTGGCTGTACAAGAATATAAGAACTCTTGTATATATCTCAAAAAAAAAAAAAATTATTATACAGGAAAATTTTGGCAGCTGCTGTACGTTAACTATTGCACATTGCAACAGTGTCCTGTATGCCAGAACACCTAAGTATGATATAGACTGCTGTACACCTGTTCAGTCCAGCCTCTATCATAGTGATCTGTGCAAGCGGCGAAGAATAAAGCTTCTGGTCCTGCCTATCATCAAGAGACCATCACCAGCTCTACGAGTTTAATCTCACGAAGCTCCCCCATAATGTGCCCTACACACACACACACACACACGGGTATTGTACCATCACCCTCGTTTAGTGCTCACCTTAACACACACGCTACGAACACTACACGGCAGAGTCTCATATATAACAAGCCCTATACTCTAAGGTCCCATATAATAGGTCCTAAGGTCCTATTACATTACATTTACATTACAAACTCAGCATTACACTTACAACACCCGTAGCGTCTGTGGCTGCAAGGTGTAAACACTGTTACACAAGGTTGCCAGAATTCGTATTCGCTGAAAGTATTCAATTTCTTTCTTTATTATGCACCAGAAAGTATCGGACTTTATTTATATATATATATATATTTATTTATATATATATATACAAGAAGGTACATTGGGATTGTGAGGATACATAGCATAGTAATTACATTCTTGTAAAGCCACTAGTACGCGCAGCGTTTCGGGCAGAGTTAAGATCTAAAAGTAGGACAGGACTTATTAAGATCTAAAAGTCGCGAATTTATAATAAAAGTAGCCAAATAGGCCTTTTAGCGACTGATATGCTTTTCAGAGTACATAGCCCAGTTTAATTTAGAAGTAGGCCCAAAAATTACAAATAACGACAGACATACGTGGCTTTTTAATTGGGCTATAAGGAGACCAATTGGGCTATAAGGAGACCAATTGGACTATAAGGAGACCAATTGGACTATAAGGAGACCAATTGGGCTACGTATAGCCAAATCTGGCAACCTTACATTACATTCTTTCATTACATGACCTGCCCGAAACGCTGCGCGTACTAGTGGCTTTACAAGAGTGTAAATACTATGCTATGTATTTCACAAACCTAATGTACCTTCTTGTATATAAATAAATAAATACATTACATTCTCAAACCCTTACCAAGACGCGCTTCACGTCACTTATACGCCACAATTGTCTTATTATAATTTATATACACAAAAGTTCTTACATTATTGTACAGCCACTAGCACGCATAGCGTTTGGCACAGGTCCTTAATCCTAATTTTCCTCGGAATACGACCCCCCAAATCGTTTAACAACCAGGTACCCATTCACAGCTGGGGGAACAGAGGCTGCAGTTAAGGATTGGCGCCCAGTCAATCCTCCTCGGCCAGGATAGATACCCAGGGCAAAGCGCTTGCAAAGCGCCAGGCCCAGTCCGTCCTCATGAACAAAGGTCAAAATCCATTCCATGCATTACACAGAACTCAGTTGATGACGTTATCTTGAAGTTATCTTGAGATAATTTCGGGGCTTAGCGTCCCCGCGGCCCGGTCCTCGATCAGGCCTCCTTTTTGTTACACATCCCCCAGGAAGCAGCCCGTAGCAGCTGTCCAACTCTCAGGTATCTAATTGCTGCTAGGTGAACAGGAGCATAAGGGTGAAAGAAACTCTACCCATTTGTTTTCGTCTCCACCGAGGATTGAACCCGGAACCTCAGGACTAGGAATCCCGAGCGCTGTCCACTCAGCTGTCAGGATGTCCAAACACTTCCGGAAGAAGTGCTTCGCTGACGACTTTCGTTCGAACCACACTGTCAATGCTTCACCCACGTACTACAAATACAAATAATCGCCAACAAACCTAAACACCTAACCTAACCTAACCAATGTCTAAATATGCACATTATGCTAATATATAATAATATTACAATGTATTTGAAAAAATTCCTGTTTTAAATGAACAGCTTGTTAAAATTTATGAATGCGTCTTTGGGGTCGACCCCTGGATGGAATGGAGTTGGTCTGAGGATAGATTGCTGGGCGAGTATTTTACCACTGCACCACAGAAACAGCTTAGGTTACTTTATGCATTTTACCAGTACAGTATATTATATATTGCAATGCATGATATAGACTAAAATGTTTTTTAATATATAGGTGTTGTGTAGTTTGTGTAATATATACGATTGGAAAATACAAAATAGTTTTTTTTAAGTTTGTGAAACGGCTATAGCACACGAAACTACATAATATTCAGCTTTTATTAAAATTATTAATATGTAGGCAATATGCTTTTACTAAAAATTAAACAAATATAATTGGTTTTAAATCATTTACTCTAAGATTAATTTAGTTGCTATTTTTTTATTAAATTATTCTATTATTAAGCTACTGCACATTGGGCAGTAACCAGAAACACACACATCAGAAACAAATATCTTTTTGATATTCCAAGAGTATGACTTAAACTAGAAATGCTCTACAAATCAAGGGAACCAGAATGTGTTATGACCTTCCCAATCATGTCAAAGACTGCATCTCTTCCAACCAGTTTAATTAAGATAAAAACTTGTAACCTACCTTACCCCCAAATGTTAACCCATGTCTTATTATTTTAAACAATGCTGTTTGTTGACCAAATTGTATATTTGCTATTTTCTGCCATGTTCCCCCTTCCTTTTTATATTTTTTAATTTTCCAACACAATTTATGCTTTAATCTCAATTAGTATCACGTTTTAGTCTAAGTGTTTTTCCTGCCCGAAACACTTTGCGTAATAGTGGCTTTAGGCTTTGTATGTACTAGCTCTATCTATAAATTCATCAATGTTTGTATCTCACTTTATATGTATGTACTTTACCTGATTAAACATTTGATTTTTTTCATTTGATTGTAAGTTGCATTCTTGAAGAGGTCAGTATAGTTGGCCTGAAGATCTCACTAAGCTTACACAGGTTTCCAATCCCTGGCAATGAAAAAAAAAAAGTATGTTTTTGTTACTGATGCTTCGTGCACAGTATAGGGTTTTTCATTTATTTTTTTATCTATACAAGAGTTCTTACATATTTGTAAGAACTTGAACCTTATCTTAATTCTAAGCATCCCTAAATAGAATTTACGTTATTGAGGCAGAGTTGATGGGGACTTGGAAGCTTCGGAGAGATTCACAAGCTTTGGATAGAAAAAAATAAAAACCTCTTAATATAACACCTAGCAAAAGAGGGAAAGAATGATTTGCAAGTAATTATCAAAAGAAGGCATCAAGCTGAACGATTTGCAAATCACTAAAACAATGATATAAAAACTGATAGGCAAGGAGGGGCCCTTGTTTCCATTTGCACCACCCAGGAGTTTTTCCACCCAAGTTGGAAGGCCTGTTCCTCTGGGAGGGGGATATGTGCTCTTCCCATTTCAGCTGTTCTTCACAAGGTCCTATAAAGATGTGACTCCAAATGCCACAGGATGGCAAGGTGGTGACCCTTTTGCACAGACTTTCACACTAAGTACTGTATGGCTGCTGCAAAGTTAAATAGTTCAGTTTTTGAAGTAGGAAAAATAAGAACCATCTCAGTTCTGGACTTTTGTAGAAATGTTTTAAAGCATTAAAAAATATTTTTATGAATGCTCACAACATTGGTGCGAAGCCAAGTATTGTTTTTCTATTCTTAAAACATCAGGCTTGGATACCCATGTGCATGGGAAATAGGCTTACAGGTTCCGGAAGATGAGAAGAAATGTCAACACTGTGGAGAAATGCCCGACAAACCACTGGAACATTATCTAACACAGTACACAGTTAAAAACCCATTAAGATTTCAACTTAGATTCAACAGGGCAGAAGAAGTTGTTAAACACACATGGCAAATCTTACTAAAGCGACCATACGAGCAATAAATACTCATACTCCGCCCAAGTAAAACAGAAACAAGCAACACTTAGTGGGCCAGCCAGAGGCTTAGGGCCTGCACATGAATATCCCTGCCAAAAAAAAAAAAAAATTAAAATTTCATGTGATCTCCATAGGAAGTTAATAGTTTTTTTTTATTTGTGGTGGTTTAACACTTATTTTCATCAACCGTGCTACAGCAAGTCACCAGCAGGAAAGAGGATCTTTTTATTGTGTCAGTCTCTGTAGCTGTCACTTGGTTTCTTTGAGTGGTTCAGGAAAGGTTGTACTGTACCAGTGTTACAATTATCAGATGCTCTAGCCTTTTCTAGTCATTTTCTTGGGCATGTGGCATGGCATTCAGCTGGTTATAACACTTTTTTTTGGCTGTGCTTTGTGTTCTCACATGGCCATGCTTAGGGTTTGGCATCATAACCTTCAGATATATGTTTTGTTTCTCAATGCTACTGTAACGTTATTGAAGCTGTCAATTCACATTTCTAAGCCCTTGCTATGGTCGGTAGTAGCTGAGGAATGAGGCGTTTGTATGCGTGAAGTCCAACCTGTAGCATCTCCTCTGCCACCTTGGGAGGTATGAACCCAAGGTTCAATGATAATGTTTTTGACTCTGTAGTATTGCCGCTACTTTTTTTATCCATGCAAACATAATATTATAGGGCTAGCAGCTTAAGGGTAAGGAAACACGTACCATACAGTTTTGTTTACTTCTGAAAGAGGATACAGCATATTACAATACAAGTCAGCTCTTGGTGATGCCTTATCAATCCATCAGGATTATAGCAAGTTCTCTACATTGAAAGTGAACAATGAGGTGAGAAGTGAATAAAAAAAGGAAAAAAGAAGACCAGGGAGAAGGAAAGAGGAGAGAAGGAAGCGCAAGAAGGGGAGATGAAGTCACTGCCGTATAATTTTTTGTAATAAACCAACAGTAATATTACATCCTTTTATATTCAGTGTTTTTATTACTGGGTTTCCAATGTTAGATACCATTAAAAGCAAACTTAATAATTATGAAGATTTGAGCAGTTGTTAACTTTAATGCCCAATTTTCATAACATCCAAAAGTCAAATATATATATACAGTATGCCTAAGTTTGCAGACGATGAGTCACAGTGATGTGGCTGAAGATATGATGATCAAACCAAACATCAGAAAATGAAAAATGTTTCCACTTCAGTCCATCTTGCACCATTATCAAATTGTGTAAAAATTCCTAAGTTTGTTCAAACTGCCTTTACTCTGAAAACATTTACAGTAAAGTGTGAATTTTGTTAAATTCATTCAATTACTAGTTTCATTTTCTTGCATAGTTTTCTTTTGTGTCTTATATTCTCTATATGCTTCTTCCAGGAGAATGTTGTGCACCCAGTTTCGTGACGAGACCTTTTGTTGAAGTGGAGGAAATGGGTTACCTGGAGTAAAATGGAAAAAACAAAAAATACTGTACATTTAAATTTTTCTATTAGACAATACCTTACCTGCTGAGAACAGGAACAAGATATATATAAAAAAAAAAGCATCAAGCCTGTTAGAATATTCAGCACAGTCTGTAGTATTCAAAAAGTTCAAAGTTACTTTAGACTAGTATGCCACCTAAATTAAAGAAATTTCAAATCAGGCACATAATCTATGACAAAAAATTCTGGAAATGCAATTTTTTCTGAATTTTAACATTTCTAATCAGATTACAATGGTGAAACTTAAACTGGCGGGTTCTCCTATAGCTTACATGTTTTCAGTAAAGTTTCAAGAAAATTCAATATTATTTATTGTTCCTCATAAGAGTAAATGACTTGGGTTCCCTTAAGCACTTCTGCAAAGTAAGTAATTATCAAAAAGAAGGCACCAAACCGGGAAGGTTATGTAGCACCATCAAATGTGCAGGATAATCAGAGGGCGCTAAATATCACCAAGGACGCCAATACAAGAACAGAAACGCATAAGGCGAACGATATCAAAAGTATCCGAGTCACCAAGAATACTATCGAGAGACAAGCGACCACGGGAGACGGTCAGAAAACAAGACATACGCTCGTCCCGGAAGTCAGGACATTTAATAAGGCTATGCACGACCATAAGAGGGACAATACAATTAGGACAATAAGGAGCAGCATGGCGCTCCATCAAGTGACCACGAGTTAAGCGAGTATGGCCAAAACGCAACCTCGCCAGAGCCGTTTCCCATCGCCGGTTACGGTGGCAGGAGGACAGCCACGAGGACACAACCTTTAAGAGAACGTAGTTTGTTACCAGTAACAGATGACCAACAAGCCTGCCAATGGGTAAGGATAGAGGATAACCGGGTAAAAGTCGGAATAAGGAATACCTTTACGAGAGATGGGACAAGAGCGGACAGCTTACCTGGCGGCAGCATCCGTACGCTCATTTAAAGAGACACCAATATGGCTGGGAACCCAACAAAACTCAACCGACTTAAATTTACTGTGAACAAGAAACAGCCAATGCTGGATCTCAACAACCAATGGATGAACCGGATTAAAGGACCCGAGAGCCACGAGGGCACTACGAGTGTCAACAACTACAAAGGAAGATTGACAACGAGAGAGCAGGAGACGAAGAGCATAGAGAATAACATAAAGCTCCGCTGTGAAGATGCTAGTCTCCGGAGGTAAGCGAAACATATAAGTGTGATCAGGAAAAACAACAAAGTAGCTGTGGGGGTTTTCTTTTTTTTTGCCGTCACGACTGCAATGCGTACGTCGCCAATGTACATGTGGCAGACGCTTCACGAAGCTGTCGGAATTAGCAAAAATAGAAAATACGAGAGCAACCGTACAGGGCCTGGGAGCAAGGTCGAGTTAGAGTCCTTGTGGGTCTCTTCTCAGACTAGCCTCACCTGGTCCTGCTCCACGTTGGTCGTTGGAATCTCCTCAATGATGTAACACTTTAAGGGACTCCTAGGGTCCTCATCAAATTTATAGTTTAGTGACTTACAGGCAACTCGGTGTTGAAGACACCTAGAGCTGAAGGCTGGAGTAATATTGGCAGTATTCAGAAGTGGTTCAACGGAAACACCGCATAAACTTAACAGTAGTTTATTTACTAACTTAACCACTAATACACAGGGTGCTTGATTTACTTTAGATTGGCGTCAGCAAAGCTATGGTTGCATTAGCGAGACTCTTGACGTCTGGCTAATGACTCGTATCCACTCGTGGAGAAACACCTAACTTAACACAGTTGACAGCCAATCATTAACACGGCAACCTAACTGCCGGTATGCAAAGGGATCACAAGAGTTCCAACCGGATACTCGGTAATGATGCTATGCAATAAATCAACAAATACACTGGCAATGGGACAGGCATAACATGCACAATAATAATCACACAATAACTAAATGTGTGGTGTATGTGAAGCTCACATTCACAGACGAATGAAATGCAGTGATACCACACAGATAAACACGCATTCACCGTCGATTCACCTATAACCTGCGACAGGTATAAGAAGGTGAGAACTGTGGTTGATCCCTCAGATCAACACAGACACAATAAAACAATGACAAGATCTTGTACTTACAGATAAGGTACCTTTCCTTACGCACTCACTCAGACTCGTTTATACAAGCACTCGTAGGTGGCCTGATAGCTGGTTTCGCTCGTAGACACGGAAGGTACTCGCAGTATCTTGAGATGATTTCGTGAGTAAAGCGTGCTGTATGCTTAACAGACAGACACACGCGCACACACTGGCCCTGACGGTGCGTGAGGTGGTGACGTCACGTAGGAGTGAGGGCGGCGGCGGCGGGCGCTCGAGGCGGCGGCTGGCAGCGGTACCATGCACTACACTGTACACTGTGGTACAGGTACACTGTGGTAATGTCACACACAGATTTCTTAGGCGTCGGCACTGCCTTAGTTCACTCTAGGTCACTCACGACGATCTTTGTCACCAGGGGTTACCTGATACCAGTCTGTTTCGCTCTGGAGATTTGTCACTTTAGGCTTCTAAACAATATATTCCCACTCGTGATTCTGGCGAGTGTGTGGTATATCGCAAAGACGCTGAGTTAACTTGACGGTGGGGGATAGACGGTGATCAGTCTATTGGCCGGTAGAACAGAACACGTCCTCTGGGTATGGTCGCTCTCACGTGAATGAGTTTGCAAGGGTGCCGGGCATCTCGTGGCACACAACACAAAAGGAGTACAATTTGACCAATAGCAGTGCAGCAAATGAGCGGGAACCAATCATATTAGCTCGTTCGATGAGCAGTAGCAGGAGTGACGTCATGAACACGTCATAGCTGTTATTCTCCATGCGCCGGTTGAGGTTGACCCCAGAGGTCAGACGCTGCTGGCGCCTTCCCCTCTCACACTCTCCTCCAGGCCATGTACTCACTGACCCTATGGTGGCAAGTATGCTTAGCTCCCTGTATCTACTTTGTGCCTAGACATACGGCGGCCTACGTATTTTAACAGTGTTCCTGGTTAAGTGGGCATTCTGGAGATACCCAACATGCTAGGTCACTATCCAGGATTAAGAGAGATAGGCTTTTTGCACGAAGATCTGTGCACTGCAATGCCATTCAAGTCAGCTGTGGGAGCATCTTGGGAGACATACTCCCACAGTAGCCAACACCGTCCGCAGACTTAGACCCATCAGTGAAGACGGAAACAAAGTGCGAGTGAGAAGAAAAGTGCTCAAGGAAAAGGCGTTTTAGAACCGTAGGAGAGGTGGTGAAGAGGAACAGGAACCGCAGGAGGGGTAAAAGTTAAAGCACTATAGAGGCGAGAGGAAGGATGTTGCAAGGATCGTGCAAGATAGCGAAGACAGTAGCGATCACGGCGGTCCTGGAGAGACAGGAAGCCAGTGTCAACATACAAGCTGAGGACAGGAGTCGAACGAAAGGCACCAGAACTGAGGCGCAACCCAGTATGGTGCAAAGCATCAAGACGGCGAAGAGTACTGTATAAGGAGAAGCAGACAAGTAAGCAGGGCAACCATAATTGAGCTTAGACAGGACGAGAGAGGAATGTAAAGCAAGGAGAGTACGCCAATCTGCTCCCCAAGAAGTATGGGACAATATCTGAAGGAGGGCAATCTGCAAAGCAAAATGAAATCTTGAAGCATGGTAAAAGAGGAGCCTGGAAATGTAATGGCCAAGTTGCCACCTCTAAAGTTAGATGGAGCACCTAACAAGTCTTATTGTTTAAATTTTCACCCATCAATGTAAGCCTAAACAGTTAAATCAATTCATCCTGCTGATTGAGGTAATCCCTATTGTACTAATTTTTTGCTTTGACCTCAACTCTTATTAACAATAAGGAGTACAGTAAAGAAAGTGCTATTCTCAGATTTTGTACCTACTTTTGATATCTGCTTATTTACAATAAGGAATTAAATACATACCTCTTAATTCCAGAACACACCGTTCATAAAAGCCGCCTGGATACAAGTTTGGAGCTTTGTGCATACGTGTGTAGGAATCTTTCGAGTCCTTGTAGCGTGGAACTAAAACCTGAAAATATACTTACAATTAGAATGTCTTAAAAAATTATATTACTGCAGCATATCCCATTTACAGTAAACTGGCAAAGTGGCACTACACATCTTTACTTTGCCTAAAATTATATATAATGTTCCTCTACAGCACCATTCCTTCATCCACACACACAAAATATCCAGTTTCATGCAAATATGTCCATTCTCTACCCAACCAGACCTAAAGTATAAATAACCATCTATCCAAATTTTCCTATCACCTATTTTCCACCTTCAAAGGTGGAAAATTTCCTTACATCATAAGCCATTGCATATATCTGAGCCTGTCTCATTTTACCAAACCAACAAAAAAACTGAGGAGGCATGCATTGGAGCATGAACCTAGGATTTAGAAAAATCAGTTTGTAGGAAGTCAAATGCCTTTGAAATACAGTAACCAGATAATGCAAAAAAAGACAAGAGAAAATGTGCTCTAGAGTGCAAATGCTAAGCCTTGATGATGATGATGCCCCTACAGAAAGAACAATAGTACAGTAATCTTATTCTTGAAAAGAAAAACATTAGGATAGAGATAAAGTCTTAAGCAAGCTCCAACATCACATGGATTGGACAAATATGAAAAACTTTTCTAAGTTTAAAACCTTGGATGCACAGGAAGTTTTAGAGGCTTTTTTAACAATTGCAGGCCTCAACTGTATGGGAAACTGAGGCTTTTTAACACACAAGTTCTCAAGTGCAGTACTGGTACTGAAAATAGAAAAAAAATCTTTGGTGCAAGTATAACCATAATGGATAATACTAAGATGTAAACTCAAGATTTTACATTTGTGTAAATATGAAAATTGGTGTTACTGTTTTTTAAACAGTAAACACACATGTATCCTTATGTCCTCGTGCCAAACTGAACAGGCATCCTATCTATGAGGGATACTTATAATACCCAAGGAAGCATCAAATGACATAAGGATTCCTGTAGTATATGTAATGGTCTATGTCCTCAACTTACTGATCCTAGGGAAGATCAGTAGTTGACCTAGGGAAGGGAGAAGGGGAGCCTTGATAACCATAAGTATAGGCCTCCTATCCTCAGTTGCATGGATTAAATACTTACTTTTAATACTATATACTGTACAAATAAACTAGAACAAATTTATTTTAACACTTTCGCGTTCCACCGACTGAAAAGTTCGTCACTCATTTTTCTCCCGATTCCTCACCAACGACGCAGCGCTGAGTCACTCATTAAAATATTTGTTAAAAATTTAAATTTTATCAGATCAATCTGGTTGTGGTTTTGAAATGAGCGCCTTTAAATTGCGCACAATTTAGCACCCATATGTCTCTTGAGCAGGACATATATTTATCTCTTGAATGCACCTCAAGCGGCATTGGAAAACAAATATTTCTATAAAATCCAATTCTTATCCGATCGACTTGGGGAGAATTTCAGCATGTTTACCATTAAATTTTCGTTTTTTCTAATAGTCACATAGCCTATTATAGAAAACGGAGTTAGCTTGTATCTTCGTGGTAAAACTATTGTAAAATGTTGACATGACGAGTGTAATCGACGAAGTTTTTTTATTTGGTGCCGGTCACACGCATCCTTGTGTGACATTTATACATATGCTCTTCTAGAACATTCTATTGCGAACATATTGGTACAAAAATTACGTACGTACATCGAAATTGAGGTCAGGACAGTGAAAATAATAAAACTTTTCAAAAGGTGTTTCGCCGATCTGCCGTCGGGTAGAGGTAATACTTCAGCCACTTCCCACACTCTTGCTAGTGGGCCGCGATCATGATTCTACATTTATATGCATATGTCCGTGAAGGGAATTTATTGCGGTCACAGTGATACCAAAATTAACGACGTAGCACAATTCTGGGATTGACAAACATGAAAAGTTCATAAACATTTCAGCTTGTTTGACGCTCACGGCTAACGACCGCCATAGTTTCTTATTTGGTGTGGTTCTCATGTCAGGTTTGGTGAAAATGTAGGTATATATTCTTCTAGAGCATTCTCTGGCGAACACATTGATACCAAATTTAAATACATACCGCGAAAATTAAGCTCAGCAACCCTAAAAGATTATAAACATTTCATTGCTGACGCACAGTTGGCCCACACGCCCGGGCTCAATTGGGGGTCAAGGTCAGCCTATTCTCGGGAACGCGAAAGTGTTAATTATCCATTTTATCGATATAACCATATTGTTAATACTCAGCAATGTTGTAATAAAATCACATGTAAAGTTTGCAAATAAAATTCAGTCTATTCACCATTAACACAAGCATTCATTCACCACCCACCCAGCCTCATACAAATATTACTCGACTATCCACCCACCCACAAATATCAATCCAACAACTCATTTTCCTCTCAATAGCCACTACACAATATCCTTAACATACAAATGCTAAGTATTTTATACAACAACTTACTTTAAATAATTTATGAACAAGCTGCTTCTCTGTCAGCCAGTAGGTAGCCATATCCATTGTTTGTCTGTGACAGTCTCCATACTTAATGGCTTCTCCAATGAGCTGCAAAGTAATAATTAATGTTACTAAGGATCGTTACTGTCAATGTTATTGATGATTGTGTGTGTCGTCTATTCAATACAGAAAGCCTTCTTAAATATAATTTTGCCTTTAATATGATGCTTGTGCAACTACAGTAGGCACAGTACAGTATGTCAACTACTGATCAAATTACATTAACAGTAATATATGCAAGGTAACTTCATTATCCTGTTCAGTGTAAACAAATACTGTAGATATAAATGGATATACATTATGATAATGTTAAATATAATGTTAAATTATTATTCGAAGGACTTGCAAAGAAAACCACTTAGTTTAGTGCCATAGATTTCTAGTCAGCATAGAAAATTTGATAAATAAATAACAATAAATAATAAGAATATAAGATATTAAGACAAAATTTTAAACCTAACAATAAACAAAACTTGTAAATCATAAAAAGTATGGCTTTAAGTTTAATAAAGTATCAGTCTGGTCAGTGTGACCTCATCCATGATGCAGCAGGGATCTTTTCAAGCTGTCCTCTGCCAGGTCTTTACAACGAGAAATAGAATCACTAAAAAATATCAATCTATCATGGAATATCTGTCAGAAGGTTCATTGATCCACACTCAAAAACTATTCCAAGCAATATATACTTACAGTAGTTTCAACAAGACCCACCAAGTATTAGTTTGCTGTTATGACCAGGGTAGGTCTTGGTTAATGAAACAAATTATATTACAAACAACTAAAGAGTATTTGTTGAGTGTGGGAGCAGTTGAGCTACAGTTGAGCAGTTGTGCTGCCTCAGAAATATGAATGTATACCATGTAAGCTCCTGGGTGGTTCTAGGTGTAATGGGGTAAAAAAGTTAATTATAAACAGCCAGAAGGTTATATATATATGGGATGTTATTTTAAAAGATGGTGGTGGTTAAACAATTGTTAAGTAACCATTACTATACGAGATTTGGACAGTCGGTGGCAGCGTCACGACGCCAAATTCAATTTGTAGCTAACTGCAGGACATGGTGACTGTGTGTACTGCAGAGATTTTAATTGCAGTTAAGTTTTTTACTTCAGTAATTACAGACCACCATTCTTATAAATTTAATGTTTGTCCATGAAGACAACTCCAAGTCATCTCCACAGTGGTTGTGTCAAGTGGGAGTCAGCTTGGAAAAAATCTTTAGTGTACTTTTTGGGGCAAGGGAATGTTGCAATGTACTTCCTTCATAAGTTTTGGGTTTGCCTAGTGTTTCTTGTAGGTCTATCTGTATCAAAAGGGGTGGGGGAGGATTCTGAACAGAATAAATGTCAAGAAGCAGTGCCAGGGGTTTTATTATAGGGTGGGGATTCTGTGATAATAAAACAGGAACTAAACTTACTTGTGTTTTCCCCGTGGTCCAGTGTGAAGGGGACAGATTTACCTCTATTACAGGTTATTGTTGGGATTATTTTCCTGGGGCCAGGCCTTGTCCACCTTAACTGGAGGTGGACAAGAGACTGGTGGCTTGTCAAANTTATTTCATTGAATCATGAGTTTAAACATGCATATATATGTGACTTTACTAGTTTTAGAACAACTGGCAAAACATTAATCTTGAGATGCTGCAAAACCCTCCAGAATGCTGTGATATCATGTAATGGACATCGTGTTGTAGTTTAAACTAAAGTACAATATTATCGTGTGCGTGAAAACTGGTGTGCAATATTGTATCGACAACTTTGTTGTTGATACAATATTGCATTATTCTTTTCTATGAATAAAAGCATTAACTCTTTTCAGTCTGAACGTTTGTGCATTATAGTTGAGATAAGGCACGTGAGAGCGTCTCACACGACCTCCTGACTCGAACGTCTGTGTATATAGTGTGTATAACCCGTGTATAGCCGTGCATAACCTGTTCCAACATCATGTTCTTTTTTTTTTTACAGGGTGCCTAGGGAGGACCTGGCTCGGACACCACCACCTGTATCACCACCTGCTTTGCCACCATCACCACCACCATCTGATATCGCTGCCACCACCACCATCTGCTTCCGCTGACTTCACCACCTGCTTCTGCCGCTACCATCTCCACCTGCTACTGCTGCCACTGCCACCTCCAGCTACCACCATCTCCACCATCTACTGCCATCATCATCCACTACTGCCACTACCACCCACTGCTGCCACCACTACCATTGTCGCTGCTGCTACCACTCGCTGTTGATTCCACCACTTGCTGTTGCTGATAACCTCCACTGACACCACCACCTTCTGCTGACACAACCACCACCCACTGTTGATACAGCTACCACCCACTGTTGATACAACTACCACCCACTGTTGATACAACCACCACCCACTGTTGATACAACCTCCACCCACTGCTGACACAACCTCCATCACCTACTTCTAACATCAACCTCTTCTTCGAACACACTCATGTCAACATTTACTGACACCTCTATTTGTTGTTACCATCATCACATGTCACGTCTGCTGCCACCCACAATTGCTACCTGCTTCCAACATCAAAATCATTGAGTAGTGCCATCAATAATTGCACCACTAACCATTGCTATCACCACTACCTGATTCATAACTCTGTCCGTTAATACTACCACCCCGGCAGCTATCAAACCCACCGCTGCCACCATTGATATCTACTACCACAGCCACTAGAACAACCACCACCTCCCTACAGTTGCTACAACCACCACCACCACTACCACCTACTCCTACAACCACTAGCAACCATGCTCAAGTTTCGAGTGACCAACAGCACTAAGGCCAGGCGGGCAGCCGAGGCACAGAGGAGGGCCCTGGAGGAGAAGGTGGGTAAGGATAAGGTGGGTAAAGATCAGGACACTGTTGGTACAGATCAGGAGGATGTGGGCACAGATCAGGAAGATACTGTGGGCACAGATCAGGAAGATATTGTGGGCACAGATCAGGAGGATATGGGTGTTGATCCGGATAGTGTGGGCGCCGATCCGGATAGCGTGGGTGGTGATCAGGAAAATGTGAATTCAGACCCGGAAACTTTGGTTACGGATCAGGAGAATATAGGGGCAGATGAGGAGAGTGTGGATACAGATGAAGAAAATGGGGGCACAGATCAGGAGAACGTAGATTCAGAGTAAGAAGGATTAATGGGTGGATATTGTATCGGCAGACAGTGGGAGAGGCAGTGAGAAGATTTAGTGGGTAGGGCAGTTGGAGGATTTAGTAGGTGGGGCAATGGAAGGCGTTAGTGGGTGGGGCATTGGAAGGCGTTAGTGGGTGGGGCATTGGAAGGAGTTAGTGGGTGCAGCAGTGGGCGAAGTTAGCGGGTAGGTCAGTGGGAGGAGTTAGTGGGTAGTGTCATAAGTTAGAGGTGTGAGGAATCAGTGGGAAGGGAAGAGGCAGTAAGGATTAAAGTGGGACAAGGGAGGAGTCAGTGGGCAGGCAGTGAGAAGAGCCGGCAGATGGGACAGTAGTAGGAGGATTGAGTGGGTAGGACAGGACAGTGGGAGAAGTCGGTGGGCAGGGCAGTGGATGGAATCTGGTGAGCACGACAGTGAACGAAGTCAGTGGGCGGGCTGGTGGGAGGAGTTAGTGGGTGGGGTGGTGGGTGTGGTGAAGAGTGGGCGGGAAGGCAGCATGGGAGGATCCATCATTGTATAATGAGGTAATTATGCTAGAGGGGTCTCCAAGAATGGCCCTCTGTCTTTCCTAAAAAAAATAAGTAGGTACTAGTAGCAGCGTTCTAAGTTAAATAAATGACTGTAAGTTTTCACATTAGCTTCTTTCTTAAGCTTTCAGTTGCTCTTTTTATACATGTTGGCAAAGTTGGACAGCGAAAAGCATAATCTCCAAATCTTTTCATATAATCTGGGTTTATTTTGTTTACAATATTTGATTTAATCACTAATCAGTGTCATGTATATTTGAATCATTTACATGTTTGTGATGTCAAGTAGATGAGATACCTTCGTGTTTAACAAGGCTGCCTTGTAAGGTGATGGCCTTGATATATGGTGGTAACCTTGGGGTGTAGTACTTACATATCAGTGGCAACAAGGATGTGAGGTGAATCATGGCCCCGCCTAGTACCAGCGCTCTTATAACTGTTGCGTTATAGCTTAACTATTCTGACGTTTAGATTCATTGTCGAATCTGACCTTAAAAGTTGTGGATGGAGGTGGCTTCCACAACTACTTTTGTCCAGTGCTTTCCACTTGTTAACGCCTCCGTACAAGATACGAGCATTTGTTTACATTTTTTCGTTGCGCTTTAAAATTTCCACTTATGTCCTCGCATCATTACTTTCCCTCTCTTTCAAGAGGTTGTTATTGTCCACCTCCCTTGTCTATTCCCTCCAGTATCTTGTATGTTGTGATCATACCCCATTTGTTCCTTCTGTCCTCTTTAAGAGTTATGAGATCTAGTTCCCTTAACATTTCCTCATGGCTTAATCCTCTTAGCTTTGCCACTAATCTTGTTGCAAACTTCTGTGCTTTTTTTTTTTTTTTTTAATTTCGTTTTTAATTTTGCTTTATTGTTCACAAGTTGCAGATTTCATGCCAGTATTGGTCATATGCCAGTGCTGTTTATATGTCAGTGTTGTTTATCTGCCAGTGTTGGTCATATGCCAGTATTGGTCTAACAAAGCTGTATGATTGCCTTGAATGACTCCTGATTTAGATTTCTAAATATAAGCAGAGTAGCCTAGATTGAAAGATTTGGAAACAAGATTTTTCGCAAGACCAAATTAAGCCATATAAAAAGACAAATTTAAAGCTTTAGATCAATGCTATTTAATGTGAAATATGTATATATTTAGTTAGGCCTATATGGTATGGTAAAAACTCTCATTTGACGTAGATGTATGTTTGCATCCATTGCCCAGTGACACCCTCTGCCTTAAAACAGAGTTAACTGCCTCTCAAACCATCCAGCCTAATAGGTACTTTCTTCAGAAGCACAGTTGTAAAAATATCAACCCCTAGCTTCTCACATCCAAAGAATTTACTTTCTCATATGATAATATCAAACTTGGCATTGTGATCTATCATTATAAGCTGAATTTCACACTGCTGTGAACAGCAACAGGGACAACACAATGACAAGCGGTGACACTCCATTGCTGTGAACAACAAACCTTAAGCTTAACCATTCTTCCACTTGCTTCTGTGCTTGGCCAAGGTCACACCATTATCCTGATAGACAATGTCTTCATTACCGATACACTTAAATCGTGAGAATTAATGATACTTCGTGAGACACATTCGGAAACTTGCCTCTTTGGTCCAAACTGGTTAATTGGTTATTCACAGGTTATTGCATGGCTCCTGGAACTCGTTCAAGATGCTTATACCATCTGAACTTTCTGTGTGCTCTGTTCTGCCTGGGCTACTTAAGAAGCTTTAACTAAGAGTGTTGTCTGTACTTATAATAGTGTTAAGAATAAGGCCAATGTTAGTCTGTATTGCATACAGTACAGTGAAGAGACAAAACTTAATTTAATTTGTGTCTGTATTTCTTCTGCTGTCTTTCTTTCCAAAGCATTCACCAATACTAACCCTTTGCTCTGTTAGTTCCAGCTTGAGTGGGCATGGAAGCCAATGGCTGCCATGATGAACGAGGACAAGACAGATCTGGTCTACTGGATCCCCCCACTCTACAGCTCAAACCTGATGGGTACCTCGTCACCTCGCCGCCCCTCCGTTATTGGTACGCCCCGCCGCCCCTCGCTCACGGGCACACCTCGCCGCCCCTCGCTCACGGGCACACCTCGCCGCCCCTCGCTCACGGGCACGCCTCGGCGCCCCTCCATCACGGGCACACCCCGCCGCCCTCGCTTTCACGCTCATATACACTGGCTGCAGCAGCCACTGAGAGGAAGAGGAGACTGGCCACAAGACGAACCAAAATGACAAGCGAACAGATTGGCGATATGCCGTGTGATAGGAGAGATAGCTATGTATGCGACAGGAGAGATAGCCATACCTGCACCGACAGGAGAGATAGCCATACGTGTGGTGGCGACAGGAGGGATAGCCATACCTGTGAAAACAGGAGGGATAGCCATACCTGTGGCGACAGGAGAGATAGCCATACCTGCGGCGACAGGAGAGATAGCCATACCTGCGGCGACAGGAGAGATAGCCATACATGTGGCGACAGGAGAGATAGCCATACATGTGGCGACAGGAGAGATAGTCATGTAAGTCATGTATGTGATAGGAGAGATAGCCATATTATTCCTGAGGTAACGGAAGACTTGATAGGCATGAAAGACGAAGATACCGAAAGTGGCATCCACGATGTATGTAGTCACACTCACTCCCGTGAGGACCTTCCCCGTCGTAGCTTTCAAAGTATTCAAGAGGAGAGATTTCCAGAATTACAACGAAGCACCTTTCCGGGACGTCCGAAAGTTAGGTGCACATCCATGAAACTTCGGCCTCCAGAGAAGGTATGTGAGGGAATTAGACGTGCCTCTGATTCTGCTGCAATGAAATCTAAAACCTTACCGTCGATATTTCGGCTGCTTAAGCCGTCACATCACCAAAAGAACAAACACTTATTAAACAGAGAAGTTGAGTCACGATGCTATGGCAGTAAGAAGGTGAAGAGGCCCTCGATTAAGATTTATAATCCTCCATCACGTCTCTCTAGTCGACGGGCAAGATCCAGTTTTTCTCAATCTGAAGAAGATGATCAGTGTGTCATCGTGTCTATAGACCCCAAGGCCAGAGAAAACCTACGTGGAGGGCCCATCCCAGATCCGCAAAAGGCTCAACAGGCAAACAAAGGCCTATCAGGAGACACACCCAAGATACGTCATGCTCACCTCCAGATGGTGCTGCGACTCCTGGCCCAGATGTACGAAGAGAAGGTTGTCCGTCAGGATACAGAGATTCAGACCATTAAAGCGAAGCTACTGACGCAAGAGAAGCACTTGAAGCGAATGGTACAGATGATCCTCCACTTGAAGGACGAAGTGAACAAGATGAAAAATCAACGGATTGTAATGAATGAGCAAATGAAAGACATCCAGAGTGGTATACTCAGTGTCAAAGTCGGAGAAAAAGGCAAGACTGGGATAGATGTATAAGTATTATGAGCGACATAAAAAAAAATCAGTACACCTAAAAGAATTCTTATTGTGGCAGTATTAAAATATTGATAATAGTATAAGTAGCAAACACAAAATTATATATTATTGGTCATGACTGATAAACATTAGGGATGGCTTGTGAACCAAGGAAAGCAATAGGAAAGAGAGCTCAAGAGAGGATACCAGCTGGCAGCTACCCCCTCACAACGTAACAACAGCATTTTTTCGTTTTTTTGTTGGCACAATACTTTTTTTTTTAGATCGTTACGACGTTGGTTTTTACGTTGGCACGACGTTGTATTTTATGTTGGTACAATGTTATTGTTTTACGTTGGAACAACGTTGTTGTTTTACATTGTCGCACTGTTAGCATTGTAGCATTTTAACATTGTAGCCACATAAAAATAAAAAATGTTGGTAATGATGTTGGACGTGGTAATGTTGCATGTTTGCAGAGAGACAGGCAGTTTGGCGCCCATGGGGTACTAATTCTGTCAACTGCCATTTAGAGTATTGTTATTTCAAAGGCTATGCTGTGACAAGGGCGGGTTTTGCAGGAATGGCCGCTACCAAAATATTTTAAGATTTTACTGAACCTCAACCCTCTTCAGTCCGCCTAATAGATGTTTCGCATATATTGTTGAGTAATAATACGAAGTAAAACCTAAATTTTGAAATATTAAGATGTTGGATGTTTGATTACATATCATTAGATTTAGTGATGTTGGAGAAAGCCAGTGTTGTGAGGAGGGCAGGTGTGCCCGGGGCACAGTACCCGGGGTTTCGCTACTGCACAGTGCCCGTGGCTGGTACACAGCATAGTGCCCGAAGGCCGTGGCATAGCACAGTGCCCTTACCCTGGGCTGCGACACAGCACAGTGCTTGTTGATGCAACATAACACAGCACCCCATGGAGGCACCACAGCATAGCACCCAGATGCTACAACACAGCGCATGGTGCTCGTGGATGCAATTTAGGACAGCACCCCATGGATGCACCACAGCATAGCACCCAGATGCTGGAACACAGTGCATGGTGCTCGTGGATGCAACATATCACAGCGCCCGGGGGATGGAACATGACGCAGCGCCCGACCATCACTCCAGTGACTGACCCAATACCCTTGCAGTCCTCCACACTGTGTAGTACCATTATCGTAGTCTCTACAGTGTTCTTAGTTGTAACAAAGGCTACATTATCATACTATACTCTGTTCTGCAAAATATCAAGCCAAACATTTATTGTGTTCCATCAAACGTTTCCATTTTTCAACCCAATTGACATTATTGTATGACAGTAAGTTATGTAGTTATTAAACGGGAAACTGTGTTAGAGATAGTTATAATACCATTTAAGAAGTTCTCATGCACTGTCTTCTTCAGTGATAATATGCATGTCTTTTTTTTTAGTGTCGGGTGAGCACTGGCTAAGTGAAGGATACTGCAATCCACACACAACCACACCTGAGCCGTCTCCGTCAGCGGTTCAAACTGGCGTTATACTTCAGATGTTAATTCCTGAACTGATGTATATACATGAAGGGGGTAAAAATACTCCAGGACTAATGGGAAAAAACTTGCTCAGATTTGATCTAAGATGATACTTAAATGTTGAGGTAAATACGTTGTCGGGTCAGTTGTTGCTATCCCATCTCCTATAGTGTTCCCTTCCCCACTTCCTGTAGTGCATCCTTTCCTACCTTCTGTAGTGCCCCTTCCTTGCCTCCTGTAGTGCCCCTTCCTTGCCTCCTGTAGTGCCTCTTCCTTGCCTCCTGTAGTGCCCCTTCCTTGCCTCCTGTAGTGGCCCTTCCTTGCCTCCTGTAGTGCCCCTTCCCTGCCTCCTGTAGTGCCCCTTCCTTGCCTCCTGTAGTGCACTTTCTTTGCCTCCTGTAGTGCCCCTTCCTTGCCTCCTGTAGTGCCCCTTCTTTGCCTCCTGTAGTGCCCCTTCTTTGCCTTCTGTAGTGCCCCTTCCTTGCCTCCTGTAGTGCCCCTTCTTTGCCCCCTGTAGTGCCCCTTCTTTGCCTCCTGTAGTGCCCCTTCCTTGCCTCCTGTAGTGCCCTTTCTTTGCCTCCTGTAGTGCCCCTTCCTTGCCTCCTGTAGTGCCCTTTCTTTGCCTCCTGTAGTGCCCCTTCCCTGCCTCATGTAGTGCCCCTTCTTTGCCTCCTGTAGTGCCCCTTCCCTGCCTCCTGTAGTGCCCCTTCTTTGCCTTCTGTAGTGCCCCTTCCTTGCCTCCTGTAGTGCCCCTTCCTTGCCTCCTGTAGTACACTTTCTTTGCCTCCTGTAGTGCCCCTTCCTTGCCTCCTGTAGTGCCCCTTCTTTGCCTCCTGTAGTGCCCCTTTTCCCTTGCCCAATTCTCACTCCCTCCCATGACCCCTCTCCATCCTCAACCATGCCCCAGCTCAACTTATGCTTTCCCATCGTTTAGTCCTCCAGACAAGATGTATTGAACTCTACTGACTAAAGGGCGTATCGTGCCTTCGACACCTTGCGAGTCATTTTTCTAGTCACTTTTAAAAGAAACAAACAAACACACACAATATACAAATATATACAGAGCACCTCATTATCCGGACCAATTGATACCGCTGCAAATCAGTACATAAATCTATATAAATTAATCAAATATCATGGGCTATAATTAATTTATTTTATATTGTTTATTATAATGAAATGTGCTAAAAATACCTGTAACTGTGTTGTATTAGAAACGTACCAATGTGTATGTAAGAAATCAATTAAACAAATTTGTAATTAGGTATAAAATATGATTCCCATCAAATCACAGACTTCATGGGCAATTAAGATCACAGAATTTTATCAATTTGTCGCAAAAATTTTTGAATCTTGCTCAAATTTGGTTCTGGAAAATTGGGTTTTCACTGTATGTAGACAAAAAAATTATACACATTTATTTATATATCTTAAATACTCGAATTTGTGTCTTTCTAATGAGAAAATGATATTAATATTTATAAGTTACATCTACATGTGTGTTATTAATTTAAACATAGTTTGTACATATTCAACGTCATGTTTACATTAGATTAGCAAACCGAACCTATTTAATGCTGTTCGAAGGTGCTCTTTATATCCCTGTAGCATATTACCTATGAAATATATACATATATATATGTTTAAGTAATGTTTTTTGTTATCCAACTATATTACCCGCATTTACCCGAGGGCCACCGTCTGTAGTGGCCTTGAAAGGGACAGGAAACCAGCGACCTGTCACATGTTCCTGAGGACTTTTTTTCCCAGCTGAATTTTAAGCTTGTGGCACAAACGCTACGCGTACTAGTGGCTGTACAAGAATGTAACAACTCATGTATATATTTCAAAAAAAAAATAATATCTGAGTTTTTGGCACCTAATCATACTATTGATTGGTCTTCTAAAATGCTCTTTCCTGCCTCCATTCTTCACAGACGCCGTCGTGTCAAATCTGCTATGATACAGAACATACCCAACATGAACCTTAGTCCTGGCTTTGTTGCTGTTGACATTTTCCTGTCACAGTACATACTTAAATGTTCTACCCTTCCTAACAAACGTGACTTGACATAAGCCTACCCTTTTTTTCTTTTTAAATTTGCTCTAAAGCATTTTAGTGCAACAATTTGGGTAAAAATGCTCCAATGATCTCGATTTTAAGGGAATGATCAGGGGGCAACGTTTTTGTTACGGGGCGAGGCCATTATACACAGGGGAGTCTACGTCAATGCGCATTTTCTAATGAAATGCGCATTTCAAGAATTTTTGGCTGTTTTCCATTTGTGTCCTTGACTCAAGAAGTACTTTGGGCGAATCCATTATGTAGTGGGGGAGTCCTTGGCGAGTCCATTTTTGACGGGAAAGTCTTTATTGAGATTAATTTGTTTAAATGAGGACTCTTTACACCACAAATGGTTAATTTAAAGGAAATACTACTTAAGAATCATTATAAACTCTCGTGGAATTCGCATTATATAATGGACTCCCCCATTACATAATGGACCCTGACAAGGACTCCCCCATCAAATAATAGAATCGCCCAAAGGGCTTCTCGAGCGAAAGACATTACTAGAAAATTAACAAATGTCTTGAAATGCACATTTAATTGAAAAATGGGCATTAATGTAGACTCCCCCGCATTTTCACAATGGCCTCGCCAATGCCCCAGGTGGGGCAGGCAGGCGTCAAACATTCAAATTAAATTATATTTAAGTCCATTATGGTCTAGAAAATCTCATTAACTTGTTTTGGACTTAAGTGATTTTTCTTCCTGATCGATATATGGAGGAAAATTATTACATATCAGAATTTATTTATTTATTTATTGGAAGAAAATGCATACATGTTTAATAATAGAAGATACATTACATCAAAGTTAATACATATGCACTATATATCAGAGGATATGCAATATATAAGTTCTATAACCGTCTCGGTATACATAATATATAAAAAATATATAAACTGCGGGTTAACACATGTATCATTTTAAGTATACAGAATACATTTGTTATTATCACTAGTTAAGTAGGCTCGTTTCCCATACAGTGTTGAAGGGATTTCAAGCGTTGCATGTAATTTAAGTGTTGCAAGTGTTTTAACAGTTGCAGATATTTTTAACAATCTTACACATGTTTTAAAGAGTGCTGTTGCTGTTAACGATGTCACATATATTTTAAGTTGCAGGTGTTTTAAGTGTTGTAGGTTGCAAGGATTTTAGCAAATGCAAGTGATTTAAGTGTTGTAAGTGTTTTTAAGAGTGTGCCTTGTGAAAACCTTGTGGATTCTCACTGAACACTAATATTTTCCTCTCCTACCACCCCTATTCTTTTGTTTTTATTAATGTTATTACATTGTTACAGTTTGCAGAAAACACACATATGCTCTTTGGAGGTGGGGTGCATGCCCAAAATACAGCAAACATTTCAATGTACC
Organism: Procambarus virginalis; assembly: GCA_020271785.1. Taxonomy (NCBI): domain Eukaryota; kingdom Metazoa; phylum Arthropoda; class Malacostraca; order Decapoda; family Cambaridae; genus Procambarus; species Procambarus virginalis. The sequence continues at coordinate 9,582,600 of WNGS01001312.1, read as the reverse complement.
TCACTGCACCTCTTTCCTGCCTATATATCCACACCCACTGCATTCCTCTTTCCGAAATTCTGAATTCTGAATTTCTTCCTTCCGAAAGTACTTAAGGAAATTCCTGTTTCAATTCTTCCTCCATGGTCTGACATTCTCATATTTTTCATCACGTGTTAATTTTCATGATTTACACACACACACACACTATATATATATATATATATATATATATATATATATATATATATATATATATATATATTTACATATATATATATGTCTTACTTAGTAGCCAGTATGCACTTCTCGGCCTACTATGCAAGGCCCAATTTGTCTAATAGGCCGAGTAATTTTCTTTATTTGCCAAAAAAATCCAATTGGTTTGTTTGATTATTATATTAGGAACATAAATTATTGACTTAATTATGTTAATTTGGGTTAGGTTAAGATAGGTTAGGTTAGGTAGGGTTGGTTAGGTTCGGTCATATATCTACATTAGTTTTAACTCAAATTTAAAAAATTAACTCATACATAATGAAATGGATAGATTTATCATTTCACAAGAAAAAAATTGACAAAATCAGGAAAACTGGCTTACTAGGCAAATCGGGCCTTACATAGTAGGCTGAGAAGTGCATTCTGGCTACTAGGTACGACATAATGTATATATATTAGTCAATTAACTTGTCCACCAGTTGATTGACAGTTGAGAGCGAGACCAGAGNTTGCTATTGAAAATAACTAAGAGAATTTACTAGGCTTTTGACAGACGCTGTGCGCAAATTCTATCAAAAAGCCTAATAAATCAGATGAATTCGGGGCCGTATTTAACAACTCCAATGAATACTACTTAGAAGTTGCCTCTGATAGTGCAATTGAGGGAAACTAACTGAGCAATGCGTATGCTTCCTCATTCCTTCGCGCGTGTGTGTGTGTATTTTATGTTAATAAACTTATTTCAGTTTCAAATGGTAGTCATTGAAATTGGTCGCCTGCCAAGCATCAGCATGGCGGAGCCTTGAACCCAGCACCCAGAGAAATCCTAGTAACTCCCTGGAACCCAGCTCTGGTGCCCAGCAACCTTCTCTCGGCACACCTCTATGGTGGCCTGTGTATTTGTCAGTAGGCAGAACAATCACCACCACTCCAACATTCTCCAACATTCGCCACCACTCCAAACATTCGCCACCACTCCAACATTCACCACCACTCCAACATTCGCCACCACTCCAACATTCACCACCACTCCAACATTCGCCACCACTCCAACATTCACCACCACTCCAACATTCACCACCACTCAAACATTCACCACCACTCCAACATTCACCACCACTCCAACATTCACCACCACTCCAACATTCTCCATCATTCACCACCTCTCCAACATTCACCACCTCTTCAACACTCACCACCTCTCCAACATTCACCACCACTCCAACATTCACCACCACTCCAACATTCACCACCACTCCAACACTCACCACCACTCCAACATTCACCAACACTCCAACATTCACCACCACTCCAACATTCACCACCACTCCAACATTCACCACCACTCCAACATTCACCACCACTCCAACATTCACCACCACTCCAACATTCACCACCACTCCAACATTCACCACCACTCCAACATTCACCACCACTCCAACATTCACCACCACTCCAACACTCACCAACACTCCAACATTCACCACCACTCCAACACTCACCACCACTCCAACATTCACCACCACTCCAACATTCACCACCACTCCAACATTCACCACCACTCCAACACTCACCAACACTCCAACGCTCACCAACACTCCAACACTCACCAACACTCCAACATTCACCACCACTCCAACATTCACCACCACTCCAACATTCACCACCACTCCAACACTCACCAACACTCCAACATTCACCACCACTCCAACACTCACCAACACTCCAACATTCACCACCACTCCAACATTCACCACCACTCCAACATTCACCACCACTCCAACATTCTCCATCATTCACCACCTCTCCACATTCACCATCTCTTCAACACTCACCAACACTCCAACATTCACCACCACTCCAACATTCACCACCACTCCAACATTCACCACCACTCCAACATTCACCACCACTTCACATTCTCCATCATTCACCACCTCTCCAACATTCACCACCACTCCAACATTCACCAACACTCCAACATTCACCACCTCTCCAACATTCACCACCACTCCAACACTCACCACCACTCCAACATTCACCACCACTCCAACATTCACCACCACTCCAACACTCACCAACACTCCAACATTCACCAACACTCCAACACTCACCAACACTCCAACATTCACCACCACTCCAACACTCACCAACACTCCAACATTCACCAACACTCCAACATTCACCACCACTCCAACACTCCAACACTCACCACCACTCCAACATTCACCACCACTCCAACATTCACCACCACTCCAACACTCCAACACTCACCACCACTCCAACATTCACCACCACTCCAACATTCACCACCACTCCAACACTCCAACACTCACCAACACTCCAACACTCACCACCACTCCAACACTCACCACCACTCCAACACTCACCACCACTCCAACACTCACCATTTCCCTAGCCTCGCCACCTGTCAGTAATCACACAAAAGGTGTTTGCCTCGTTAGAGTAATTCTGCCAATTAGGAACGCGACACCTGTATGTAACATCGCCATATTGATTTTAATTATTATATCTAGTTCAGTTTTTTTATGATTTCGAAAATATGAGGTTTTGTTGCGACTTAGTTAATGGATTTTTTTTATTGGTGCTTGTCTGAGTGGGACGAGGTCAAGGGTAATATTATGACAATGTCATGTGTGTCTAAGTGTTCGGCTTTTAGGGAAAAGACACGTACAAAAATTTAGTGGTTTGTTATATTTAATTTAGTCTTGGTTACAGCAGTCGGTTTGGTGCGCACGCTCGCACGTACACACGCACACACACACACACTAGGTGAGTACACACACACACACACACACACACACACACACACACACTAGGTGAGTACACACACACACACACACACACACACACACTAGGTGAGTACACACACACACGCACACACACACACACTAGGTGAGTACACACACACACACACACACACACACTAGGTGAGTACACACACACACACACACACACACACACAACACACACACACACACACACACACACACACACACACTAGGTGAGTACACACACACACACACACACACACACACACACACACACTAGGTGAGTACACACACACACACACACACACTAGGTGAGTACACACACACACACACACACACACACACACACACACACACACACACACACACACACACACTAGGTGAGTACACACACACACACACACACACACACACACACACACACACACACACACACACACACACACACACACACACACACACACACACACACACTGTGCACGTACTCACTCCCACTAAGGACAAGACTTAGACGACTGTGAAGCAGGTGGTGTATTATGCAACATGATGCAACACAGGAAGGGTGTCGACGAGAAAAGAAAACACAGTCTCCAAAAACACCATCTCTCCTCTAATGAGTCTCATTTTTTT
>WNGS01001312.1:9564142-9576177 GCA_020271785.1 Procambarus virginalis | reverse complement strand
CGTAAATTACCCTCCTCCGGCACAAGGTGCATCCCAGGAGCCATCATTCCTCGCGTTGAGACACAGCGTTTGCGCAAGTACTTGATAGCATCAAAAAGTACCTGTTCCCTTCCCTTTCTAAAATATCTTTCATCATTTTGTTTTGTTTTCAATCCATCTTTTAATTTGCATCTTTCCCTCTCGCTTGTGTGATACCCTGTCCCGTTTTCTCTGAGCCTCCTGCGTGAAAAATACAGCGGTTTAGCCTGACCAAAAGCGTCAGAACCTAGTTTATACCCCACCTAACGTACCGGTGCCCATAATCATTAATCCCTCCTAAAAAAACATCGATATTGCGGTGCTTTTAATCTCCCTAAACCACCTCATTTTTTACGGTTTACACAGTTTCGTAAAAAAATTGTAGAGCACTCAGTACGCTCTCTTCCTTGCCTCTCTTCAGCCTTCCATTATCGTCATGGCGCCTGTGGTAAGCTGGGGATCGAACCGGAGAATGGTAAATTACCCTCCTCCGGCAGAAGGTGCATCCCAGGAACCATCATTCCCCGCGTTGAGACATAGCGTTTGGGCAACGTTTTTCTTTCACCTGATGCCTGTGCCTACCTAGCAGTGAAATAGGTACCAGGGTATTAGACACCTGTTGTAAGACTGCATCTTGGGAAAATGTCAATAGAGAGGGAGGTTGTGGGAGGGAAGGAACCGAGAAACCATCATCAATTTAGACCAACTTCGTCTCCTCGGTATGGCAACAAAATTATATTTGTTAATCCTGTCCTTCATTCGATCTAGTGATTGTTCCAAATGAATCTGAAACCCGCAGCCAGCCCTCAAGAGTGACTCCCTTTAGCCTGGAGGGTACGCGGAGGCTCCCTGTAGCCTGGAGGCTACGCGGAGGCTCCCTGTAGCCTGGAGGCTATGCGGAGGCTCCCTGTAGCCTGGAGGCTATGCGGAGGCTCCCTGTAGCCTGGAGGCTATGCGGAGGCTCCCTGTAGCCTGGAGGCTATGCGGAGGCTCCCTGTAGCCTGGAGGCTATGCGGAGGCTCCCTGGAGGGTACGCGGAGGCTCCCTGTAGCCTGGAGGCTACGCGGAGGCTCCCTGTAGCCTGGGCAGGCCTCGTAGCTCTTGGAGCAACCCAGGCGGCAGGCTATATACCTGACGATGTCACAGCCGTGATTGGTTTTCTATTCTCAGGTAACACACCTGCTCCCGATTCAATTACGTCAGCTGCGCCTCAGCGATGCGCACTGATGGCCTATCAGGAAGGTGTTGGGTTTGTGGAGAGGGGTTCCAGCGTCACACAGGCTTGTGGAGAGGGGTTCCTGCGTCACACAGGCTTGTGGAGAGGTGTTCCAGCGTCACACAGGCTTGTAGAGAGGTGTTCCAGCGTCACACAGGCTTGTGGAGAGGTGTTCCAGCGTCACACAGGCTTGTGGAGAGGGGTTCCAGCGTCACACAGGCTTGTGGAGAGGTGTTCCAGCGTCACACAGGCTTGTGGAGAGGTGTTCCAGCGTCACACAGGCTTGTGGAGAGGTGTTCCAGCGTCACACAGGCTTGTGGAGAGGTGTTCCAGCTTCACACAGGCTTGTGGAGAGGTGTTCCAGCGTCACACAGGCTTGTGAAGAGGTGTTCCAGCGTCACACAGGCTTGTGGAGAGGTGCTCCAGCGTCACACAGGCTTGTGGAGAGGTGTTCCAGCGTCACATAGGCTTGTGGAGAGGTGTTCCACCGTCACACATACTTGTGGAGAGGTGTTCCAGCGTCACACAGGCTTGTGGAGAGGTGTTCCAGCGTCACACATACTTGTGGAGAGGTGTTCCAGCGTCACACAGGCTTGTGGAGAGGTGTTCCAGCGTCACACAGGCTTGTGGAGAGGGGTCCTGCTGGACGCGGGCTTGTGCGAATAAAGCGGATACCTCATTATTTCAATAAAGTAATAAATATGAGAGATACCTCGCTTCTTAATGGTTGAGGAATGTGGTTGGAGGGGGGGATGTGGTGGAGTGGGGGAGTTGATATAATGATGCCTCCCAACACATCCCTCTGGCTCTTCCCAGCCTCAAAGTCGCGATGGAAGTGGGAAGGTATAATTATCCTTTCTGCCCACAGGTACTATCCTCACTACCACCACCACCTTCACTACCACCACCACCTTCACTACCACCACCACCTTCACTACCACCACCACCTTCACTACCACCACCACCTTCACTACCACCACCACCACCTTCACTACCACCACCACCACCTTCACTACCACCACCACCACCTTCACTACCACCACCACCACCTTCACTACCACCACCACCACCTTCACTACCACCACCACCTTCACTACCACCACCACCTTCACTACCACCACCACCTTCACTACCACCACCACCTTCACTACCACCACCACCCTCACTACCACCACCACAGCTACTTCACTGTGTCTACTAATGGCTCTAATGTGTGTCCTACGAGGCTTCCTTTGACGGCTCACTCTACTGGCCTACCTGCTTACCTGCTGTGCTCGTCGGTGGGCTGGTCCCCCTTACCCATCCTGCTGGATGGTTCTGCTTTATGGAGCCACGCCAGCACACGCAAAGGTCAAAGGTTTAGGTACATTTTGCCGAATGAAAACAACTACGGCTTGTCACCATCATTCATGAGCCAGGCCAGAGAGAGGAGGACGAACGTTCTGACATCTGTATCTCTTCACAAGCCCAGCCCGTGACGTGGTCTTGGAGTGTTTTCGCATTCTGATCGTCCAACGTCTTGTGTTTATCTGTTTCCCGCATTTTTATCATTTAACACGCGCTATATAACTGTCTAACGCAGCTTGTGATTGTCTAATTCTCGCCTTGTGCTCGCCTGACTCTCACTTGTGCTCGCCTGACTCTCACTTGTGCTCGCCAGACTCACACTTGTGCTCGCCTGACTCACACTTGTGCTCGCCTGACTCTCACTTGTGCTCGCCTGACTCTCACTTGTGCTCGCCAGACTCTCACTTGTGCTCGCCTGACTCTCACTTGTGCTCTCCTGACTCTCACTTGTGCTCGCCTGACTCTCACTTGTGCTCGCCTGACTCACACTTGTGCTCGCCTGACTCTCACTTGTGCTCGCCAGACTCTCACTTGTGCTCGCCTGACTCTCACTTGTGCTCGCCTGACTCTCACTTGTGCTCGCCAGACTCTCACTTGTGCTCGCCTGACTCTCACTTGTGCTCGCCTGACTCTCACATGTGCTCGCCTGACTCTCACTTGTGCTCGCCTGACTCTCACTTGTGCTCGCCTGACTCTCACTTGTGCTCGCCTGACTTTCACTTGTGCTCGCCTGACTCTCACTTGTGCTCGCCAGACTCACACTTGTGCTCGCCAGACTCTCACTTGTGCTCGCCTGACTCTCACTTGTGCTCACCTGACTCTCACTTGTGCTCGCCTGACTTTCACTTGTGCTCGCCTGACTCTCACTTGTGCTCGCCAGACTCACACTTGTGCTCGCCAGACTCTCACTTGTGCTCGCCTGACTCTCACTTGTGCTCGCCAGACTCTCACTTGTGCTCGCCAGACTCTCACTTGTGCTCGCCTGACTCTCACTTGTGCTCGCCTGACTCTCACTTGTGCTCGCCTGACTCTCACTTGTGCTCGCCTGACACTGACCTTGAGCTCGCCTGACACTGACCTTGAGCTCACCTAAGGCTCACTGATTCATCTGAAGTGTTTCCAAGACACTGTCCACCTCCCTACATGACCCGGGTGGCGGGGAGTGGGGAGAAGCGCGCCCAACAAGAGCAACAGGTGAGAGAAGGGAGAGGGGAAGACGGGGCATCACCTATGCATGTGAGAGGCACGGCCCGAGGACGCTCCAAGCCCGTGTCTGTTGACAGGAAGTATTCCCTGCTGGAGGTCCTTGCCGTGGTCGCTGTAGGGAGGAGGCTGGAGTGAAGTAGGGGGGGTCGCTCTGCGCCTATGGTTAAGATGTAATAAGGATTAAATTTGAAGTAGTTTTTGCCTAGCCAGGCGATAGCAGCTAAGCTAACCAGGCCGAGGCTCATTTGCTCTAAAAAATACGTCAATTTTACAGTGCGATTTATTTTCGCTTGAAGCACTGATATTTTCACGATGTTGTTGGTAGCATTATGTTTACGGTGCTTTAAAAACAGGTTGTGCTGTGAGTGTCCCTATAAGGCGAGGCAATTATAAATGCTTGACAACAAGGGCCAGACCGGGTTCATCAACCATTACGCTACCGCTTACGAAACCTGTACATCTTTCCTCAATCATGGCGGCTTTGTTTACATTGATTATAGTTTACAGCTCCAAAGCACTGCTGTTGATAACAATACTAGCCTTGGGTGGTGACGTTTCCAAGCTCACAAGCTAGTTAATAAATGTTAACAAAGCCGCCTTGATTCAGGCAAGATGCACAGGTCTCGTAAGTGGTTGGGTAAATGCTTGATACATGGGTAGAAGGGTAGGAATATGGAGCTATGCTCATCCTAAGGGGGGGGGGGAGACAAAGGAGATTTTGAGGGCAGGAAAATGGGGGAACTCCTGCCACCCTCCACACTACCTCCAATTTTATAGAACTAGGACTTTTGTCTACGTAACTTGTTTATAAACCTTATCGAGCACTCTGTTGACACTTTATCGAGCACTCTGTTGACACTTTATCGAGCACTCTGTTTGACACTTTATCGAGCACTCTTTGACACTTTATCGAGCACTCTGTTGACACTTTATCGAGCACTCTGTTGACACACGTAAATATAGCGTCCAGTTCAACCTGCCATGATGTAAACAAAAGATATTAACTCAAAAGTGCTCATGGAATGGACTTGTTTTTTACATACCACATACCACAAGGGAGCCGGTCGGCCGAGCGGACACCACGCTGGACTTGTGATCCTGTGGTCCCGGGTTCGATCGCGGGCGCCGGCAAGAAACAATGGACAGAGTTTTCTTTCACCCTATGCCCCCTGTTACCTAGCAGTAAAATAGGTACCTGGGTGTCAGTCAGCTGTCACGGGCTGCTTCCTGCGGGGTGGAGGCCTGGTCGAGGACCGGGCCGCGGGGGACACTAAAGCCCTGAAATCATCTCAAAAACCAAGATAACCTAGCCACTTATTTACAATGCTATATGAGTCGCGTCGTGTCCTCTATAATTGATAAAATTGACGGGGAGGTCGGAGGGGGCCGTCGTCACCCCCACTGTCTGCACTCAACTCCATACTCGTGTCAAATGATTCTATCATTCTATCATTACCTGCCCGAAACGCTGCGCGTGCTAGTGGCTTTACACGATTGTAATTACCATGTTATGTATCCCCCACATTCCCAATGTACCTTCTTGTATATGTATAAATAAATAAATAAATAAATAATAATCATTTTGGACTGTGTTACTGTGTCAATAAACTTATTTGAACTTGAGCCTTACACAGATTATTAGCTTTATATGTCACCGATCGAGTTATCCTTGGTCGTTTCGGTGGGTCAGTCAGGTGACCTTATGACCTGACCCGCCCCCCACCCCTGAACGGTGTGAACTCGACCTATCCCCCAACTCCCTCACCTTATTGAAGACTGCTCTGTACGTCATTTATACGTATATAAATATATATGTGTGTGTGTGTTTCAAGTCATCTAAGGCACTACATATAGGTTTATGTCTAAGCGGTGCTCACGAGGTCACGTGTAAAAAGGGTCAGAGGTCAAGATAGCCAGGGTCAAGGCTATGGTGGTATTCTCACATGTCCTTCTGGACCATTCTCAAGTCGATTGTGACAATCGACTTGAGAATGGTCCAGGACGGACCGAAACGTCGTCGTCCCTTCACTTTCTAGTGTGTGGTTTGGTCAACTTGCCAATTATACAAACTCACGGGTCAAAAATGTCGATATAACACAGTAAATTACAAGAATGATTTAAGTTTTTGCTTCAGTATATTTCTATACGCTTATAGTATTATCTAAGGCACATATATATTATGTCATTCTCCAGTGACTTGAATATTTAGGTCAAGGGTTATTTCGCGTCGTATATAAAACCCAAATTCCCAGCTCTCTCTCAGGAAGATTCAGGCTTCAAGACGGTCGACTCTCCTCGACGGTTGTGTTCTTAAAGGCTTCTTGTTTGTCGCTGGAAGCTTCTTGTTTCTTTGTCGCTGGAAGCTTCTTATTTCTTTGTCGCTGGAAGCTTCTTGTTTCTTTGTCGCTGGAAGTTTCTTGTTTCTTTGTCGCTGGAAGCTTCTTGTTTCTTTATCCCTAGGAGCTTCTTGTTTCTTTGTCGCTGGAAGTTTCTTGTTTCTTTGTCGCTGGAAACGTCTTGTTTCTTTGTTCCTGGAAGCTTCTTATTTCTTTGTCGCTGGAAGCTTCTTGTTTCTTTGTCGCTGGAAACTTCTTGTTTCTTTGTCGCTGGAAACTTCTTGTTTCTTTGTCCCTGGATCGATAAAGATGAGAAAACCTGAACATATTTTGTCCGTTATGCTGCAACTCACTTCCAGTGAGTTGTTTCTTTGTACAGACTGACACAGACCTCAATCTGTGTCGAGTTCCTTTATGAGGACAGCATTTCCTCTTGGAGGGGGGATGTGTTATGAGCCTTTGGCGAGTAAAGCAAATGTTGTTTTGTCCTCCATCGTTCATTAGTTTCTTATTTTGCCTGTTGTCCACTTATGTATGTCATCAGTTGGTATGAACGAGTGCCTTTGTCCAGAGCGGCACTCAATCCTATTGAGACATGGAGATGCTGGTGCAGTGCCTGAAGCCAAAACAATTTCAGTGAGACATAAACATCTTGGTCAAGGTCTCGCGCATGTCTGAGGGCATCTAACCTCGCTCCTTCTTCACTTTGCCTAAGTTAAGTTTTTGGTCAAATTTGGTCTCCTTGGTAAGCTGTCTCTTGAGAAACATTGTGTGAAATGGACTGTTGGGATTTGCGAGGTCATGGAAGGTAAAGAAATCTGCGCCGCACCTCTTCTAATTCGAGGTGCACATGCTGTAGAAAACGGCATACACTTGCAAGTGATCGCAGCAGTTGGTTCCCGCCATAATAATTTGGCCAGGAGAACCCTGATTTTATCATTTTTTCCACCTCCCTTATTTAGGGAAGGGGGGTCCTTATCTCATCTAGAGGGGACGCTTTCCCTTTCCCTTGTTTGAAGTGGACCCTTCTCTCATCCAGAAAGAACAGGTTCCCCGTCCAGAGAGGACGTTTCCCCCTCTCTGGGCTTTTCTGTCCAGAGAGGAGCCCTCACTGTGCCACACTAGATTGCCACAGTCTGTGTGGTAACACAGGGGATAAAGGGAAAAACGTTTCCCTCTGAAATAGAAAAAGAATCCGTTTGCTATTGTCTTTCCCCAGACTCCCTTAAACGCGAAGCACAGTTGCCAGGGATAAGCCAGCAGGGTGTTGAGCGGGTGGCGCGCTCTCTTCTCTTCTTTTCTCTTCTCTTCTCTTGTTGTTGTTTTAGATACAGCCACTCAGAACAAAAGTTCCAAGTAGCACTGGCTATGGTGAGCCTGTAGTGGACTTACTTAGCACACGAAATGTGCGCACTTCTCTTCTTCTCTTTTCTCTCAAGAAAAGAGAAGAGTGAGTGTTATTATTTTTTCCGCTTCTCTCCTCTTCTCGTCTCCCTTCTTCTCTTCTCTCCTCGTCTCTTCTCTCTTCGTCTCTTCTCTCCTCGTCTCTTCTCTTCCCTCCTCTTCTCCTTCGCTATCTCCGGTGAATATAGCAGTGAGGTATGAGCCATGCCGACCATCATATACCCTCCCACCCCCCCGCACGGTCTTAATCCCTATGCAGCCTTAACATAGGAGTTATTCTTGTCATTAAGGAGGGCCGTGGCGTGGTCCGGTCTGCCTCTCCCTCTTGTATACTGGTCTTGTGTGAGGACTGTTATCACCTGATTGTTTTCCCTTAAGGAGGCGGCAGTCTTGCCTTCCTCCTATTTGGCAGTGGGTACTTGCCTCTCGGTGGCCACAGGGATGTGTGGTGGGAGGGGTAGGGGGCGGTGGTGCGGATGAGGGGGTGGGTGGGGGGACGGTGGTGGTGCCACTAGTGCCAGATAGGGTGAGGGCAGCAGACCGGAGTGTCATCTTTAACTCGCCGCTCCTGCTAACCACTCACCCCCTCCCTGCTGCTGCTGCTGCAGTGCTGCTCCCACCCCCACCGCTGTGCACCTTTTGCTGTCTTGTGACTGCTGCCGCTACTGCTACTGCTTTACTACGCCATAGATACACAAGAGCCGCACCAGCGGCACTCTGCGCTACAGTGGAGACGACCTGTGAGAGAGTATCTTGTAGCAGCATACCACAGGTGGCAAAATACAGCGCCATGCGGCCAGTCCTCACAGCCAGGAAGGCACCACAGACGTGAGGGTGGCGAAGCTGGGAATGCTGCCCAAGAATTTGTTGTGGTAATTGCCTCAGACTTGAAGAATGCCGCTAGCGTAAGGGTGAGGCAGAAGGACTGTACCTGTGTACGAGGAGACCGTAGATAGGCAGGTACCCCAGGTGGGAGCGTGCCACAGGTGAGAGGGTGCCACAGGTGGATACAGGTGGTTGATGCCACAAGTGAAAGGGGTGCCACAGACGCGAGAGTGCAGCAGATGGTGAGACGATGAGAGAAGGCCATTGATGGAAGGGCGCCACAGGTGAGAGAATTCAACAGGTGGGAGAGTGCCACAGAGTGGAGGTGCAACAGGTGGGAAGGGGGCGGCCACAGGTAAAAGAGTGCCAGTTATCATGGCACTGGGTGGCCCGCCTCACCAACACCGTCACCTTTAATGCACACACTCCCGCGTCTCTCCCTTGTCTCCCGCCTGACCTCTCTTCTCGCTCTCTTTCTGGTTGTCTTGCCCAGTGCGTGGGTGGTGGTGGGGTGTGGTGGGGGGGTGGTTGGTGGTGGTGGTGTGTGGTGGGNGAAAGCGGTTGTCTATTACGACTTAGTAGCGATCAGGATAAGGATTTTGGATGGGATGTGGGGAGTGGGAACTATAATGGGTGCACTTGGACGGTCGGGGATTGAACGTCGACATGCAAGAAGCGTGACCGTCACTCTACTGTCCAGCCCAAGTGGTTGAACTGGTCCCCAAGTCACTGCTGGGTACGTAGACAAGGGCAAACAGTGAAGCAATGGTTGCCAATCGTCACCACCCTAAATGGAGGGGGGGGGGGCGTTTGTAAATCACTGCAGCCAATCGACGACTGAAGCCAGCATTGCAGTGTGTGGTGTAAAGGTCATCAGTGACAACCATGGCAGCAGTCACTAGTCCTCACTTGTCACCACTACTGGCACTGCCCCCCTTCCCCCCCCCCCCGGCTCCACGCTCGTCTCCATGGCACCAGATCGTTCTCTTAATCTACCACTCCGTAAAAAAATGAAACTGTTTTGCCCTAGCCAGAAACGGACGAACCCAAGCAACCCCCTTAACCTATCGAAGCCGAGGCATAGAAAGCGTCAGTATTACGGTGCTGTAATTTTACTAATACGTCGCATTTTAACGGATTCGTAGAGTATCGTAAAAAAAAATGCTGTGTAGCTCACCCCCCCCTCACGTTGCGCCATCAGTTTCGGCCGGGTTCGAGGACCTGGGCTGGGAGAGAGGATTAGAAACCAATCCTTATCTGTTCGCCCCCCTCTTCCCCCAGCAGTAATTAGGGATCAGGTCGTAAATCGATTAGAGGATCTTTTTTCCCAGGAGAAAGGCAATGGGAAGGGAAAGTCTGCTAACATGAATCAAAAATACTTCTACTCTACCCACCTGTCTGAAAATAAACCGTAATATATTCAGCAGCACTGAAACCTTAGCAGAAAATAGATATAAAGGCGTTTAGTCCCCCCCCCTTGTTACCTATCACTGACAACGGGGAAGTGAACTCTAGCTCTGCATACCCAGCCTGATTGCCTTGGTACCTCTTTCATTATCAATTAACTTCTCGCATTCGAAATCTACAGACTGACGGGGGCCCCCGTGCGGTTCTCACAAGACAAAGCTCGATAACTTCAATGACAATGTCAAGAAAAGCCATGTGTGAGGATATGTTGAGGGGGTAAGGGGGTGGCCAAGACCCTCTCGGGCTCCTTGTATATCCATAAGGATATACAGCCCGATAATTTGAAGTGGTGGTGAAGGGCCAGGGCGTATATAAGGATACACGGGTATATACATGTGGAAGGAGGAGAGGAATAGGGACGGATGTGGGCCCTCCAGCGATGTAGGAGTCTTGGCTTCACCCGTCATCCCGCCCTCGGGAGCCTTGGATTCCACCCGTCATCCCGCCCTCGGGAGCCTTGGATTCCACCCGTCATCCCGCCCTCGGGAGCCTTGGATTCCACTCGTCATCCCGCCCTCGGGAGCCTTGGCTTCCACCCGGCATCCTTCCCTCCAGCGACGTGGGAGCCTTGGCTTCCACCCGGCATCCCTCAAGTCTCCGGATGCAGCCACCCTCCTGCACTTGTTTATGTTAATGCCGCCCTCGCTGGCTGTTGTCAGGTGACACAGGCTCCTGGGATCGCAGCACGTGCTTGCTGCTGGGATCGCAGCACGTGCTTGCTGCTGGGATCGCAGCACGTGCTTGCTGCTGAGATCGCAGCACGTGCTTGCTGCTGGGATCGCAGCACGTGCTTGCTGCTGGGATCGCAGCACGTGCTTGCTGCTGAGATCGCAGCACGTGCTTGCTGCTGGGATCGCAGCACGTGTCTGATGCTGGGATCACAGCACGTGTCTGATGCTGGGATCACAGCACGTGCCTGCTGCTGGGACCACAACACGTGTCTGATGCTGGGATCACAGCACGTGCCTGATCTCGGGATCACAGCACGTGTCTGCTGCTGGGATCACAGCACGTGCCTGATCCTGGGATCACAGCACGTGCTGTGATGATTAACGCCGACCACAGACTGATGTTTGACTTGTTGGTAACAAAGAAATGATTGAACGAGGAATTCCAACACCAGAATAGGCATAAAGAACAAGACCTCACTCTCCCTGATGATTGATGAAGATTATGCCACCCAAGAGGTGGCACGGGCATGAATAGCCCGTAAAAGCTCTCCCGTAGTCATTGATACGTAAGCGGGACCAAAGAGCCAAAGCTCAACCCGGTCAATTCGCAAAACGAGGCAGTTCGACAGAGCGAACTGCCTCGTTTTGCGAAAATCTTATTTTCAAAATTGTCCATGTCGTTAGGATAGGATATATATTTGCTTGGGCAAGGCTGTGTTAGGCTAGGCTAGTTTGGATTAAGAGTTGTGACACTCTTAGTTCTTCTAACACTAAGAGATCTTCTTGGGAGATTAGTAACACATCTTTGAGGTTGAACACAGCAGCTGATGAGCAGCGGGAAATGTAACACAGGCAGTGAGTTAATAAATTACGATTTAGAATTGATGATCATTAGCGGTAAAATTTCAACGAAGAAATTTGTAACGCGAATAATAATCATATTTTAATAATTCATTTACTAATTAGAACAAAGAAACTTGTTATTACAATAAACTCAACTCCCTGAATCACTAACGATCCAGATCAAATGCTCCTTAATGCAGCCGCCAGCCCCCCCCCCCCTCTCCCTCACCCAGCCGGGGAGCCGGTCGGCCGAGCGGACTTGTGATCCTGTGGTCCCGGGTTCGATCCCAGGCGCCGGCGAGAAACAATGGGCAGAGTTTCTTTCACCCTATGCCCCTGTTACCTAGCAGTAAAATAAGTACTTGGGTGTTAGCCAGCTGTCACGGGCTGCTTCCTGGGGATGGAGGCCTGGTCGAGGACTGGGCCGCGGGGACACTAAAAAGCCCCGAAATCATCTCAAGATAACCTCCATTTTTATGCATGAAAATGCTTACGCGTGACTCAAAATATCGTTCAAACTTTTCTGGAAGATTGTTTTGCTCCTATCCAATGTTTCCATTTTCTGAAGCTTATAGTGCCACTAATTATCCAGGTTTAGGAATGGGGTCGCTGGTTCGATCCCTGTCCTGCTGTAATGATTTTCGTGAAGATATTTCACGCTAGTGTGTTTAATTGTGCAAATATAGGGAGCACCTTAAGATT
>WNGS01001312.1:9549142-9559142 GCA_020271785.1 Procambarus virginalis | reverse complement strand
GGCAGTGAAGGGGAGAGGAGGTGGCAGTGTCGAGGTTCTGCTGTATCCACAGGGAGAGAAGACATGGCTGGATGCCGCCTTGAAGTAGTCAATGTAACCGAACAAGCTGTTTCCAAATGGATTCCTTTCGGGATATTTAACCAACTTTGTGGCCTGAATGTTGTTGTTATAGATTCAGCTACTCGGAACAAGTTCCAAGTAGCACGGGCTATGGTGAACCCGTAACTTACCTGGCACAGGAGAGGGGCAAGAAGCTCGGGCTATGGTTAGCCTCGTGGACAGGAGATGTCTCCGTGGTTCTTGTGGTCTGAAGATACCATATTGCAGAGGGGCGGGGAGCGAGGTTGTTGTTATTTAAGCTTTAGCTACTCAGGACAAAATGTCCTTGTAGCACAGGCTATAGTGAACCCGTAATTGAGTTCGGTTATTCCCGATAACCTTGTTACTGTGATATTTGGGTCAGGGGTTTTAAATGGAGGATGTGGGGTTTTTCCATCCTTTCCCCAGTTTCTTTTCCGCTTGTTTTAGCGCACTGGTTTTAGTCTTGTTTTAATAACATTATCTTACATTCTACGGGCTCACCATAGCCCGTGCTACATGGACACTTCGTTCTGAGTAGCTAATCTGAAACAACAACAACATCTAACATTATTTTGGTGCCGGAAATAGATGCCCAGTGTTCACTAGTGTGTCCCATTTTTCAACTGCTTTTCTGACCATTGTAATCGCTGTGGATTGTGCATCTAATGCAGCTGCTGCCGTTGGTTGAATGTTGAGTTTGATGAGCAGGGGCTTCAGTTGCTTCACATTCCGGTAAGTAATGCAATGGTGGCGCCTCTGCATCTGTTCCACAGATATGACACTTTAACTATTGGGTTTATTGGTGTTGTTAAAGATTCAGCTACTGGGAACAAGTTCCAAGTAGCACGGGCTATGGTGAGCCGTAACTTACCTGGCACAGGAGCTGGGCAAGAAGCACGGGCTATGTGAGCCTCGTGGACAGGAGATGTCTCCCGTGGTGTGGGTTTATAATGCACAGCCATAAGTAAAGCAAAAGAGAGAGGTGGAGGAGGAGAGGAGGAAGAAATCCTAGAGGAAGGTAAGAGCAAGGCAAAAGGTAGGTAGGATGGGTGTAATAATGGGTTGTAAGAACAGGATAAGAATGGGAACGTCCTGGGGATCGAACCGGAGAATGGTAAATTATCCTCATCGACTTGAGAATGGTCCAGGACGGACCGAAACGTCGTCATCCCTTCACCTTCTAGTGTGTGGTCTGGTCAACATACTTTAGCCACGTTATTGTGACTCATCGCCTGCGTAAATTACCCTCCTCCGGCACAAGGTGCATCCCAGGAGCCATCATTCCTCGCGTTGAGACACAGCGTTTGCGCAAGTACTGACTTGCGCAAGTACTTGATAGCATCAAAAAGTACCTGTTCCCTTCCCTTTCTAAAATATCTTTCATCATTTTGTTTTGATTTCAATCCATCTTTTAATTTGCATCTCTCCCTCTCGCTTGTGTGATACCCTGTCCCGTTTTCTCTGAGCCCCCTGCGTGAAAAAATCAGTGGTTTAGCCTGACTAATTTATACCCACCTAACGTACCGGTGCCCACAATCATTAATCCCTCCTAAAAAAAAAATCGATATTGCGGTGCTTTTAATCTCCCTAAACCACCTCATTTTTACGGTTTACACAGTTTCGTAAAAAAATTGTAGAGCACTCAGTACGCTCTCTTCCTTGCCTCTCTTCAGCTTTCCATTACCGTCATGGCGCCTATGGTAAGCTGGGGATCGAACCGGAGAATGGTAAATTACCCTCCTCCGGCAGAAGGTGCATCCCAGGAACCATCATTCCCCGCGTTGAGACATAGCGTTTGGGCAACGTTTTTCTTTCACCTGATGCCTGTGCCTACCTAGCAGTAAAATAGGTACCAGGGTATTAGACACCTGTTGTAGGGCTGCATCTTGGGAAAATGTCAATAGAGAGGGAGGTTGTGGGAGGGAAGGAACCGAGAAACCATCATCAATTTAGACTAACTTCGTCTCCTCGGTATGGCAACAAAATTATATTTGTTAATCCTGTCCTTCATTCGATCTAGTGATTGTTCCAAATGAATCTGAAACCCGCAGCCAGCCCTCAAGAGTGACTCCCTTTAGCCTGGAGGGTACGCGGAGGCTCCCTGTAGCCTGGAGGCTACGCGGAGGCTCCCTGTAGCCTGGAGGCTATGCGGAGGCTCCCTGTAGCCTGGAGGCTATGCGGAGGCTCCCTGTAGCCTGGAGGCTATGCGGGGGCTCCCTGTAGCCTGGAGGCTATGCGGAGGCTCCCTGTAGCCTGGAGGCTATGCGGAGGCTCCCTGGAGGGTACGCGGAGGCTCCCTGTAGCCTGGGCAGGCCTCGTAGCTCTTGGAGCAACCCAGGCGGCGGGCTATATACCTGCCGATGTCACAGCCGTGATTGGTTTTCTATTCTCAGGTAACACACCTGCTCCCGATTCAATTACGTCAGCTGCGCCTCAGCGATGCGCACTGATGGCCTATCAGGAAGGTGTTGGGTTTGTGGAGAGGGGTTTCAGCGTCACACAGGCTTGTGGAGAGGTGTTCCAGCGTCACACAGGCTTGTTGTAGAGAGGTTTTCCAGCGTCACACAGGCTTGTGGAGAGGTGTTCCAGCGTCACACAGGCTTGTGGAGAGGTGTTCCAGCGTCACACAGGCTTGTGGAGAGGGGTTCCAGCGTCACACAGGCTTGTGGAGAGGTGTTCCAGCGTCACACATACTTGTGGAGAGGTGTTCCAGCGTCACACAGGCTTGTGGAGAGGTGTTCCAGCGTCACACAGACTTGTGGAGAGGTGTTCCAGCGTCACACATACTTGTGGAGAGGTGTTCCAGCGTCACACAGGCTTGTGGAGAGGTGTTCCACCGTCACACAGACTTGTGGAGAGGTGTTCCAGCGTCACACATACTTGTGGAGAGGTGTTCCAGCGTCACATAGGCTTGTGGAGAGGTGTTCCAGCGTCACACAGGCTTGTGGAGAGGTGTTCCAGCGTCACACAGGCTTGTGGAGAGGGGTCTTGCTGGACGCGGGCTTGTGCGAATAAAGCGGATACCTCATTATTTCAATAAAGTTATAAATATGAGAGATACCTCGCTTCTTAATGGTTGAGGAATGTGGTTGGGGGGGGGATTGTGGTGGAGTGGGGGAGTTGATATAATGATGCTTCCCAACACATCCCTCTGGCTCTTCCCAGCCCAAAGTCGCGATGGAAGTGGGAAGGTATAATTATCCTTTCTGCCCACAGCCACAGGTACTAACCTCACCACCACCACCACCCTCACTACCACCACCACAGCTACTTCACTGTGTCTACTGGTGGCTTTAATTTGTGTCCTACGAGGCTTCCTTTGACGGCTCACTCTACTGGCCTACCTGCTTACCTGCCTCCCTGCTTACCTGCTGTGCTCGTCGGTGGGCTGGTCCCCCTTACCCATCCTGCTGGATGGTTCTGCTTTATGGAGCCACGCCAGCACACGCAAAGGTCAAAGGTTTAGGTGCATTTTGCCGAATGAAAACAACTACGGCTTGTCACCATCATTCATGAGCCAGGCCAGAGAGAGAAGGACGAACGTTCTGACATCTGTATCTCTTCACAAGCCCAGCCCGTGACGAGGTCTTAGAGTGTTTTCGCATTCTGATCGTCCAACGTCTTGTGTTTATCTGTTTCCCGCATTTTTATCATTTAACACGCGCTATATGACTGTCTAACGCAGCTTGTGATTGTCTAATTCTCGCCTTGTGCTCGCCTGACACTTACTTGTGCTCGCCTGACACTTACTTGTGCTCGCCTGACTCTCACTTGTGCTCGCCTGACACTTACTTGTGCTCGCCTGACACTTACTTGTGCTCGCCTGACACTTACTTGTGCTCGCCTGACTCTCACTTGTGCTCGCCTGACTCTCACTTGTGCTCGCCTGACTCACACTTGTGCTCGCCTGACTCTCACTTGTGTTCGCCTGACTCTCACTTGTGTTCGCCTGACTCTCACTTGTGCTCGCCTGACTCACACTCGTGCTCGCCTGACTCTCACTTGTGCTCGCCTGGCTCTCACTTGTGCTCGCCTGACTCACACTTGTGCTCGCCAGACTCTCACTTGTGCTCGCCTGACTCACACTTGTGCTCGCCTGACTCTCACTTGTGCTCGCCTGACTCTCACTTGTGCTCGCCTGACTCTCACTTGTGCTCGCCTGACTCGCACTTGTGCTCGCCAGACTCTCACTTGTGCTCGCCTGACTCTCACTTGTGCTCGCCTGACTCTCACTTGTGCTCGCCTGACTCTCACTTGTGTTCGCCTGACTCTCACTTGTGCTCGCCTGACTCACACTTGTGCTCGCCTGACTCACACTTGTGCTCGCCTGACTCTCACTTGTGCTCGCCTGACTCTCACTTGTGCTCGCCTGACTCTCACTTGTGCTCGCCTGACTCACACTTGTGCTCGCCTGACTCACACTTGTGCTCGCCTGACTCTCACTTGTGCTCGCCAGACTCTCACTTGTGCTCGCCTGAGACACTGACCTTGAGCTCACCTAAGGCTCACTGATTCATCTGCAGTGCTTCCAAGACACTGTCCACCTCCCTACATGACCCGGGTGGCGGGAGTGGGGAGAAGCGCGCCCAACAAGAGCAACAGGTGAGAGAAGGGAGAGGGGGAAGACGGGGCATCACCTATGCATGTGAGAGACACGGCCCGAGGACGCCCCAAGCCCGTGTCTGTTGACAGGAAGTATTCCCTGCTGGAGGTCCTTGCCGTTGTCGCTGTAGGGAGGAGGCTGGAGTGAAGTAGGAGGGGGTCGCTCTGCGCCTATTGTTAAGATGGAATAAGGGTTAAATTTGAAGTAGTTTTTGCCTAGCCAGGCGATAGCAGCTAAGCTAACCAGGCCGAGGCTCATTTGCTCTAAAAAATACGTCAATTTTACAGTGCGATTTATTTTCGCTTGAAGCACTGATATTTTCACGGTGTTGTTGGTAGCATTATGTTTACGGTGCTTTAAAAACAGGTTGTGCTGTGAGTGTTTCTATAAGGCGAGGCAATTATAAATGCTTGACAACAAGGGCCAGACCGGGTTCATCAACCATTACGCTACCGCTTACGAAACCTGTACATCTTTCCTCAATCATGGCGGCTTTGTTTACATTGATTATTGTTTACAGCTCCAAAGCACTGCTGTTGATAACAATACTAGCCTTGGGTGGTGACGTTTCCAAGCTCACAAGCTAGTTAATAAATGTGAACAAAGCCGCCTTGATTCAGGAAAGATGCACAGGTCTCGTAAGTGGTTGGGTAAATGCTTGATACATGGGTAGAAGGGTAGGAATATGGAGCTATGCTCATCCTAAGGGGAGGGAGACAAAGGAGATTTTGAAGGGCAGGAAAATGGGGGAACGCCTGCCACCCTCCACACTCCCTCCAATTTATAGACTACCCTGGAAACACAAACCGTAACAGTCCCTATTTTCCGCTTGTTACAACTCGTAATAAAGTTGTTACATCTTGGCTTAACGTGTTTATGACGTATTAGAACGTTGTTACAACTTGTTATATTGGTTGTTATAACTGGTTAGGAGGTGTTAAAACTTGTTCGAACGTTGTACCAACGTCGTAGTTTCGGTGTGTGTTTGCTGGGTAGGGACTTTTGTCTACCGTACTTGTTATAAACACTTATCGAGCACTCTGTTGACACTTTATCGAGCACTCTGTTGACACTTTCTCGAGCACTCTGTTGACACGCGTAAATATAGCGTCCAGTTCAACCTGCTATGATGTAAACAAAAGATATTAACTCAAAAGTGCTCATGGAATGGACTTGTTTTTTACATACCACATACCACAAAGGGAGCCGGTCGGCCGAGCGGACACCAAGCTGAACTTGTGATCCTGTGGTCCCGGGTTCGATCGCGGGCGCCGGCAAGAAACAATGGACAGAGTTTCTTTCACCCTATGCCCCCTGTTACCTAGCAGTAAATAGGTACCTGGGTGTCAGTCAGCTGTCACGGGCTGCTTCCTGCGGGGTGGAGGCCTGGTCGAGGACCGGGCCGCGGGGGACACTAAAGCCCTGAAATCATCTCAAAAACCAAGATAACCTAGCCACTTATTTACAATGCTATATGAGTCGCGTCGTGTCCTCTATAATTGATAAAATTGACGGGGAGGTCGGAGGGGGGCCGTCGTCACCCCCACTGTCTGCACTCAACTCCATACTCGTGTCAAATGATTCTATCATTCTATCATTACCTGCCCGAAACGCTGCGCGTGCTAGTGGCTTTACACGATTGTAATTACCATGTTATGTATCCCCCACATTCCCAATGTACCTTCTTGTATATGTATAAATAAATAAATAAATAAATAAATCATTTTGGACTGTGTTACTGTGTCAATAAACTTATTTGAACTTGAGCCTTACACAGATTATTAGCTTTATATGTCACCGATCGAGTTATCCTTGGTCGTTTCGGTGGGTCAGGTCAGGTGACCTTATGACCTGACCCGCCCCCCACCCCTGAACGGTGTGAACTCGACCTATCCCCCAACTCCCTCACCTTATTGAAGACTGCTCTGTACGTCATTTATACGTATATAAATATATATGTGTGTGTGTGTTTCAAGTCATCTAAGGCACTACATATAGGTTTATGTCTAAGCGGTGCTCACGAGGTCACGTGTAACAAAGGGTCAGAGGTCAAGATAGCCAGGGTCAAGGCTATGGTGGTATTCTCACATGTCCTTCTGGACCATTCTCAAGTCGATTGTGACAATCGACTTGAGAATGGTCCAGGACGGACCGAAACGTCGTCGTCCCTTCACTTTCTAGTGTGTGGTTTGGTCAACTTGCCAATTATACAAACTCACGGGTCAAAAATGTCGATATAACACAGTAAATTACAAGAATGATTTAAGTTTTTGCTTCAGTATATTTCTATACGCTTATAGTATTATCTAAGGCACATATATATTATGTCATTCTCCAGTGACTTGAATATTTAGGTCAAGGGTTATTTCGCGTCGTATATAAAACCCAAATTCCCAGCTCTCTCTCAGGAAGATTCAGGCTTCAAGACGGTCGACTCTCCTCGACGGTTGTGTTCTTAAAGGCTTCTTGTTTGTCGCTGGAAGCTTCTTGTTTCTTTGTCGCTGGAAGCTTCTTATTTCTTTGTCGCTGGAAGCTTCTTGTTTCTTTGTCGCTGGAAGTTTCTTGTTTCTTTGTCGCTGGAAGCTTCTTGTTTCTTTATCCCTAGGAGCTTCTTGTTTCTTTGTCGCTGGAAGTTTCTTGTTTCTTTGTCGCTGGAAACGTCTTGTTTCTTTGTTCCTGGAAGCTTCTTATTTCTTTGTCGCTGGAAGCTTCTTGTTTCTTTGTCGCTGGAAACTTCTTGTTTCTTTGTCGCTGGAAACTTCTTGTTTCTTTGTCCCTGGATCGATAAAGATGAGAAAACCTGAACATATTTTGTCCGTTATGCTGCAACTCACTTCCAGTGAGTTGTTTCTTTGTACAGACTGACACAGACCTCAATCTGTGTCGAGTTCCTTTATGAGGACAGCATTTCCTCTTGGAGGGGGGATGTGTTATGAGCCTTTGGCGAGTAAAGCAAATGTTGTTTTGTCCTCCATCGTTCATTAGTTTCTTATTTTGCCTGTTGTCCACTTATGTATGTCATCAGTTGGTATGAACGAGTGCCTTTGTCCAGAGCGGCACTCAATCCTATTGAGACATGGAGATGCTGGTGCAGTGCCTGAAGCCAAAACAATTTCAGTGAGACATAAACATCTTGGTCAAGGTCTCGCGCATGTCTGAGGGCATCTAACCTCGCTCCTTCTTCACTTTGCCTAAGTTAAGTTTTTGGTCAAATTTGGTCTCCTTAGTAAGCTGTCTCTTGGAGAAACATTGTGTGAAATGGACTGTTGGGATTTGCGAGGTCATGGAAGGTAAAGAAATCTGCGCCGCACCTCTTCTAATTCGAGGTGCACATGCTGTAGAAAACGGCATACACTTGCAAGTGATCGCAGCAGTTGGTTCCCGCCATAATAATTTGGCCAGGAGAACCCTGATTTTATCATTTTTTCCACCTCCTTATTTAGGGAAGGGGGGTCCTTATCTCATCTAGAGGGGACGCTTTCCCTTTCCCTTGTTTGAAGTGGACCCTTCTCTCATCCAGAAAGAACAGGTTCCCCGTCCAGAGAGGACGTTTCCCCCTCTCTGGGCTTTTCTGTCCAGAGAGGAGCCCTCACTGTGCCACACTAGATTGCCACAGTCTGTGTGGTAACACAGGGGATAAAGGGAAAAACGTTTCCCTCTGAAATAGAAAAAGAATCCGTTTGCTATTGTCTTTCCCCAGACTCCCTTAAACGCGAAGCACAGTTGCCAGGGATAAGCCAGCAGGGTGTTGAGCGGGTGGCGCGCTCTCTTCTCTTCTTTTCTCTTCTCTTCTCTTGTTGTTGTTTTAGATACAGCCACTCAGAACAAAAAGTTCCAAGTAGCACTGGCTATGGTGAGCCTGTAGTGGACTTACTTAGCACACGAAATGTGCGCACTTCTCTTCTTCTCTTTTCTCTCAAGAAAAGAGAAGAGTGGAGTGTTATTATTTTTTCCGCTTCTCTCCTCTTCTCGTCTCCCTTCTTCTCTTCTCTCCTCGTCTCTTCTCTCTTCGTCTCTTCTCTCCTCGTCTCTTCTCTTCCCTCCTCTTCTCCTTCGCTATCTCCGGTGAATATAGCAGTGAGGTATGAGCCATGCCGACCATCATATACCCTCCCACCCCCCCGCACGGTCTTAATCCCTATGCAGCCTTAACATAGGAGTTATTCTTGTCATTAAGGAGGGCCGTGGGCGTGGTCCGGTCTGCCTCTCCCTCTTGTATACTGGTCTTGTGTGAGGACTGTTATCACCTGATTGTTTTCCCTTAAG
The DNA here is from genome assembly GCA_020271785.1 of Procambarus virginalis. Lineage (NCBI taxonomy): Eukaryota > Metazoa > Arthropoda > Malacostraca > Decapoda > Cambaridae > Procambarus > Procambarus virginalis. Next base: position 9,550,192 of record WNGS01001312.1, on the reverse strand, counting down.
GAGGCGGCAGTCTTGCCTTCCTCCTATTTGGCAGTGGGTACTTGCCTCTCGGTGGCCACAGGGATGTGTGGTGGGAGGGGGTAGGGGGCGGTGGTGCGGATGAGGGGGTGGGTGGGGGGACGGTGGTGGTGCCACTAGTGCCAGATAGGGTGAGGGCAGCAGACCGGAGTGTCATCTTTAACTCGCCGCTCCTGCTACCCACTCACCCCCTCCCTGCTGCTGCGCTGCTGCAGCTGCTCCCACCCCCACCGCTGTTGCACCTGTTGCTGCTCTTGTGACTGCTGCCGCTATGCTACTGCTTCTACTGCCATAGATACACAAGAGCCGCACCAGCGGCACTCTGCGCTACAGTGGGAGACGACCTGTGAGAGAGTATCTTGTAGCAGCATACCACAGGTGGCAAAATACAGCGCCATGCGGCAGTCCTCACAGCCAGGAAGGCACCACAGACGTGAGGGTGGCGAAGCTGGGAATGCTGCCACAGAATGTTGTTGTGGTAATTGCCTCAGACTTGAAGAATGCCGCTAGCGTAAGGGAGGCAGAAGGACTGTACCTGTGTACGAGGAGACCGTAGATAGGCAGGTACCACAGGTGGGAGCGTGCCACAGGTGAGAGGTGCCACAGGTGGGATACAGGTGGTTGATGCCACAAGTGAAAGGGGATGCCACAGACGCGAGAGTGCAGCAGATGGTGAGACAGATGAGAGAAGGCCATTGATGGAAGGGCGCCACAGGTGAGAGAATTCAACAGGTGGGAGAGTGCCACAGGTGGGAGGGGGCAACAGGTGGGAAGGGGGCGGCCACAGGTAAAAGAGTGCCAGTTATCATGGCACTGGGTGGCCCGCCTCACCAACACCGTCACCTTTAATGCACACACTCCACGGCTTCTCTCCCTTGTCTCCCGCCTGACATTGAATTCTTTGTATAATTTTCAATCAATGGAAGTAAACTGCAGTTTATAACTAGCATAAAGCTACAGTTAATCCACTTTACATATGCTTTTATAGTAAGTATTAATTAAACTTAGGATTAATTATGATCATAGGTATGA
>WNGS01001312.1:9493507-9545361 GCA_020271785.1 Procambarus virginalis | reverse complement strand
TATATAAACTTGTATCTGGGTTTAAAAGCAATACAACTTACTGGAGAAATATGAGGCTCCTGACATTCAAGCGTTTGGTACATTGTAGGGTACAGTCTATAGTTCAGTATAGTGTGAGATGCAGTGTATGGTACAGGGTGAGGTGTAATGTATGTACAGTACAGTGTGAGGTGTAATGTATGGTACAGTATAGTGTGAGATGCAGTGTATGGTACAGTGTATGGAGTATAGGGTGAAGTTTGAACACATATATTTATGACAAAACTATAGAAAAAGATGGCACTATTTGCTATATTATCAGCAATATTAGGATTATTATCATAGTACACAAGATAGGGTGTACCTAGCTGTGCCTGGGTCTCTCTACCCTGCCTCCTCTCTGTTCTCTTCCCTCCATCCCACTTTCCTCCCCCTCTCCCCATCTCTCTCTCTCTCTCTCTCTCTCTCTCTCTCTCTCTCTCTCTCTCTCTCTCTCTCTCTCTCTCTCTCTCTCTCTCTCTCCTCTCTCTCTCTCTCTCTCATTTCTCTCAGAAAATGTAATACTGTAACCCGAACAAATTAATTTTCATCGTTTTTTGAGGAAACCATGACAATGCTACGCGGGTAAACGGCGAGAGTGAGCATAAACAGACAAAAACTTCGGAAAACACAACTGATTTTATTTCAGACTGTGAAGAATCGCAAGGGGGGAAGGGCCGCTTACAATGCCAATATTTCTTAAATGATGGTACTTGGGAAGACTGGCCTTTAACACTCACATAGCTTCTCGGCTGTGTAGGGTTCTGTCAGTTCATTACTGAGAACTGTGATGAGGTCTGTGGGGTTGTGTGAGTTTACCCCGAGAGTTTTGTCTCGTGGCGCCCCGCACTCCAGATACATAAACTAGTGCCCAGCTAAGTATTGCGAGAGGAGTGGGCGGCTGCACCCACCCGTATACAGGTCCTACCTATACAACATGGATGGTCTCAACCCTCCGCTCTGCCAACTCCGGGCCCGCCCACACACTTATACCCGCCAACACACACATACCCGCCACACACACATACATCATGTGCGTGGATACAATACACATTTATAAACCATCTCCCTTTTATTGCAAGAAATGAAAGAGAGTCAATAAAATTGACTCTTCTGTACCAGTTGCTGAAAAAATGGTTAAAACTGTAACTTTTTTGTTGGGAGTGAATGACGTGCTGTTATACCATGTTGTTCACTGCCCCCTGAACACCCTGCTGGGATACTATTACTCGAACTCATCCTCCAAACATGATATTACTTATAACAGCTATTGGTCATCGTACACAAAAATGAACTGTTGTCCCCAAAAAGTTCACTTTGTTTTATTGTAATACTCCACATAGCACAGTGAAAGGGGGAACAGTAACTATGCAGCCTAACTTGTCCTAGTCCAAAATAAGTAATTTTGAGCATAGAATATTGAATTTTAGGCCTAATTAAGTATATATGCGTGCTATTCTAGGCCGAGGAAAGGTTAGGTATGATTGTTGCAGTTTCCCCTCGCCCTCTACACTGTTAATACATCAAAGTGTTGTTTTGGTGCACGCAACGGCTCATTTTTATCCGTTCACAACATAGTTGTTATATGTGCTAGCATCTTAGGATGACATGTTGCTTTCTTATATTAGGCTTTACGGAGGATAGTTAACCAGCCAGCTTAACAGGTGACAGCGTAACAATATCAGAAAGAACAGTGGTGATTTATGCTTTTCTGCCTTTGAAACCTATCGGATATAGACCTTTCATGCGACGCACTGACGAATCGTTCGAAAATTTACCTGAGGGTAACCAGTGGCCTCGACGGGGACAGGTAGCCGGTGGTACAGCGACCTCCTCCCTTCTTGCAGGTCGGCGTTCAAGGCACCACTCCTAATCACCGTCCACAATCTTATCCTCCTATCCCTCCTAAGTGCTATATATTTACAGCGACTTGTGAATATATAACATTTAATTCTATTCACTTCATTCACTATATAGAGTGTAATACTATAGCACTTTTCTCTTGATTTGACCTTGTTAAACTACTACGTGTTGAATTGCTGCACCGGTCATTTTGTTCATGTTATTGTGGTTGAAGCCCTCTAACGCATGTTATACGCTAGGACAAGGTGTGTGCGGGAAGCAGCTGCTGACTCGCTCACAATCAATATTTTCTTCAAATTCAGTAGCTCGGATTTTTTTTTTTACCCAAAAGTTTTTGGGTGAGGGGGAGAAGGTAGGGTTTGTTATTGGCTCCCTCCAGTGTGGCTTGGCCCAGTCGGGTGTGTTGGTTAGTGCCTGTTGCGGAGTTTGTTGGTTAGTGCATGTTGCGGAGTTAGTGATTTAATTATGCATCAAAGTCTTTATTTACGTTCCTTGTAATTATCGGCTCGAGTTGGAACTGTTTACTAATAATGTTTGCCCGTCTTGCTGTTTCGTCTTGAGAAAATGATTAGGTGAAGGTTGGTTGATACCTGGTTGATGGGGTTCTGGGAGTTCTTCTACTCCCCAAGCCCGGCCCGAGGCCAGGCTTGACTTGTGAGAGTTTGGTCCACCAGGCTGTTGCTTGGAGCGGTCCGCAGGCCCACATACCCACCACAGCCCGGTTGGTCCGGCACTCCTTGAAGGAAACAATCTAGTTTCCTCTTGAAGATGTCCAAGGTGCTAGGCCAGTATGACTATATAGTCGCACTTGGACAAAATATACTGGGCTACGAATACGGGAGTGAAGGAAGCTCAACCACTAGGACCATCGTGGATCGAACTCCGACCTGCAAGATGCGAGGCCGCTGTGGTACTGACCAGTCCTAATGGATGGATTTTGTTTCGGTTTGAGTAGTTTGATGACCATCTTTACTACCTTGAGAAGTTCTGGTATATATCCTCAAGCCAGAATTGAGCCCGACCGCAGGCATGTATTCAACCCTTGCAGAAGGCTGAGAAACTTGCTCTCCAATTTGCTGAAAGAGCAGCGTCATATCAACTTCCTGCAATGGACAGAAGGCAGCAAGAACAATTAAAACATGAGAGGTTGACAGCCATTCATGAGAGCATAGCTATAAATGACGAGTGTGACTGTCCCTTCACCAAACAAGAACTAAAGGTGGTAAGGACACTGCACCAGGCGCTGATAACATTACACACTCAATGGTTGCACATGCAGGTCCTGCTGGAGAACAAGGGATATTGGACGTCATCAACGCATCTTGGTAGCAAGGCAAACTGCCGACCTCCTGGAAGAAAGCAGACATCATACCGATTCCTAAGCCGAAAGAACCTGGCAATTACAGACCCATTTCATTAACATCAGCATTAGTAAAACTGCAGAACGGATGGTCTTAAATAGGCTACTGTGGAAGACTGGAGACCTGCATAAACACATATTTGGCTTCACTAGAGGAGTAGGTACTGCCAACTGCATAGCAACATTACTAGGAACAGTTAACTCGGGTCCAGCTATAGTGATCTTCCTTGATCTAGGAAAAGCATTCGAACTTGCAAGCCCGCAAGCAATTTTACACACCTTAGTTAAAAAAGGTGTAAAGATAAATGTGCTAGCATGGATTCAAGATTACCTTTACTCTGGTATGCCAGAGTAAAGTTGCAAGGACAAGTGTAGGACTACCACTTGCATGAGAATGGGACTCCACAAGGAAAAGTCCTCAGTCCTAGTCTGTATAATATCCTTATGGAAAACTTCGTTATCGTGACATTTGCAGAAGGGGTTAAATTGCTAAGCAATGCTGATGATATAACATTAGTCATTACAGGTCCTTCACTTTTAAATAAAGCACAAGGTGCGTTAGATAAAGTAACATCTGAATGCATTTTAGGGCTAAAAATATCTGCACAGAAGTCTAAGGCAATGAGACTAGGCGGCAACACTCCAGACAGGCACCTACGCATTCAAGACATTAACCTTCAGTGGATGGATAGATTCTGAAATGACATTCAACAGGCAAGTTAAATATCTGAAGGAGAAAGCAAAATGACGACTGAATATAATGAGAGCAATCACAGGGGAGTGATTGCTCCCTCTAGGTCTCAAAGGAGCTCCCTCAAAGTCTAGGAGTGAGACGCAAAATGTTAAAAATGTTTTACATACACGCTGTTCGTTTCCTAGTTGATTATGCAGCGACTGCCTTACTCATCTTTCTCCTGGCCAGTGGGAAAACGTTGAGGTTATTCAAAATGATGCAATTCGAGTCATAACAGGAGCTCCCAGATGGACTAAAATACTGAACCTAAACTAGAAACCAAGCTAACGTCGATTGAAATAAGGATAAAAGAGGATTGCTGCCTGCATGCTGACCAAGATATTGACTAGACCAAGAATCAGTTCACTTAAAGATATAATCACTGGAGGACTAACTCGGGACAGAAGAGCCTCCAGTAGCAACAGGTGAACCCATTGTGCAATAAACATCATCAATACATTCGATATAACAAATGGTCACGGAGAGGGGTGTCTACAAAATAAATGCAGACTTCGTTATGCAAACCCCTTGGGAATCGCTGCCAACAGATTTTAAGTTTATGACTCTTGAAGGAAAAAGGAATCAGACTAATCCTCATCTGCTACGTAATATTGCATCGATGCATATAGAAGCAAACTTGGCATCTGACAGCTTCACTTACTTCACAGATGGATCAGTAGACCAGCAGGGACAAGAAACCGGAGTTGCAGTTAAGGCAGTAAATTCTGTAAATAGTTGGAGACTCTTAAATGAGTGTTCAACTTACAAACAGAGATGCTAGCCATCCAAAAGGCTTTGGAACATGCTCTTCCTGAACACCGACAACTTGTTATCATACATACAGATTCGAGAACTACTACTGAAACGTTGCAACAAGAACACATACATGACAACATCCATCTGATCACAAATATTATATCATTAATGCAAACACTCAAACGTCAAGGCCGTCGGGTACTGATTAACTGGGTGCCAAGTCATGTGGGAATAATAGGAAATGACATTGCAGACGAAGCTGCAAAACTTGCAACTAATCGAAGAAATGTAGACATTTATATACCACAGAGATTATCACAGATTAAGAAAGTAATTATAAATAGAGCAATGCAGATGATGTGCAGTGACCACAACACGTCAGTTGCAACATCAGACGCTGCGGGTTGGTACAAGAATTCAATCACCTACGAACCACTTATTTTGACGAAAGAGCATTGGAGCAACAGAAGTACACTTACATCACATCAGGCTTGGATACCCATGTGCATGGGAAATAGGCATATACAGGTTCAAGAAAACGAGAGGAAATATCAGCATTGTGGAGAAATGCCCGACAGACCACTGGAACATTATCTAACACAGTGCACAGTTATAAACCCAATAAGATTTCACCTTAGATTCAACTGAGCAGAAGTTGTTAAACACATGGGGGCATAATCTTACTGAAGCGACCATACGAGTCATAAATGCTCACACTCCGCCTAAGTAAAACAGAAACAAGTAACACGTAGATTACGTTCATTCAACGCCGAAAACTTTCATTCAACACCAGTAACGATCATTCAACTTCAACAACGATCAACGTCAATTACGTTCATTCAACGTCAATAACATTCATTCAACGCCGATAACGTTAATTCAACTTCAATAACGTTCATTCAACATCTGTAATGTTGGTTCACCGTTACTCGAGCATCTTTCAACCACTGAGAGAGAACGGGAAGCATACATAGAGAATGAATGAGAGGAAGAATGGGAGAGACAGACAGACAGAAAACCTGGCCCCGTCGAGTACCCCATCTGTCTGTATGAGGGAATGTCTATCTGTCTGTTTGTCTGTCAAAAGATGGAAGCCAGTTGGGAGATTGTGTTGTGGAAATGGTTTCAGTGATGGGGCTTGATGGGGGAAGGGGCGATGGAGAGTGTGTATGTTACAAGAAATGGGGAGGAATGGTGAGACTTGGGAGGGTGTGTGTGTGGGCGAACCCTGGTCACAGGGTCAACTCCAGGCACGGCTGGATCAGACGCCTGAGGCTAGCTCCATAAAAATTTGCAGCGGGGAAGGGAGCCGGTCTGGGGTACGGGACGGACACAGGCTAGTCGGGGGTTAGGCCAAAGTTATATACTTTAAGAAATATTAGCAATTATAGACACCCACCCACCCCCCACCAAGGGAGATTTTCATAGTCAAGTGTGAAATATACGGTGTGAGCCCGTGGAGTTTGTATTGGTCGTAATACTATACCGTTGTTTTAATACATCTTAATAATCAATTCCTGAGAGAAGGAGGGGGAAAAGCATGGAGGGGATGGAAGGGGGGAAGCAGAGGAGGACGAGGGAAGGGGCGAAGGGGAAGAGGGATGGAGGGAGAGAAGAAGGTAGAATTAAGAGAGTGGGAAGAGACCCGGGCGTAGCCGGGTACAACTTCTATATAAATAAATGGAAATGTCAGTCTGTTCGTGATGGGGGGAACGGTAGGGAATGGAGGTAGGGGGTGAGAGAAGGGGAATGTGGGGGGAGGGGCTGCAAAGGGGGAGGAGGAGGAGGGAAGAGGAGAGGCATGGGGGGGGGGCGGGGGAGAAGTAAACTGCTCAACAGGTGTAAGTCAATTGACAGCCTATAACACCCTCTCCACGCCTAGTTATGCCTTGTTCTCAGCACACCCCTTCCTCCTAAGGTTTCCCAACGTCAAGAAATTGTCGTACTAAAGTGCTGTTATCCTAAGCAACCAGAGAACCCAAAACAGAAAACGGGAAAGTAAGTCAATTTCGCGATCCGCTACTAGTTTCTAGTACGACGATTTTTGGTCTTAATTAGAACATACGTCAAAATGCGACGTTCTATTAGGAGGACGGGTTGGAAAGCAACCACCACTCACGGTCAGGATAACTAATGTAGAACAATTATAATTGTTCACGAGAACAATTATAATTCCCGTTGTTCGGGGCAGGAAGCCAGTACGTAAGGTCAAACTACAGGTCTTCCCCAGCAACCAAGCCACAACAATTGCCTTACTCCCTGGTATCTGTTCACTGCTACGGGTATCATTCCTGTCCGTCCCGGGATCGAACCCGGGACCCCCGAGTGTGAATCGTTCATTAGTAAGAGATGCACACCAATATTGCAAGGTTGCACCTGCGTAACACTGAGGTCGCGTCCAACCAGTCGCCATCGAGCTCACTGGATGCCATCATTGCCGGCAGGCGCACTCACCCACCATTTAACCCCCCAGCCATATCTACGCTACTGTATTTAAATTTAACATCCCGTCCACTGAAGGGACATAAGACGCTCAAGCCTCCCATCTCTAGGCGATACTAAGGTCAATACGACGACGTGAAAAAATATGAAAGGCGAAAAAGGGTAAATGATGACTAGGTGGAGAGGGAGAGTGAGTGGGTTGGGAGTGAGGGAGGCGGCGAGTGTTGTGCCAGCCGTGGACGAGGCCGCACGGACTGTCAGCCGCTCCACCACCACCACCCCCATACCTTCAGGCCTCCAAGATACTGTGATAAACTAACAACTATCTTACTCGTAGAAGACAAGTGCATTTTTTAACATCTGAGGTAAGTGGTGTGCTTGCTTTTTGACTTGTGTGGTTTAACACACACAAAAAATATTAAGTTTAATTATAAACTTAAAGGTGTGAAGGTATAGGAGACGAGGCTTCAGTATCAGGCTGGCGAGTATTGGAGGCTTCTCTCTTGTCAGGCCTTGGAGAAGACAGTCATTATGTGGAGGTAATTACTCAGTCTCACAAGTTATAACGCGAGACAAACTGAATTAGGAAGGATGATGGCCAGCAGAGGCTGCTTGGAGTTCCTTGCCTCGTGTGAGCGTCGACTGGACCCTGTGTACCCCTTAGGAGTGGATTTTAAATGTAGGACCCATTATTTTACCCAGTAATGTTACCCAATAATGTTACCCAGTAATGTTACCCTGTATGTTACCCAATATGTTATTATTTTCAGAGGCGTCACGCTTACACACTGGTAAGCTCTGACGTCAGCAGCGTCGGGTCGAGGCGCTAATTTGCTCACACACTAATCGCTAACCTAATTTGATTTTCTTTTTGAGTCGGGATTTTTGTAATTGACGAATGGCTGAGCAAAGAAAGGTAAGGTGATTACGAGGAGGCTGAACCAGTGTAACTACCATAACTACATCGTGGAAGTTATGATAGAATTGAGGTGTGAAGACAAGGGGGTTAAAGAATAGTATGAACAACAACTTGGACAGTCGGGGATCGAACTGTGACCTGTGAGAACCCAAGGCCGTCGGTGCACCAACCAGTCCAAGTGGGTGGATAAAGAGTTTTATATGACAAACCTGAAGCTTGGGTAATGTATAGCGGATACCACCACCGCTATACAGCTGAGTGGACAGCGCTTCGGATTCGTAGTCCTGAGGTTCCAGGTTCAATCCCCGGTGGAGGCGGAGACAAATGGGCAAAAAGTTTTTCACCCTGATGCCCGTGTTACCTAGCAATAAATAGGTACAGCTGCTACGGGCTGCTGGGGGGGGTGTAACTAAAAGGAGGCCTGGTCGAGGACCGGGCCGCGGGGACGCTAAGCCCAGAAATCATCTCAACCTAAGCTTGTGTGTGTGTGTGTGTGTAGGAAGCCTCAGCCTCTAAGAAGAGGATATTCAGCACCCGGGGGGATCCTTGTCGGTCTCCCNTATATATATATATATATATAAATATATATATGCGAACAAGCCTGAATGGTCCCCAGGACTATATGCGACTGAAAACTCACCCCGAGTCACTTCTGGGGTGTGATTTTTCAGTCATATATATATATATTATATAATATATATTAATATATATATATATTATATATATATATATATATATATGACTGAAAAATCACACCCCAGAAGTGACTCGGGTGTGAGTTTTCAGTCGCATATAGTCCTGGGGACCATTCAGGCTTGTTCGCATATATATATATATATATATATATATATATATATATATATATATATATATATATATATAAACAAAAATAATCACAATAATATTTTAGATATCCAAGTTAATCAAACATGTATATGTTAATAATGAGGTCCGAACTGTGATCACTAACCTCAACACACAACACAACACTCTAATGGCTGAGTTAGGCAATTTGCAGGAAACCTTATTCATGTTGCAATAATTGAAGGTTTGAATCCTTTCACAGCATAGTAAGTATTTGCTCTAATGTTGTTGTTTAGGTGGAAACTCTCTCCCGCGTTGTTGGGATGGCTAGGCTTTCCCGGTATATTGCCCCCAGCGTTTTCTGTTTTATTTAGAATGTAAATAGAACGAGAAGGTAGGAATGTGTGTGAGGAATGCTGCTGCCTACCACGGGTGTATGTATATGTTTATCGTATCACTTTAACAGAGGTGGCAACTGGCAACGTTTCCTTTCACCTGATGCACCTGTTAACTCGCAGTAACTGGGAACTATAGGCAATAGTTGTGAGTTGCATCCTGGGCAAGGGTTAGCCTTGACCAACGACTGGAAACAGGCCAGCGACTTGGTTTTACTGGGAGATACAAACACCATAAGTTTTAGTGTATAGTGTTTTATTCCACACGAGCATACATTTGTACGTTATATTGTTATACACACTCAAACAGGTACAAAACTGACCCCCCCCCCATATCACATGTTATTTTTTTTTTGGCCACAAGCATTAACATTGTCTCAATACTTTATATAAGAAATACAAATCTATAATGGCACCTAAGTCCCCTCCCCCCCCCTCCATTCCTCCATAAAACTGCTTACTGGAAAACTCCGAAGGAAAAGCCTTGCAGTGTCTGCAAGATGTCTAGAATGCTGACTTTCACTCTAGCACGAGTAAAGACAACTGCTTTGTCTTACTTGCTAAGTCACACCTTCCTTAAAATACTGGTTGTATTCAGTGTGTGGTCTGTTCAAACCATTCTCACTTTCGGGAAGGTGCAATATATATTTGTGTGATAAAGTTAGGCTATGTTTGGTTGCGTGATAAAGTTTGGTATGTTTATTTGTTTTATGGAGTTGGGGCATGTTTAGTTATGTGATAAAACTGGGGTATGTTTGTTGTGTGATAAAGTCGGAGTATGTTTGGTTGTGTGATAAAATCGGGGTATGTTTAGTTGTGTGATAGAGTTAGGGTATGTTTGTTGTGCGATAAAGTTAACTTCAAATTCAACGTAAGTATCTCATTCCTTGTAGACCAGCCTTTGACCATTGGACGTTTGATCACCGTTACACTTTTATAAAGCTTATCCAAGTTCATTTGAGTTCCCATACTCTTCTGGAGAAGGTAGCCTAGTGTAGTTCATGGAACACTGTCCATTGTAATCATTTTTCCGCCACCGCTCTCTTAACGAGTATGTAGTACATAATCAACACTAAAAAATGTGATGGTGTTATAAAAGGCATTGCGGCCAAAGGGAGTCGAGGATGTAATTAGTCTCTCGCTCTCTCAAACACTCAGTCGTAACGGAGGACTTGGAATGACCTGAAGTGGTATTGGTTTAGATCAGAGAGAGAGCGGGTTAGAAAGGTTTTTAACGGTCTAGAAGAGAATATGTGGCTGTGGAAAGTGTGTTGATGGTCCGTAGAAACTGGCGGAGAGTGTCTAGGTTGAGCTGGGGTGCGTAGCCCGACGGAGAGTTGTGGACAGTGGCGGGGTATCCTAAGTAAGGCAGCAGAACCTTGCCAGGGCCGTGCCACCTCATGGCTGTGTCACCTCTAGAGCTGTGTCATCTCAGGGCTGTGTCACCTCAGAGCTGTGTCATCTCAGGGCTGTGTTACCTCAGAGCTGTGTCATCTCAGGGCTGTGTCACCTTAGGGCCGCTTCCTAGCATTTCTGAAACATAGGCTGTATAAGTACTGCATATATTGACACACGATATACCAATTCTAGCAGATTACGATGGCATTTATAACGAAGAGGACAAAGGATGAACTCTAACAATAATATTGATTTTGTTGTGTAGTTCTTACGTCTTAAATATTCTACACAATTTTTTTTTTTGGGGTGGGGGAAACTCATTTTCGGCAACAGGTTTGGCTACGTAGATGTGGGTTCGAAACGCTCTGCGTACTTATAGGTTTATTAATATATATTTGTGTAAAGGCTATTCAACAATTGTACCATATTTAATTACTATTATTATACAGTCACTTCAACGATTCACAAATCTTACAAAACAATGCCTAATAACTAATCAAGAATGTTTTTGCCCGAAACGTTGCGAGTACTAGTGGCTTTACAAGAATGTAATTACTATGCTATGTATCCTCACAATCCCAATGTACCTTGTATATAAATAAATAAATAAATAAGTGTTCAGTCGAAATATAGAATGTCCACATTGCTACAGATAACTGTAAAGAAAATTTACAGTTGTAGCTTATAAAATAAAAGTAAAATAATGTGTGAAAAAATAATTATATAATGATAACAACAATAATAATAAGAGTAATGCAAATAAAAAACTGACAGATGAGCTGTTTATATTTGTCATATGTTCCATTTAAAACAAATATTTGTAATTCGCCAAGGGGAAGGCTAGCAGTGATTCCTTGGGATCTGCGGCATATGTAAAAAAATATTGATGTATCAGGTTTTTGTGGCGTATGGCTTAGGAGGCGGATTTGTTGTAAAGGTCGAGCAGGAGGAAGAAACTTTTCTCCTCTCCGTAGCGATGTCAACAGCAGCCAAACACTGGGCTTCCTAGTTTCTTATACAAAACTAGATTTATTTTGACAACTAAATTCATGAGTCACTTTCGAACTTATGCGTAATTCGATGCTCTTAACTGTCTTCATGTCCTTTATCTCATATAAGAATACTAGATAAGATACTCGGCAGTGCCCAGGTCTCTGCCTGTCTGTTTCTCTACCTCAATATGCAAACTTTGTGAGAAGAAACTGGGTCATGTTCTCACACACTACATTATTGAATCTTCCCTCATTAGATTCTTCACACTTGCCGGTATGAATGCATCTGGAGCTTTGTAATTACTTTATTCTTTCTCGGTTAGGCTGTTTATTATTGGGTGTGGCGTTGTTGGCGTGTGGCATCACTTGCGCTTGGGTCATTATATTTGAATTGGAAAATATTGGTTTTGGTGTAGGGTTGAAGACTTATCAACAGCTGGAGGGTTGTTAAGGCCACCTCAATAGCTTGCTGACCAACCAGGAAGAATACTTTAGTCCCGAAAATTGTCCAAGACTAAAGTAAACTCTCAGTGTATAATCATCGACAAGCAATTCATAATATGTCATGCAGAGAACTTCTCTTTCATCACGTCCACTCTACTTGCCTCATGTCTTTATAAAATTAAAGGAGGTGATCATAGAATACTCTCGTTAATAAGGCTCTGTATAGTCTTGTGGTATATTCATACTTATTGTGTGCCGTGGGATTTAAACCCGAAGGAGCCCCAGGAGTCCTTCGAGGAGGTGGGCGCAGACCCCCACACCACACGGAGAACACTGGGTAACCAAATAAAGTTGTGACAGAAACGCGGTAGCCCCTCCTAAACTCGTACCCAAATGGGCAAATACGCTTTGCAGTGTACTCAAGCAGAGCAGAATCCAGCCGCCCCCCACGCCCTGAGGGCACAGTCACCCAAGTTCTGCCAATCCCCGGCGCCAAGCCGGCGCCATCTCTCCGCCGGATACCACCCGGAAAACGAAAGAAACTATCAGTTCCCTGCGACCCCAGACGATCAGGGCACCAGGAATCGTATCAATCCTGACCGTTGAAGAGGAATGCCTGACGGCAGTATCGGGACGCATTGGATAAAATCGCCCCCAATGTTCTGGTGGTCCTCAGGCAGAGAAAGTCTGCAACGCCTGCTCGTCAAGGTGGAAACAGGATCCCAAGGAGAGTGTGTTAACTATACGAAAGAGTGTGCAACATTTCAATTGAATAATTTTCATTTCATCTGCATTCGTACAGTTTTCATCGAATTACTGGTATTTCAAGTCTAGTTAAATTATTATATAGTCCGATCAGACCCATCCTGTGACCGGTTTCACTTGAGCATCATGGTCTAGATCCATCCTGGTACACAGTAATGTGATATATAATTACGCATTATTAGCCTATATTCAGGCTTCTTGTCCCCTACTAAACTAAAGAATTAAGTATTATTAAAAATAGAACTTAACCTTCGAAATGAGAAAATAAGAGTTTGGGGTTTGCTTTATCCATTTTCTGTAGTTATTGACGTATTCATTTTCATTCAAAAGCAGCGCGTAGGCTATCCTAAACTAAAACAGAACTGGCTGGCTTGGCTTTGTTATTTACTTGACTTTACACGAGAGGCATCGTGTCTAGTGGCCTCGATGGGAATATGAAGCCAGCAATTTATCAAAGGTCCTCTCCGTTATTCTTGAAGATTTTTTCTAGCTGAATATTAAATTAAAGTTCAATCTTGAAAGTCCCACATCAACTATTAATTTTCCAATGCGTATAGCTTATTATTGCGTAGGACAGGAAGCCTGTACTTAGGCTTATCCATGGTTTCCTTAGGCCAACTACTGATGTTTTTTCAACATCACACTAGAGAATCGGATACGTATTTTCTGCTAGGCAAACATCTAAGCAGCAGATAAGGAAACGTGCCAAAACGTCTTGCCCAGCCAGGGCGGGATCCAGTCGGTTGATCCAATCGGTTGTGAGCCAAATGCACTAATCACTGCGCATTTTAAGGTAGCTTAAAATACATAATATGACATTTTTTTTACATACTGCACTGACTTTAACGTACAATAATAATAATATATAATAATAATAATAATAATAATAATAATAATAATACATAACCTTCCTGTTTTAGAGGGCCTTCAGGGGATTCGTGATACACTACTTACTTGTTATAGTATCACGGTCCCCCTGATGGACTGTGATGTATCGTGGTCCCCCCACCAAAGGGGACCACGATACATCACAGACTTATTAGAGGTAGCTCCAGAAAACCATGATACATAACCCACTTATTGGAGGATTCTATCAGGAGACGTAATGGTACCTACCTCGAAGCATAGCCCTCGGGTTTGGAATGCTGGCCACTGGGAGCTTTGGAGAATCTTCCATTGGTCGTCGGGGACGCCTTCGAAGGGCTTAAATTTGTGATGTGTCTACTCTTGATGTTGTGTATATTGGAACCTGATATTTTCTCCGACGTCTTCAGTTCTGAAGGTTTATGTGAGGTTGAATGTGGCGTCCGAGAAGTTAGAGGCGGCTTTCCGGAAGTTGAATTAGGTTTTCCAGAGGTCGTAGATGGATTTCCGGAGGTTGAATGTGGCTTTCCAGCGGCTACAGATGGCTTTCCGGAGGTTGAATGTGGCTTTCCAGCGGCTACAGATGGCTTTCCGGAGGTTGAATGTGGCTTTCCAGCGGCTACAGATGACTTTCCGGAGGTTGAATGTGATTTTCCGAAAGTTGAAGGTTGTTTCCCAGAGACTGTAGGTGGCTTTCGGTAAGGCCCTGGCGGTCTTTGAGTGGCAATTGTTGTTGGTAAATTCTTCTCGATGCGTATCGTGGAGACGTGTTGTCGTTTGTTGTCGGTAGTCAATTTCGGCTTTCTGTTCATGTCTGCTTTGTGTGCTAAGTTGAACTCGCTATCGGCTTCAATTCCCGAGTCACTGGAACGAGTGGTGCTGGCAGAGGAGCTGTCAATGGAGCTCTCGGGTGTTATCGGTCGTGGGGGGATGATTTCATTCAGCATTGTCGCAAATCTAACCACCTTCTTCTTTTTCTTATTTCCATCATCCACTTCTATTGTTTCGCCGACGTTTTCAGCCGAATCGTTGCCCTCGATCGGGACTTTGGGTGGAGTAGGTGGTCGATAATCAAGATCAACGAGCTTGTTCACAACGTCATCAATGTCTTCAGTCGTTTCTGGGGATTTCTGACCGGCGGCAGCGCGCTGTGCCCCAAGAACAACAGGGTTACCATTTCCCATATTAACAACTACTGGTTCCTTTTCAAAATCATAATTATCATCTATGTGATACTGACCGTCGAAGTCTGTGAGTTCTTCATACCCAAGCATCACGTCACAGAGGCTGTAAACGAATTTCGGTGGTTCTGCAATTTGTCGCATGAAGCCTAACAACGGTTTATTTTCTTTCATATCCAAGAAAGTATCTTCAACTGTCCGAATATGAAGTCCTTCTGAAGTTGAAAACAGAATTGGAGTCTTGAAGTCAATGGTGTCCTTGTTGTTGCTCTTTTGTTTCTTCTGTGATTTCCCAGATCCATCCTTCTTCTCCGATGTTTGGGTGGTAGCCAGGCGATTGGCATAAGGGCGCGTGGGTTTGGGCGAGGCCACATCGACGGAGTTGGGTCTACAGCACATGATGAGGCCCTCGCACTTGATTCGCACATCCCTTAGTATGGAAAACACTAAAATTGGCACTAGTACGTCGAAAATGAAACGGAACCACACGGCCACTGTATCAAAGACCGACGTGCCTAGTATCTCTGGAATGAGACCTTCGTTCACGGTAATGTTGGACATGTCAGGCGTCATGTCTGAGGTGATATTGGCGGGGGTCATGTTGACAGCTCTGAGCTGACTCTCGTCAAGCATCGCTCGGGTCACTTTAAAGTTACCGCCCGCCGAGGGTGTGAATAGATTGTAGTTATTGTTTGTGGAGGTATTGGTGGTTTGGTTAGCCCAATGTTGTGTCACCATGGGGTTGATAATGGAGAGGGCGGTGAAGGGCAGCCAGAGCACCAAGTACACTATCACTATACACATCGTAAACACCGCGGGATAAAACTCGTTACGGAAATAAGGCGTCATCAAAATTTGCTCAAAGTAACCTATAGTTTGGTTGCCTTTAACCTTCTTTTGTTTTCGGCGCTCCCTGTGGAATATGAGCGAGGTGATGCACACCAGCGCCACCATGACAACGGTCGGCACACACACCACCAGCACCAGGTGGATGATGAGGTAATTGTCGTCCAAGGGGTCGGCAACGCAGCACGAGTATCTGTTCCTATAAGGTATGCTTTTGATGTAGCCACATACCAGGGGCACTGCCATCAGAAACGACAATACCCATGTTGTGAGGATCATGAGCCAAAATTTGGACTTGGCAGTTTGGAGGAAAGAATTATATTTCTTGGCTGCAGCCAATCTGTCGATTGCCAGCAGCACGACTGCGAAGGCCATCTCGCTGTTCATCATATTAATTGTAAAACTGTTTAAGTAACTTATATCATAACCAAACCTCCACTGTGTGGTGAAGACGTAACCGATGGCAATACTGAGGTTGAAGAAGCAGTCGATCATAATGGCGAGGCAGAGATTGATGAGGAGGTGACAGTAGAGGAACCTCTTGAGGGTGTAACTGGTCGACACAGTCACCACTACCATTAGGTTGAGGATGAAGGCCAACAGGAATATCACCGACAGAAAGGAGCCAGCGATTATAGGTGTTGGGTCCTGAGGACACGGGGTGATGATAGGCTTCAATACAAAGCTTCCGTTCACCTGTGACAGCTCAAAACTGATTTGGTAGCCGTCACACATTTTGTCTGAGGCAGTAAGACTTGCTCTCTACTACAGACTATTATACTTCCTTCTTTTATTCCTACATTTCCTCAAAACTTAGTTGTGTTCATCTTAACTTACAGTTTCCCTTTAAAATAGTTACAAATAACTATATATATATCTTCAGTTACGTTGCTTTGAAACAGACGTGCTTGGTTTACACATAACAAACAAAAACAATCTAAGGCAAAAAAAATTACGCAGTAAAGTTTTCGAATTCCATTTCCGTTGCTTTATCTGTAACAATCTAGCTGGAATGTATCCAAGGGGTGTGTGGAGTAGGGTGGAGACGCTGGCCCGGAACCCCAAACACCGTTAGCGAGCACTACTTTATACTGTTTCTTCCCCGTGTGAAGAATCTACATGGAGACACATCCCATGGCCCTTGACAAGGTGCAGTCCTCGTAGCCGCGACATGGTGGGAGGCAGCAGGCCCGCCTCCAACACCTCCTCCTCCTCCACCTGCAACCCAGGAAACTCCCTGTTACAACCGGGTTACTCTATCTGTCTCCTTGTGTAAATTAACATAACAGGAAACTTTCGCACACTACCCTCCATTGCTGGAGGTGAACAGAACACCTGAAAAAGACATATTATGCAATTAACACATGTGTTGGAATGTTTATGTGTCATTCATGATAATAACAACTGTATATATATACATATATATATATATATATATATATATATATATATATATATATATTTATATATATATATATATATATATATATATATATATATACACTGTAATGTTAATATAATATTAATGCTAGGACATCAAATTGTGCACAGTAGATAAGACGTTAAACAACCTCGTATGTAAACAATTGCAATTACATAGTACCTGGATCTCCTCAGTAGCTTGGGTATTTATAGGACTCGCAGAATATCAAGGTATATACACACCTTGGGGTGTACTCTGCGTTTCGGTACATGATGAGTTTATATACACTATATATATATATATATATATATATATATATATATATATATATATATATATATATATATATATATATATATATATATATATATATATATATATATATATATATATATATATATAATATATATATATATATATATATATATGCACATACTTGCATGAACCACAAGAGAAGATTAACAATCTTTAGACACACCCACCAGTGGGACTCGAACCCAGAAAGCACAACTATCTTCCAATAGCTGCCATAACTAGTATGCCTTAACCCACTACACCAAGTCAGACCCTTAAAGAGATAGAGACTTCGAAGCATTTACCTCAAATATCTCCACCTCCCAAGGGCGCCAGATTAATGAGGGGTCACTCAAGCATTTTTCATCAAGCCACTGTCAATGTGGGAGAACTCGTGTCTATGCTATAAGCAAGCTTATAGCATAGACACGAGTTCTCCCACATTGACAGTGGCTTGATGAAAAATGCTTGAGTGACCCCTCACTAATCTGGCGCCCTTGGGAGGTGGAGATATTTGAGGTAAATGCTTCGAAGTCTCTATCTCTTTTAAGGGTCTGACTTGGTGTAGTGGGTTAAGGCATACTAGTTATGGCAGCTATTGGAAGATAGTTGTGCTTTCTGGGTTCGAGTCCCACTGGTGGGTGTGTCTAAAGATTATATTATATGTATATATATATATTATATATATATATATATATATATATATATATATATATTAATATATATATATATATATTTTTAGTTTCCGACTATATTCAAGTGTAAAGTTTTCTTGCGGTTGGTTAGTAAATATTGGTGTGGCCTTAAACATGAAGCACACATCAATAATTGTTACAAAAAAAAGTACAATTCTTTCAGAGTAATGTAATTGTTTAAACAATAGAAGTGAGTATTCATCTGAGTATTGTCATTCCCGCCTAAGTAAACATTATCATTCACGCGCCTGAGTAAGCTATCACTAACAAACTTTGGTAAATTTATGGATGATAACAAATAACAGGTGTTTGTGAAAGTCATCACCATGGTCACTGCCCCCCCCCTCCTCAGACGCCATTACCTGCAGTATGGCCAGATTCTGGATGGGTGACCGCGAGCATTGCCTCTATCTTGAGTAGAAGGACCTCGATAACTTTAAGAAGTTTACTGTGGTATACCATACTCTACAGTACCGGACCATACCATGCCACTCGCTTATCTTACCATACCTTACTGTAAGATTGTAGTAGCGAGAACAGCCTTCATTATCTGTTTCAAGATAACCGATAAGAATGGTAGTACTGGACACTATTTGAAACATACATTACAGAATGTTAAAATGACGTTAAAACTTGCATAATTGTGCTTAACGGTTATTATGAATTGCACTTAATGGTTATTATGTTAAAATGCCGTTACACGCCTACTTATGTTTAACGATCAGCAACTGCAGTCCAGTGTTATCGTCAAGGCTGAGGACACACTGCAATGAACCTTGCACATGGATGGTCTCAAACATAGGCGTGACCGGCTCCCTGCTGATGAGTATGGAACTCGATATTTTGCCTGACCTTAATTTCACGGTTATAATCAATGGACATGAAGTGTTTCATGTCTGTTTCATGTGTTTCTCTGTCATGCCACGCCAGCGATATAGCACATTATACTACCGACAAGAGTAAGGGGAGACGACCCACCAAAACATTAGAACTGGTGTTTACTCAAAATGAGGACGAAATCGAAAATATAGAGCATGAGATGTCCTTTGGAACTAGTGAGCACTGCCTCATCATCCTGGAGCACATAATGAAGCTAACGGAACTGGTTAGACCAAGAAACACGTTGAGGAAGAAGAGAAATTAAAGCCGTGGGAGCCTAGGGGAACATGATCGCAACGTATAGGATTCTTAGGGGGGGGAATTGACAAGGACAAGAACAGCCTCTTTAAAGTAAGAGAAAGTAGAACAAGAGGATATAAGTGGAAGCTGGAAACTCAAATCAGTCTAAGAAATGTAAGGAAATACTCGTACTCTTTACAGGTGGTTAATAAGTGGAACGCACTGAAAGAAGTTCTGAAAAGACACCGCAATCCACAATATGATTTGATTTGGCCAGATTTGACAATGAATACGAACGTCAGAATATTTAAATTATAACACAACAAGTACATGTCCTGAAAGTCACTGATAGATAAGTCCTTACAGGTAAGTTCGGATTACGGACCAGTGTTTAGTGTGATCAACAAATGCGGTCAAAGCAGCGTGACCAGCAAGGCGGTCAAGGCCACGTGACCGATAAAGCGGTCAGGGCCGCCTCGTGGAGACACTTTGAGGCCGACAATGGTTAAATGCAATTAATTACTCGATTCTCTCGCGTTTCTCATCGTCTCTGTGATTTAATTGTCTCTAGTTTCCTTGTGTGTTGTGGTCGTTTCCTTGTGCGTTGTCTCTAGTTTCATTGTTTGTTGTGTCTAGTTTCCTTGTGTTTGTGCTGACTCTAGTTTCCCTATGAGTTGTTTCCAGTTTTCTTATGTGTTGCGTCTAGGGTCCTTGTGTTGTCTAGCTTCCTTCTGTGAGGAAGATACATAACCACAGCCAGAGATGTGGTTATGTATCCCCCCTCACATATTCAGCCAGAGCTGTGGTTACGATGTATATATATATTCCTCACACTGTCGACCAGGGCTGTGTTTATATAGCTTTCTCACGCTGTTAGTCACATCTGCAGTTATATTTTTTTACTTAATAATGTTAGTATGGTTGACAAATGCACCCAATTGTTAGGTGACAGAAAAACTCTTTACCAGCTTGACTTAACCGAACAACCTCCCATAGACTGTCCTAACCAAAAACCCTTTTCCTAATCAAAATATTATTCCTAACCTAACATAATAACAAAACATGCCTGTTTATGTAGGCCTGCAAAATCATAATATAAAATTACATATTGATTTATTATTTAAACTTGTATTAATACTATATTTCGATATACCGATATACTTTCTATATATAGAAAGTATATCGGTATTAATCTTGTAAACGAGTTAATACCATCCTTTTAATAATAACGCATATGCCTTGGTTCGATGTTGAGTTTAAAGCCTATCAAATTCTGGAGAGTTATTTAGACCACCACAGTAGCTTGCTGACCAACCAACAAAGTATATTTTAGTCATAAACATTGTCTAGCATTGAGGTAAACTCTCAGTGTATATATACCGAGAAGCAGGGTACACCTATGGGTGTATATATATCCCAGATGTAAATTCCACTCGACACTGCCTACAAGCAACTACAAACTAAAAAAAAAAGTTTAAAAAACTACAAAAAATGAAACATTTTAGTTTACCCAATCGGTTCCACAATACACGTGGTATTGTAGTGATGGTGACTTACGTTTGATCACGGCTTATAAGATTGTTTGGAGATCATGATGACAACAACGTTATGGCGACGTGTTATGATGGTGACTGCTGGTCCACCTCAGGAATGTGTGCCTGGGCTCACTACCAATCGTTGAACAGAACTTTGTTTACATTTTTCTTATATATCAAAACCTTACATTCACAGTAACTATATATTCTACTTTTAGCGAGATAAAATGACTGTTGAATTAATTTGTTCATTCCTAAATGAACCCACATTGCACTCAGCGGTCGTTCAGCACAAGTATTTCCTTGCGATTTCAGAGCTAGTTTAGGTAGACTCTTTCACTGCACTGTGAAATAACTTTGTTACTCAAGGCGAGGAAAAAGTAATGCAGTGAAGTAGACGTATTGAGAGATGGGGAACCAGAAGGCTTGGTCGTCGAGAGAGTGTTGTGTGTAGCTTGGAGTGGTGGTAGGTAGCCTAGCACATGACTGTTTGTAAGGTAACCACGGAGACGGTAATCAATAGCCTAGCTCCACCCACCTCATCATACGGGTCGTGTCTAGCACTTTGCGTGACAAGGTGTCTAGTACACAGCGTGACACTGTGTTGTGTCTAGTACTCCTCGTGACACTGTGTCGTGTCTATACACATCGTGACACTGTGTCGTGTCCAGTACTCCTCGTGACAATGTGTCGTGTCTAGTACACATCGTGACACTGTGTTGTGTCTAGCACTCCGCGTGACACTGTCGTGTCTAGTACTCTGCGTGACACTGTCACGCATACTAAAGAATTTAATGATGAAAGCTTTACTAGACAAGACTGTGAAGAAATTAATCACTTCTCAAAGCGATCTCACTGTCCTGACATCCAATTCTCATCGACTAGATCTCAATATCTTGAATCTATGTGTATCGCGAAAATGAAACCAGAGTTGACCACCTCAAAGTCCTCATTTGCTCACTCACTCATTTTATTATTCTCGAAGTACGTTGTTAGGTCTTTTTAATGCTTAATATTGTTCTTTTTTATAATTTTGCTTTTTACTTTATATTTACATATTTATTAATCTTCTTAATTGATGTTGATTTTTATAAAATTTAAACTTTTTATTGATAATTTTTTCAACTAATTTTTAGTGAGAAATTTTGTTCTCTGGTCTTAGCACTGATGATCTAGTCTTCTCGTGTACCCTCCGCAATATTGGTTTTGTATGAATTGAATGTTGTTGTTGTTGTTTAAGATTCGCTACTTGGAACAAAAAGTTCCAAGTAGCACGGGCCATGGTGAGCCCGTATATGAATTGAAGGATGCATATCTTTTATCTGGTACTGTACTGCGGCTCCTCATAAGACTTAAATTTTCAAGGATGGCGTGCATATATACTGTCTGTATGTGTGTGTAATTACTATTTGTGTCTGTAGAATCGAACTATTAGCTCTTGGACCCCGCCTTCCTAACCCCAAAAAAATCTATTTTTCCTCTATTATATCTACATAAGAACATATGAATAAAGGTAACTGCAGAGGGACTCTTGGCCCACACGAGACAGCTCCCATTTATAACCACTCATATACATGTCTAACTACATATCTATATCTACCACATATACTTCTCTCTTATGCACGCACACATCCCCAGGAAGCACCCCGTAGCAGCTGTCTAACACCTAGGCATCTATTTACTGCTAGGTTAATAGGTGCATCAGGATGAAAGAAACTGGCCATTTGTTTCCACCTCCGCCAAGAATCGAACCCGGGCCATTATGACTACCTACGACCTCCAACCGCTGTCTACTCAGCTGCAAGGTCTGTGTGTGTCATCGAGTTATCGTTAAGGAAAATTAATTGATATTGAAAATCTTTATTCATAAAAAACACATGTTTACATTTATACATATTCAAAAATATTAATTAATAAAATGGTTGCACATTTAATAATCTACTTAGAAAACTAAACTTTATTACTTTAATGTATATTATAAATTCCATAATTAAAATCGACATATTCTATACATAATATAGAATAGCAAAATTAATGAAAACTATAATTTAAATCAGAAAATCATAATTAGTTTCTTTTTAGTTTAGTTAATTTATGATGCACCCCATACCCATTAAACCTGGACCAGGAGCAGGACCTGGACCAGGTCCTGGTCCAGGTCCATCGCGTGGACGGTGGTGGAACTGGTTACAAAGCCACACAATGGATTCAGGAACTGAACCAAAAGGCTTTTATTTAGCTAAGCATTACAGTCGTGTCAAGATAGTTACTTAATTTAACGTGAATACTAAACAGGCACACAATTATAGCAAAATGGGTTCAAGAACTTGATTGTACCCGTCTCTAAAGCAAGTAATTTACGTTTTCTAGTAAAAAATATGAATTAAATTTGATAGCTAACTAACATGAATTAAATGTCATATGAAATAATGGAAATTTGCATAACTTTAGCATTTTATGTAAATATAACTTGTTATATGATGTCAGTAACCAGCTGGGGGTCTCCCTGCTTTCTCTGCTGACTTTGGTGTTTTATTATCTCTTGTAGATCCCCCACTATTATATACAGCACTCATTTTTAGGTAAAATTTTCGTACAGTCACGTTAATATTTCTGGCAAAGTTTGAGTGGCTAGTGATAAGTGATTGCATAAAAAAGAGCTTATTGTGCTTGGTGGATGTTATTCTCCTCAGACAAAATTATATATTTAGTTTGTTGATATTTATTCAAGTGCAGGTGTGGGCATCAGTTCCAAGCAAGAAATTGAAATGAATACGAGGAGGGACACACGAGGTACGTCGTGATTATCTTCTTTAGTCCAAGGTCTAAAGGTCAGGTCCAAGGTCAGCTCTCATAGTTCACATTCATGCAAATTGACACATTGATTGTTAAACTACTTTCGAATGGGTATCAAGATGACCAAATTCACTCATAATGACATTTGTTTTAACTTACTAGTCTCTGATAGCATCATAATATTTTACAATCTAGCCCTCTGAGGATATAATATGTCCCATATGCTTTTCCAGAATACTTTACCAGAATCTCCCCTATCCACCTACAAATTGTATTGAATTATCAGCATCTACAACACAGTTTCCAGGTTTGAACGTGAGGTTGTATTTAGAAGCATATCTTTCATATATTACTATCACCTTTCCTATAGAATCTTTGGTTCGTGCTACTGAAACTAGACCATCAGCAAAGCAAATAAACATTGGCCTTAGTACTGCCTGTACGTCTGACATCTTTGCTGGCATTTAACTCTTTCACCAATAAATAGAGATACAGTAAATTTTAAAGAGTTAAACACAGAACATTTGACCTAATATGCACTAAAAAAATTAAAACACATAATTCCATTTCACAGTTATTTTACACTGCTCATAAAAAATATATATGTATTTAGCCATTACTGGACAGTGCTTAACAATTAATTAAAAAGTTTAATGCGATCATCTTTGTCAAAAGCTTCGGAAGTATCAAGACTCAGAGAGAGAACAGAGCTAGGAAGCTGCATTGCATTTTTTGTGTGTGGATTTGTGTGCAGACAGGAGGGTTAATCAGTTGACAAAATATTTACATTTTTGCGAGGCAGGATCAAGTATAACATTTGGGATTTACGGCTCATGATCTGTGATGATATGAAAAATCGGTTTACTGTGAATAATATAAACTATAAATGTAGTATTTTCCCTCGTAAATTGATGTAAATATTATCATTAAATTGTATATTATTTAATAAAGAAAAAAATGTTCGTCAGCTAGAAAATCAATGAATAAACAGTCAAATACAAAGTTTAAAAACATTTTTATTGGTACAATTGGAATCAGAGAAAGCCTTAGACACAAAGATAGATAGAAATACAGTTTCGGTGTCCCTCGTGAAAGGTGATATTTAATATGTATATATATTTAATCCTAGTGATAAGAGATTGTCCCTTAAGGGAGAATATATAAGGCGGAAAAAATGAAGTTTATATGGAAGGATAATGAAGAGTTTGGAAGAATAATGAGATGAAAGTCATTCACAAAAAAGGCATTATACAAACGAGTGGTTCATAACAAAACGAACTGCAAGAAAGTGTCGACAAACTTCTCAAAAAAGTTGGAGCACGAGCACATAATGCATAGTATGAACACTATAGCACATTAAATTTTATAAAATACTATAGTTTAGGATACACCGCTGATTCTTTCCTAGCGCGTAAAGCATTTTATGCGTTTTCTGTACCGTTTTCAAGCCAAATAAAACGCTGTGCTTTTCTTCCGACTGCCTTGTGTGGGCATGAGGAAGGCTACGTCCACGGACTCTTGTCGGTGACACGTGACGAGGTCTTTACACTTGGCCCGCACCTCCCTCAAGATGATGAACACTAGGACAGGCACTAACACGTGGAATGAGAAACGGAACCACACGGCCACGGTGTCAAAGATCGGGGAGCCTATTATTTCCGGAATGATGCCCACGCCATTGGTGCTCTTGGAGGCGTTGGACGTTGCGTTGGAGCTGGTGGAATTAGCAACGTTGGTGGCGTTGGCCACGGGATTGGTGCTTGTGCCGGAACCGCCGATAGTTTCACTGGCCCAGTCCTGTGTGAGCATTGGATTGATGGTGGTGAGGGCGGTGAAGGGCAGCCAGAACGTCAAGTACCCAACCACTGTACAGGTCACAAACACCGCAATATGGAACTCGTTCTGGTAGTAAGAAGAATTCGTTCTGCGCTCAAAGAAACCGGTCATTTGGTTGCCTTTGTTTATCATTTCTTTTCGACGCTCTCTGAAGAATATGACCGAGGAGATGCAGACCAGCACCACCATGACGACGGACGGCACACACACCACCAGCACCAGGTGGAAGATGAGGTAACTGTCATCCCTGGGATCGGCCACGGAACAAGAATATCGGTTCCTATACGGCATGCTTTTGATGCGGCCAATGACCAGGGGCACCGCCATCAAGAATGATAGCACCCATGTTGTCAGAATCATGATGGCCATATCAGACTGTGAAGCGTAAAAGCATGAATTATATTTCTTGGACGAAGCCAGTCTGTCGATTGCCAGCATCAAAACTGCGAAGCCCATCACGCTGTTCATCATATTCATTGTAAAGCTATTTAAGTAGCTGATATCATGACCAAACCTCCATTGTGTGGTGAAGACGTAGCTGATGGCAATAACGAGGTTGAAGAGACAGTCGACCATACTGGCGAGGCAGAGATTGATGAGGAGGTGACAGTAGAGGAACCTCTTGAGGGTGTAACTGGTCGACACAGTCACCATCACCATCAGGTTGAGGACGAAGGCCACCAGGAATATCACCGACAGGAAGGAGCCGGCGATTATAGACATTGGGTCCTCCACGCAAGGGCCAATAATGGCTTTCTCCTTGAAGACTGATTCGAAATCGGTACACATCTTGTCCGGTATAGAACACAATATGTATATAATTACCCAATGACTATTTAGCCTTACACTTCAATAACTATTTATCAACAGCTGCGTACTGTTCAAAAGGCACTTTTGAACAGTGCGAAGTACTTATAAAATCTTGAAATTTCAGTACTTAAATTGCTCTTGGAAATATATAACAGTTTTTCGATTTAATTTTTAATTAATTTTAGTGGATCTAGGCGGGAGTTGACAAGAAGCTCCAGCATTTGTACATCACTCTCAGTGGTGTCGAAGCACCACCACCGCCACCACCTCACCCACCACCGCCACCACCTCACCCAGCACCGCCACCACCTCATCCACCACCGCCACCACCCTGTAAGGTAGGAAACAAGACATTAACATCACTGATGTGACTATTTTGTGACACGGTAACAACAGGATGGTGTTAATACTCTACTGCTTCCGTCACAAAAGATGAACTGGGTGCTTAAAGATGTTAATAATACACCTTGCGTGCTGTATATTATGTAACTCGGCTGCCCTGTACTGAACCTGTGCCTCTGAAGATGTTGAGAAGAGCTTCAGCAACCCACGTCGTTCAGCGACTCACGTTAGGCCC
This sequence comes from Procambarus virginalis, assembly GCA_020271785.1. Lineage (NCBI taxonomy): Eukaryota > Metazoa > Arthropoda > Malacostraca > Decapoda > Cambaridae > Procambarus > Procambarus virginalis. The sequence goes on along the minus strand of WNGS01001312.1, from coordinate 9,518,496 downwards.
AATTTTAAAATTAATGTCAGAGTTAATTTTTCAATTTCCTTTCCAACTGAACAAGATCATAAGCACTATGGAGAAGGTTCGTTATATAATCATTAATCTCACCCTTTCTGTCGTGTTATATTACACATGTCTACAAAGGAATATAGTGTATATATAATATACACACCCCGTAGGGGGAGTTACCTATTTGTGAGGGGAGTTGGAACTCCCCCCCCCCCACATCACCTCCCTTCAATTCATTTCTGACAGACAGGAATCACCACTAACCTCAATCTCCTCAAGTTTCGTATTTGTGTATATTATATATTCACTTATAGCACGTATAGATTCCACTGCTAGTCACACCACTGTTGAAATTCCAGTTTTTACTTCAAGGAACAGAGGAGAGCACGTGTTGATCGCTTGCAAACTCCAAATATCTTGTTGACTCTCCAGTGCATTCATTACCACATTCCGACCGCACTATACAATAGTCTCTGTACTGGATGCCTCGATGGTCACATCTACTGGGCAGTGAGGGCGGAGTACTGCCTAGGGTACTGACCGAGACAGTTGTGACCGGCCAGTGTGCGCAGTAGTCCCGCTGGTAAGTGTCACTGTTTGTAGGTAACCACAGAGACGCAGATCAATAGATTACTCCCCCACTCCTCGGGGTAACCAACCCGTCGTCTCACTTAATATGTCGCCTTCTGAACGTAATCAACCGGTTCGTTAAAATTACCAGGTATTTGTAAAAAAAAAAAATAAGAGTACCGTAAGGCTGTCGTTTTCTATGCCTCAGTTTCGATAGGTTATGTCGGTTGCTTGTATTCATACGTTCCTGGTTAGGGAAAACAGTTGAATTGTTAACGGACACACTGAGAGGCTACTATATATTCCCTTCGCCCCCTGTGTGGGGAAATATGCGTTTAACGTTTATGATTTCAAAAACTGTTGTGACTACCTGTGACGTCGCGAGAAAGAGACCTGGGCGTGGACGTAATACCTAATCTATCTCCCGAGGCACATATAAATAGGATAACGACAGCAGCGTACTGTACATTGGCAAAAGTTAGAACATCATTCAGAAACCTAAGTGAGGAGGCATTTAGGGCGCTTTACACTGCCTACGTGAGGCCAGTCTTAGAGTATGCCGCCCCATCATGGAGGCAAACCTGAAGAAACACACAAGGAAACTGGAAAAGGTTCAGAAGTTTGCAATGAGACTCGTCCCAGCGTTACGAGGGATGGGGTATGAGGAGCGCTTGAAGGAACTGTGCCTTACGACACTAGAAAAGAGAAGTGAGAGAGGGGATATGATAGGAACGTATATACTCAGGGAAATTGACAGAGTAGACATAGACGAAATGTTCACACGGAATAGTAACAGAACGAGGGGACATGGGTGGAAGCTGGAAACTCAGATGAGTCACAGAGATGTTAGGAAGTTTTCTTTCAGCGTGAGAGTAATGGAAAAATGGAATGCGCTTAAGGAGCAGGTTGTGGAAGCAAATTCTATTCACAATTTCAAAACTAGGTATGATCGGGAAATAGGGCCGTAGTCACTGCTGTAAACAACAGATGGCTCGAAAGGCGGGATCCAAGAGTCAATGCTCGATCCTACAGTCACAAGTAGGTGAGTACAAGTAAGTGAGTACACACACACACACACACTTCACCCCCACCTATGACACCATCTTGATATAGAACCTGCTATATATGTGTGAAGGTGTGTACATACACACATCTTCACACATAGTATTAACAAAATACAAAAAGATCATGTGAGTGGTATTTTAAATTGTTTCTATGTTTTTTTTAGTGGCTAGAATCTGGATCAGGAGCCTAGCACAGAAACACGAGCGGTTGTTCAGTACTGATATAATTTTTTTGTTCTGTGTTTTGTGCGGGGAAACAAATACAAACAAGAATGTAACGAAGTTAACCAACATAGAACGACGGTGACAAGCATAAAACAATGTAAACAATCATGGAATGTCGCAGCCGATTCTCTAAGTTTGCCATTCCGTAAAAAATGCAACTGTTTCACCTAACCAGTTACGTACGAACCTGAGCAAACCACCTAACCCATCGAAGTCCACGCGCAAAAAAAAAATATTTTGATGTTTAATTTGTTACCGATACGTCGCATTTTTAACGGATTGGCATATTTCGTACACAATGCGACGTAATGGGCGAGAAGACTAAGATCTGAACAAGTGTTCGCGGAGCGTTGAGGTGACAGGAAGAACGGAATTTGAATGCTCATAAAACACTGTACCCGTGTACAGGTGTGTGTGCCCGTGTTAGTGTGTGTGTGTGTGTGTGTGTGTGTGTGTGTGTGTGTGTGTGTGTGTGTGTGTGTGTGTGTGTGTGTGTGTGTGTGTGTGTGTGTGCTGGGACGAGTGCGTACATCTGTGTGTGTTCGTGGGCTTTGTAAATGGTGCAACTGGTACCCGGACCACAATTTGCGTCTAGCAACTTAGATAATGATTACCCTACTTTGATCCTGTGTCTGGTTTAATTGATAGTTACCCTCCTTGTTAAACTGCAACACTAAGGAAGAATGGTTTAATTAATAAATGTCTTAACAAAAAGCTACGAACGATTATCGAAACGCTTAACGAAGCCATGGTCGTTCAGTGTCGGTATGTGTCACTCAGGTGTTTTATTACGCATGTGAGTAATTTGGAAAGTGTTCCATTCGTGTTACCTGTGAGTGAATCACAGCGACTAACGTGAGTGTGAGAGTGCATTGGTGAGTAAGGCGCTTGACATTGCCAGAAGTAAACACAAGTTTGTCGGTGTGTCCAAGGTTGGAGGCCAGGCGTTTGGGGCTAGCCTCACCAAATTTTGCAGAGTGAATGGTCCGGGGTATGGGATGGATATAGGCTGGTCAAGGTCGGCTTCAATGCCACATTTCGAAAAATATCGTCCCCTAAGCCTCCCCCCCCCAAAAAAAAAAAACAATTTCATGATATCTGAAATGAAATCACAGATGTGATCTCAGTAGAGTATAGTCATTTGATTACACTTTTGAAGATGTGTTAATTAACAGGAAAGCAGCAAAGTAATTTCTTGTTTCATTTGTTTTCCTTCCTGGTTGTACATTGTTACATTATTTGTCACGTGTTAATTCCTTCTTGATTTACACACGCACACACACACACACAGGTGGAAACTGAGTGCCCAAATGAGCCACAGAGATATTAGAAAGAACTTTTTTAGTGTCAGAGTGGTTGACAAATGGAATGCATTAGGAAGTGATGTGGTGGAGGCTGACTCCATACACAGTTTCAAGTGTAGATATGATAGAGCCCAATAGGCTCAGGAATCTGTACACCTGTTGATTGACGGTTGAGAGGCGGGACCAAAGAGCCAGAGCTCAACCCCCGCAAACACAACTAGGTGATATATATATATATATATATATATATATATATATATATATATATATATATATATATATATATATATATATATATAATGTGTGTGAACATTATATATATATATATATATATATATATATATATATATATATATATATATACATATATATATATATATATATATATTATAAATTTGTGCTAGTATGCGTGCTGTGGGCTAACCACAGCACGCACACTAGCAATAACAGGCACACATATCTACACGCCAGCTACAGCTACGCGCGCTGTAGACACAACAAGAACAGCGCATGAGGAAGTGTGCGCCGTGGGAGCGGACGCGCCTGACCCCTGCGGTTCCCAAGTCAATGACGACATGGGTCTCGTGACGTCTCGGACCCGCGTGACGTCACTGATGACCTCCCTGTAGCTGCGTGAAAGAACGAAGTAAACACCATCTCCGTTATTCATCCCTGTGACGTCACGGATGACGTCAACACCCTTTGTATCTTAGCAAGCTGGATTGTTGACGGATGAAGTGGTCATGGGTGTTACGTCCTGCTATGATATCCACCACACCTACACCTGAGGATATAATTACCCTACAAACACACCGTTTAACCACAACATTGTATTTTTACTTTTTAAAACATTGTTAGAATGTTGTGATTCTGGGTACGTGCATGATGTTTAATTGTGGATACATGTATGATGTTTAATTGTGGATACGTGCATTCTGTTTAATTGTGGATACGTACATGATGTTTAATTGTGGATACATGTATGATGTTTAATTGTGGATACGTACATTCTGTTTAATTGTGGATAACATGCATGATGTTTAATTGTGGATACGTGCATTCTGTTTAATTGTGGATACGTACATGATGTTGAATTGTGGATACGTGCATTCTGTTTAATTGTGGATACGTACATGATGTTTAATTGTGGATACGTGCATTCTGTTTAATTGTGGATAACATGCATGATGTTTAACTGTGGATAATGTGCACGATGTTTAATTGTGGACAAGTGCAAGACTTGAAATTAATAGTGTTTGTCATTTCATGTCAAGGAGGAAGTATGGTCATCGACCCCAACGCTTTCGTATTTTAATAACACATTCTTAAAGAATATATATTAGAAATATAACATGAGAGAAAGACTAAGAAACATTAACCTAACATAAAGAAGTGCCATGTAACTTAAACAATGGAAATAGGTTTTCTGCGATTTATCCCATCGTTATGATCATATTTATGTAATTTTACGTCTTTCGAAAAATCTTACCAATTATGAGGCTGTCTAATATATACAACCCTGGACTTAATATTATGTAGTTCAGTCAATATTATACATTCCTACATATAACTATATATATTTAAAATTTCAGGAAGTTTTATAATACGAATGCTGATTGGTTTTGTGTGTTGGACTTAAGGCCCATCAACCTCAGGAGGGTTATTAAGGCCAACCATAACAGCTTACTGCCCAACCCGAAACCCTTTGCCCGAAACGCTGCGCGTATTAGTGGCTTTAGGTATTGTATGTACTAGCTCTATCTATAAATCCAACAGTATGTTTGTATCTCTGCATCTATGCAATGTAGTTTTCCTGAATAACATATTATTGTCATTATTATTATTATAACAAGTTTACTTTAGTCCTAGACTAAGAGTAGATGTAAACTTCAAACAGGGTACACCTCTTGGTAGGAAATGTATATGTTTATCTCTCAGAATGTTTGGTAATATGTTTATTGTTTGTGATGTGTGTCTATATGTATGTATTAACACGATGTACTGAACGGGGTGAGAATAGTTTGAGCTACCTCATCCCTTTGTGTGTATTTTGATTGATTAGTAGTCCATACATGATTGTACCGTTGTGGATATATACAATTACAAAATACATATTATGAATTACGTTTTGAATCTGAATTCATTATTACAATTAATATACAGACTTCTTTTAGCAAATAAACAGTTGTATGTTCAATTAGAGAGCCTTGACTGCGGGGGGGGGGGGTTGATTAATATATGGCAATTGTACCTGTTTTGAACATTAGCCAATGAGGAATTAGCTAGCTGCGCCTGCGCGAAGGTGACGTGTCGGTGACGTCACTGATGTCGTCATGACGAAGGCGAGCGTGGCCAGCGTGCTTGACAACCGATGAAGACTACAATGATTACGAGCTGGGAAGCGAGAGTTCGTGTTACAAACGACTCGATTATTTGTGTTGGTCTACTACGGAGTACAACGAAGAGGTAAGATGTTAAATGCGGGGACTAATAGAACTTTCAGTTATCTAGTTCGTCTCCTTTAACTGGTGAGCAGTGTTGCCACCGCTCTATTGACCGGGTAATGGAAAATGATCACCCTGCCCCCCCCCCACCCACCACCCCCATTTAGTGCACTGTAATTTTAACGCTATAGATCATAGCGTTAAAATACCGGTACTTTAGTGAAATTAAAAGCATCGTATTATTGACGTTTTCCCATGACACTAAACATCGGCCTTGATAGGGTAGATAGGTTGCTTGGGTTAGGCAAAACTGTTGCATTTTTTACGGAGTAGCAAATAGGGAACACGAGCTGAAAGGTCTCACATATTTGTACGCTGTTTTTTATTAAAGATACTGTGTGAACCTATTAGGCTCGTAGGAGTAGGGCTGTACACTTCTGTACAGGGAAAGTGTACATATTGTACACTTGTGTACAGGGAAAGTGTACATATTGTACACTTGTGTACAGGGAAAGTGTACATATTGTACACTTGTGTACAGGGAAAGTATACACATTGTACGCTTGTCATTCAGAAAAACGGAGTTGTAGGGAAATTGACTATTCTGTACTTAAGAGGTACAACCAAGTTATTTTTTTATTAACAAGCTTAGGTATACACAGCAATGCGCTGCTGCCTTATTCTATAGGAAAGATTACACGGTGTAGATAACAAACTAGCCATAAGTTCATCTAATATCCCTATCTCACAGGATTGTTAGTCATACATGAAATCATGAGAGAACATGAAATGTAAGGCTATATGAAACCCTTCATTATTAGCCTAAACCAGCAAAATCTGGATACAGCACAACAATATCTTCCAATATTCCTAAGTGTATGAAGTAATTTCAGAGCTCAAAGTACCTCATACCATTTGGTGTGAAATCCCGATATCAGGACAATCACAGATATAGTGTTGGAGAGTATGTCCCAGCTCTTGTTCACATAGTTTACAGTTGGAATGCTCACCATTGGGGGATTCATTACCTGCAGCCACCTGCCATAGATATCGATATCCCAGCCTAATTCTGGCAATTACAATGTCACACTGTCTAGTGGATGTGTTATGCTGCCCATACATATAATTCTCGGTTCTAAACAAAGCAAAGATCTTTAGTGCTTTCTGGCCTTTGAGTGTCACTAACTGCCCTTCTGTCTTCCCTAATTTCCTGAAATATTGCGATGTTTACAGCAGAGATTGGAATGCCTATATCCAACTCAATTTCAAGTTGTTTGTTGTTTAAGATTCGCTACTTGGAACAAAAAGTTCCAAGCAGCACGGGCTATGGTGAGCCCGTTGTGGTTGCAATTTCAGCTTTATCACATGAATTTTTAGTTGCTATGTCTGTGTCATCATGCTGGACCACACCTATGTGAGATGGTATCCATACAAATGAGACTGAAACTCTTGCTCTTTGCATTAATAATGTTGTTTATAATGGATCTTACAACATTCCTAGTGTCTATTTTGCATGTTGCGTTTTTAAGGGCCTGAAGAGCTGATTTTGAATCACATAAAATTACTCCTCCACTGTTCTTCAGTGCATTAGTGGCAAGTTGTAGTGCAGCAAATTCAACCAAGTAGGCTAGGCGGTTTGAGCAGGATGATTTGATAGGCTCGGACTGTCATACGCCCCTCCTCCTGAAACCACTAGTATTAGTGACCCCCTCAGGTAAATACAGGTAAATGACACAGTTTATACTAGATCTCCACAGCAGGGCTCAAGGTGCTCAACACAGGATTGGTCCCCATGGAATGTGTATGTACGAACCACAGAGCGGGTTTCTCGTACTAATAACTGTATGAACAAATAGAATGATTTGTTCATTTGATGCATCACGTTAGTGTGATCTCTATGTGTAATAACTGTATGTTGTCTTTACGTTATTATTATATAGGTGTATATGTATGTATATCAGTCTTTCTTGTAGATATATGTTACTGAATATGACAGAAAGGTTTAAATATATTAGTCTGCAACGAATCTTCTCCGTATTTGTAACGTTCTTCTTTATTTGGAAAGGAAGTTGAAATCGACTTGAGAATGGTCCAGGACGGACCGAAACGTCGTCGTCCCTTCACCTTCTAGTGTGTGGTCTGGTCAACATACTTTAGCCACGTTATTGTGACTCATTGCCTACATACGGAAGTTGAAAAATTAACTCTCCGACACTCATTTTCCTGTTTTGCTGGTCTGGCTGGACAGATGCGTTTCGTTGAAGCTCTCAACATCTTCAGAGACAAAGGCGAAGAGAATACAGGTGAACTGAAGGTTCAGTACACATAATTGTGTAAACTGGGCTGAAGTAAGGTCTATGTTAGCTGGGGAAGTTAGTGAGCTGTAAGCTGGATATTGTGTGTTGGTCGTGAGGATGGTAGGATGTAATTATGTGTAAGCTGGTTGTTGGATGAGAGTGTTTGATATGTAGTATTTCGCCCATGTTTAATCTTCTGCAGGCGACGAGTCACAATAACGTGGCTAAAGTATGTTGACCAGACCACACACTAGAAGGTGAAGGGACGACGACGTTTCGGTCCGTCCTGGACCATTCTCAAGTCGATACCATTCTCAATCGACTTGAGAATGGTCCAGGACGGACCGAAACGTCGTTGTCCCTTCACCTTCTAGTGTGTGGTCTGGTCAACATTTAATCTTCTGTTTTAATTGAATCTGTTGATTATTTCAGTATTTTTGGTCAGGATATCTCCAGTGATAGACTGATTGTGTGAAGAAATTGCGTTTTTTGATAGAGAGTTGTTGTTTGATCAGTGTTCTTTGCCTTGAAAAAGATGTTGTCTTGCCTATGTATTGAGATCGTTGGGGCTGACAATTCTCATGTAAAGGCAAAGACAACTTTCGTCTCTTTCAAAGCGTTTCGCTTGGTCTCGGGTAAGCTCTTCATAAGCAAGCTTTTGGTCTTGTTATTGTAATACATGGTGATCTGTTCTCTTCTGGTTAGAATCGATAGGGTACACATGCCTGTTATTGATGTCTTTCACGACTCTCCTCCGTTTCTTTAGCCATTTAAACAGAAATTCCTTTAGAAGAGTTTAATGGGTGGGGCAGAGTCTGTGGTGTTGGCCGTTTTATCAGAGGCAGCATGACAGTTCACCTTCCTCTTGATCTCGACAAATCGGTTAATGTTTCCATTGTTGACAAGGATCTGCCTTTTTCTACTGAGTTCCTTGTCGATCTGCTTCCAACTGGAGCTGTGTGTGAGAGCATGGATGACTTCGGCGTCGATAGCACTTCGCTTGTACCGGCCAGGACACTCACTGCTATCATTAAGGCATATTCCTGTGCTATATCCCTTGGTATAAACTTCAGTGTGAAAACCATCGTTCCTTTCCTGTTACATCGAAGATAAGCAGCTTATCTTCGCTCTCCATCTCGTAAGTGAAGCTAAGCAAGCAACTTCGCTCGGAGGCTTCCTTAAGCTGCAGCAAACGTTCCAAGTCATGTACCTGCAAGATGATGTCATCTATATACCTACAGTAGACGTCAGGTTTAATGCCCATGTCAACAAAAGCTTCTTCCTCAGAAGTAAACATGCAAATTATGTTAAATAGGACACCGGTGGGGATACACAGTAACACCATCCACTTGTTTGTACTCGGGACCATCAGGTCCTGAGTACAAACAGGTGGTATCTTTGGTACACGATTCGAGCCTAAGTATGTGTTCTAGAATGTCAAGATGAGTCCAAACTGAATCCCGATAAACTTTTTACATCACCATTCCAATTGTCTCATCCACAGACACGTTGATGAACAGCGCCTCAACATTCATAGATCTGAAACTGGATTCCTGTAACCACTGAAAGTGTAAGGCACATATGGTGTCATCAGGGTGTTGAGTCGCTTAGGTCGCTTAGTACGTGGGTGTGGAATAACTGACTGATGATCGGACGAAGTGTGTTTTCAGATTTGCGGGCCTTAGCAGTCCCAAAGAAAGAGTTAAGACTTTTGATACAAGGTTTTTATTTGTGTGATACCAGGATCCTTGTTCCAGAGAGTGGTTTGTGCTTGGAGTAGTACTGTAGGGCATCCCAGGTGCTCAGGCGGAGAAAGCGGACTTAGGTTTAAGGACTGACATCTTTCGATATTGCATTCTTTTTAGTTTGTACATAGTGTATCTCTACATCTAATGTAACGTAGTGCTGCGTTCTCAGTGTCAGTCTTTTAAATAATTACCAAAACTTAAGTCTTAAATTTTAAGTTAGAGCCTTGTTGCGCTTTTCAGGGCATTGCGACATTAGAAATAAAATATTGCGCGTTCTGGAGTAGGATTGTCTTGAGTGTGTGCATGTGTTCCCAAGGCGGCCATTTGTGTTGGAGCGGTGCACTTGAGGTCCCCATGGCTGTGTGCATTGTTCAGACTAGAAGATAGGTGGGTGGTGGTGGTGGTGGTGATAGTGGTAGGCAAGGGAAGGGTGGGGTGGTAGATGGGTGGTAGTGAGCAAGGGCAAGGTGTGTGGGTGGCAGTGGGTAGGGAGGAAGGTAGGTGCACAGTGAAGTAGATAGACTAGAGAAATAAGATTTTTTTTATGGTCTGGTAGGATGGAAACGTCATGGTGGGTTGACCCATGAGCCAGCTGCCCTACTCTAGGATCACGAGTCGGGTACACTGCTCAGGGATCACGGAGTCCTATCATCAAGTGTGACTCACGACTCCTATGTATAGGAGTCGTGAGTCTCCTATCTTTAAAATAGGAGACTATCCTTAAAATCTCCTTCCACCTGGCCTGTGCTGAAGGACCAGTACCACACCCGCTGTCATCCTGCAAGACGATGTTGATATACACACAAGGGCAGATAAACGGTTGATTTTCAATAGGTCATCCAGTTTCTCTCAACACCATTTTTATGATTTATCTCCACTTGTATTAATAATTTGCATTCCTTAGAAAGGTTTTAAATATATAATGTCAGTTCCTTGTTCATTGTATAAGGCGTATGTCATTGATAATGTTTCTCTTGCGTCATGATGTTGACTTGTCAGTCGGAAACATTACTGAAGCACCCTGCATCCTCGTGCTTCTTCTCCTTGCTGTACAACCTCAGCAATATCACGCAATTCAATTTCTTCAGTTTCTTTCTTTATTATGCACCCCATACCCATCCCGTGGGCGGTGGTGTAAAGGATTACAGAGGCACATAATCGGTTCAGGAACTGAACCATCTAGTTCGTTTAGCTAAGCAAATAACGCTGGAAAAAAATATATGCTCAGTGTTAACATATGTTAATAAAATCTGGGAAAGGTCCGAAAAATGGAACGGGAGCTGCTATCTCTGGAAGTTGTTGTAGGGTGAGAACTAGTCCTGGAGTATTACTTGAAGCACGAGTCGAGCCAGGCTAAGAGCTAGAACTAGATTATTACTTGAAGTACAAGTCGAGGCTAAGAGCTAGAGCCAGAGTATTACTTGAAGTACAAGTCGAGGCTAAGAATATGCCTTAGAGTATATCTTGAAGCCTTAGTTAACATTACAGATCCCAAAATCATTGCTGGGGACCCCTTACCTTGAGGATACCTTGAGGTGCTTCCGGGGCTTATCGTCCCCGCGGCCCGGTCATCGACCAGGCCTCCTGGTTGCTGGACTGATCAACCAGGCTGTTGGACGCGGCTGCTCGCAGCCTGACGTATGAGTCACAGCCTGGTTGATCAGGTATCCTTTGGAGGTGCTTATCCAGTTCTCTCTTGAACACTGTGAGGGGTTTGCCAGTTATGTCCCTTATGTGTAGTGGAAGCGAGTTGAACAGTCTCGGGCCTCTGATGTTGATAGAGTGGTAAATGGAGAACAAAACCCCAGTGGTAAATGGAGAACAAAAACAACTTGTTGCACAATGTGCTACTCTTGCCCGGGAATACAACCCAGTAAGGTGTGCAGACTACTAGACCACTAAGGACACTCGTAACAAGTTATAAATAGCACGGGCTATAGTGAGCCCGTAACTTACCTGACACAGGAGCAGGGGGAAGTAGCACGAGCTATGGTGAGCCCGTAACTCACCTGACATAGGAGCGGGGGAAGTAGCACGGGCCATGGTGAGCCCATAGTGAACTTACCTGGCACAAGAGCGGTGCTGTCACCACGAAGGAGAGAAGAGAATTCACATATATATATTTATGGATAACTCATGCCCGTGCCACCTCTTGGATGGCTTAAACTTCAGCAATCAATGAAGTTTGACGGTTATTTAAGTACCTTCGTCCAGGACGAAAAGAACTATAGTGATACTGAAGAAGACTGAAAAAAGAGAGAGATATGAGCCACACTTTCTGTTGGACGCCGACGAGGACAAAGAAAATGGGTGAGTACGTATTCCTTGCTGGTGGCACGGTTGTTGTTGTTGTTGTTGTTATAGATTCAGCTACTCGGAACAAGTTCCAAGTAGCACGGGCTATGGTGAGCCCGTAACTTACCTGGCACAGGAGCTGGGCAAGAAGCACGGGATATGGTTAGCGTCGTGGACAGGAGATGTCTCCCGTGGTGGCACGGACAAGGACGGAGTATAACAGGTGAGTGTACCGTGTTACTGACACCATCCGGGGACGGAGGAAATAAGTGAGTCCCAAAACCCGCTTCAGCTCATGACGTCACTACGCTAAACTTGTGGTTGGACGGGGGTTGTCAGAGGCCGCAACAGGAAGAACACACGCTAATCTTTTTCTTCTCTAGTCACGTAACCAGTTATATTGTGCAAAACAATACACCATATCAAAACAATTCTTCATTTACTCATCACAATAAAAAGGAAGTAGGTTGAGAATACAGCCTTTGGAAAGACTAACAAAGGACTCTTATAGAAGCTGTGACCTTGAGTCAGTCTTGCCCGCACAATTCTCATTCACAAGTCTTCCGCCGTAAATTATAATTCATTATATCATGATTAAAATGTCTCGTTGGAAGAAATCTGAATATAGTTTCAGAAATATTTATAGATAGATATATACTAGTTATTTAATGTATATAGAATCTCACTTTATATGAATTAATCCGTCATTATTTTAAAACTAGAAAATATGGGTAACTGAGAAAACATTGTTGTTATTAACTCCACATGTAAACTTAACCCAAAGATTATAAAAGCATTCATTTTGGCGGGGACAGGCACCTGTGAATTTATATATACGTTAGCCATGCATCGTGGTCTCCCCAAGGTCGAACTATTGACCCTCTCTAGGATGCAACCTAACAAGCTGATTAACTCCTAAGTACCAATGTACTGCTTGGTGAACAGAGGCATTAGGTGATAGAAAACGTGTCCAGCCATTTGTCCCCCAACCCCGACCCCGGGGGAACCGGTCGGCCGAGCGGACAGCACACTGGACTTGTGTTCCTGTGGTCCCGGGTTCGATCCCGGGCGCCGGAGAGAAACAATGGGCAGAGTTTCTTTCACCCTATGCCTCTGTTACCTAGCAGTAAAATAGGTACCTGGGTGTTAGTTAGCTGTCACGGGCTGCTTCCTGGGGGTGGAGGCCTGGTCGAGGACCGGGCCGCGGGGACACTAAAGCCCCGAAATCATCTCAAGATAACCTCAAGATAACCCCGTCCTCACCTCAAGATTCGAACCTGGAATTCCCGATTGATTCGAGAAGGAACCCAACTGTACTACCAAGACCTCTATATCATTTTATTTTTTTTTATTTTTACCCATCAGATATATTTGTTACGTATGGTTATTGCGACTAAAACTGCATATTTATTAATTTTTGGAATGCAAATTTCCTAGAACACAATTATTGAGGTGGCAGCATATGAGTTGAAAATTCTCTAGTAACACCAACTGCAAGATGGCTGCCTACTCCTTTTACATTTTATTTTTGGGTTAGAATTAAAAAAAACAATTAGAAGACAGGAGCTTCAAATATATATTGCGGAACTTACAGCATTCATCCTTCTCAAATTTGTAAATCAAATCAAATGAAAAATCTGGCGACTGATGGATGAGTATCTAAATTGAATTCTGAATGGGGCTGACTTTGATCACAAGCGCTTGTCAAACGAGCCAAATAATTTGTACATATTTCGGATTAACAGTGTCGAAATAACTACGTTCAGGCGATGGAAACATGTATTTGGTAATTATATGTAAGGCATACCAAGTTTTGTATTGTTTATTACTGAGGAAGGAAGATGTTGTTTATATAAGGGGTTGGTTACTCATTGTGTGGAATTTTTAAATACAAAACCGGTTCGGAGGGTCGTGACTGTGTGGAAGAGACGGCAGACGAGGAGTCTGTAGCTGCTGGACCGTCCACATGTGCTCATCTTCCTGGTTGACGTCCTCCCTACAGAGGGGCAAGGTCGACCCATGTGCCTAGGTGCTCGACGCTCCTGCCTTACCTTCCTTCTCTTCCTACCCCTGTTGTGGGTGGTGGAGGTGGTGCTGATGGCCGTAGGGGACGGCTATCAGCAGCCTATAACTTTACTCTGCAACCTATTATTCTCACAGTCTATTACGAGAGATAACCTGTTAGATAATCTCTTCCTCGCTATCTAGAATCGAGTTTAGTTTAGTTCACATATTATATACTCTGTGAGCGTTGGAGGAAAGGTTACAGGGTCAAGAATGGCTATCCAAACTAGGCGACCTTACCTCGACGTGGCCTTAGGATTCAAGTCACATCGCACACATCCGGTTCGCCAACTGATTTTAAAATCTGCCTAGCCTAAACCTAGGCTAAATACATCCTAACCTAACGATATATTTGGTTTGTATACTCAGAAAATGAGCTTTGTCGGACCGTCTTGTTTATGATTTGACCATACCTCGTGGCCATATGTCCTTCATGGGCGGAAGCTTATTCAATCACGTTCTATGGCTTACGCATTTAGCAGTATGGCGTGGTAGGTTTAGGTGAGAGTGGCGTAGCGACACATTTACCTGAATTTACCTGAAGGCCGCCATCTCTGTAGTAGCCTCGACAGAGAGAGGAAACCGGAGGCACATCACATAGGTATTTGTAATGTGTAGATGTGATGTGTCTGCTATCCTAAAAATTGTCCACTACTTTTCGATGGACAATGTGAGCAGTAAGCCTATGGCTGCACCAATCCTTACGTTTTCTGTTATATGAGGAGAGACCTGACTGCTGAGTGGACAGCGCTCGGGGTTCGTAGTTCTAAGTTTCTGGGTTCGATCCCCGGCGGAGGCGGAAACAAAAGGGCAGCGTTTCTTTAACCCTGATGCTCTGTTCACCTAGCAGTAAATAGGTACCTGAGAGTTAGACAGCCGCTACGGGCTGCTTCCTGGGGATGTGTAACAAAAAGGAGGCCTGGTCAAGGACCGGGCCGCGGGGACGCTAAGCCCCGAAACCATCTTAAGATAAGCTCAAGATGGTATAACTCAGTAATATGCTTATCTAGCATTCGTGTGACTAAATTAAGAGTGCTAATACAGGAGTGTAATGCCAACTGTGACTATGTCTAAAATTACTCTACAAATAGGATAGAATACATTTTTTCATCGCAAATCAAAAGAGAATTGTCACCCGCCTGTCAATTTTGAACAGAATAGTAACAAACAATACTCATATATATATATATATATATATATATATATATATATATATATATATATATATATATATATATATATATATATATATATATATACTTTACTTTTCAGTGCAAATACACTGGAGTTTACTGCAGCCCTGAACTATGTGTTCAAGGCTGACGTATTTCTACTGCAGGTTGGTTAGAAAGCTATTGTGGTGGCCTTAATAACCCCTCCCGCGGTTAAGAGACTTTTAACCTAATCAAACAACCAACAACAGGTTGGTAAATCACTTTCTATGGCTAGTGAAGTATATAAACAATATATCTACTATATATGTCGATTAAATCACGTCCTTAGTATACGATGTTGGGAGACTAGGCTTTTAATTGCAAACTGTAATCTGCTCTTATATTCCATATAATATTTATTAAGAATAATGCATTAAAAAGGGTAAATCAGTATTTGACCGTAATTTGCTTTTAAATTCCACGTTATTTTATTTAATGCGCGCCGAAACGTTGCCTAAATAATGCATGATGAGTTTCCTCTTTCC
Organism: Procambarus virginalis; assembly: GCA_020271785.1. NCBI lineage: Eukaryota > Metazoa > Arthropoda > Malacostraca > Decapoda > Cambaridae > Procambarus > Procambarus virginalis. The sequence continues at coordinate 9,502,783 of WNGS01001312.1, read as the reverse complement.
CTTGCCTTCTGAGACTATAACATCTTCACGCTGTGATAACCTTGGCCCGATGACTTCCCTGGTAATACACTCTGTTTGGTGCACTCAATTTAGCACACTCATCAAAGTGCACTCAATAGTACGCTCACCTCAGTGCACAACTGTTAAACTTGGGCTTCAGTTGTAATACTCTAGCAGCTATAAGCAATCTCTAATAGAATTGTTATTATTACATTTCCATCCACGCTCTCCCGCGTAAAGGTTAAATTTATATTTGGCTAGCTTTTGTTTTTCTCCTCTTTCGTTGTGTTGTGCATAATACTGTGCACTTCATACACTCTCATACTGAGGTCTTCCAAGGTTCAACACATGTGTTTTGATAGAAGGTCGCATATCTCTTCTCAGTTTGCATATTTTAATTATATAAATTTAGTTTACAGGAACATATTCCAAATAAGAAAATAAAACCCGGGAAAACATGCAACCAATTTGATTTTTTATTTGATTTTTTATGTTGGCGAGATGAAAATGTGAGATATATTTGGGAATTTTGACGTCAGCAACTGGATGGAGGGAAAGGGGGAAAGTGGGCAGGGAATAACCTGACACTGTTCTCCTGACGTGGGAAATATCCCAACACTGACTTTTTGTGGGGAAAATCTCGACACTTCGATGCTGGGGACCTAATTTTGCCCGTTTGGAATTCGTGGATGACACATCCGCCACCATGAAGACCGACGTAGGATACAGAAGACTTGAGCATCACAGAAGAAAGAGGACTCCAGCTTCTTAGAAGAAAGAAGACTCCACCACTCAAGAGGAAAGCTGTCCTCGCCTCGTCGCCCCGACACAAGACCCGCCTCCTTGCCTAGCAGAGTCTTAAGGTCCAATTAATCAATGCAGAAAACATTTTAATGGGGAAAATTGCACTATTTAAATTTGTTCAATATTGTAAAAGAATTGAAAGACCCGAATGAACTCGAACATACAGTTCTATTTTTACGCAGAAAAATAAATCCTCAGGGTTGACATTCGTTATACAATGGCAGCCAGATGTATGTTGTGTAAAGTAGTCAATGATGTTAGTTTAACAACTATGTTGTGCAGTAGTAGTAATAGATTTTCGGAACAGCTAGCTTGCAAATGGTTTCTTAATAATATTCTTAATATTATCTTCGGTACACTACTCGAGTAGAGAATACTTATTTTTTCCATGTCACAAGGGATAAAAATAAAATTGCTTTGATAGACTGTTGTTGTTAAAGATTCGCTACCTGGAACAAGAAGTTCCAGGTAGCACGGGCTATGGTGAGCCCGTAGTGGATGTTTCTCTCTTTGATAGACGTATTTCTTGTAGCTACGTTCTAGCTGTTTTAAATTCAAATCAACTCAAATACATCTTTTGTTGTGTGTTGTATTATAATGAGTTGGATGTTAAAAAATAAAATAGATATTTGGTCGCATATATCATTTAAGTTATTTAATGAATGCTCTATGGGTTAATTTTACCGAGGCCTACTCGACAGAATGTTCTTTGAAATATCTATTATAAATCACTGAATTGTTGCCTTACAATAGTTCTTTGAAATCTCTATCCATGAGAGAGGTGGGTATGCTTTTTGGGTCAATTTTATTCAAAGCTTTAACGCCGCTCTTGGGAGAAATAGACCTCCCCTAAAATAAATTTGGTGAGACTGCCAGGAAAACAGATTAAGTCGGCTTTACATGTTAATGAACACCGCTTCTCACCAACCAAGGAAAACTCATACCAAAGAGAAACAGAAAATTGTTTTATTATTTTTTATTATCTGTACAAATACATTCCTCTAAATATCGCTCAAGAATTTTGTGATTTGATATATAAGTCGAGACAGTAGTGTCATGGCTGTCAATGACGCAGTGAATGAGGCTATGTGAAAGTTATTTTATGGAGGATAGGAAAAATCTCACTCAGTAGGAGAGAGAGACAGAGGGGGAGAAAGAGAAAATGAATGTAAAACTAGGTTTTCCGCTCCGCTTTCATAACCTTCGTGAACATGGAAGGTAAAATGAAAAAAAGGTCACATGAATGAGGAAATGCGCCACGGAAAAATAATAAGATTAAGTTATTAGTGTGAGGGGGAGGCTATGAGGGACGGTGTGTGAAGGAGGGAGGGTTTGTGCGAGAAGAGGGATGAGGATGGTCGTAAGAGACGGGATGTGAGGGAGGGAGGGATGAGATTGTGAGAGATGCATTTTTCTCTCTCTTACTTCATATAGTGCAAAGGTTATAAGGTTTCTTAATCGTCAATACAGCACGTTTCTCTCTCTCTCTCTCTCTCTCTCTCTCTCTCTCTCTCTCTCTCTCTCTCTCTCTCTCTGAAACACCAAAGATGCTTCTGGTGTGTGTTAGATGCTCCTTACACGCCCACTTACCCCTCATCATATTCACAATCTCCTCACCTCATACTCTCCCTCTTCCTCCTCGTGCCCTCCCCCCCCCTTTTTTACTCATCATCCCCACAATCATCTACAAAACCATTCACGGTTCTATACAAAACTATATATACTTATCTACAAAACCATACATACTTATCCACAAAACCATACATAAGTATATGCCAAACCATACATAAGTATATGCAAAACCATACATAAGCATATACAAATCCATACATAGTTCTATACAAAAATCACACATAGGAAGAGGGGGGGAGGGAGAGAAGGAGTTATGAGGAGAAAGTGCCAAGCCATTACGACTATATAGCACTTGGAAGAGGTCAGGATAAGCTTTTGGGATGGAACAGGGAGAGGGGCAAGAGAAGGGAGATTGGAGAGTGGGGGGGATCGAAGCCCCCAGAGGACACAGGTGATGATGTCCTTCTCACTAACATTGGTTGTGGGGGGGGGGGGTAGTCCGGCAGGTCTCTAATGAGCACATCAACACTCGACAATGGTCCTGTTCAAATGAGTAATAAAAATTAACTTTTTTGTTTGTAAACATTGTACCACTGTTGTTGGTGTGAGGTGGGTGTGGAGTGCTCTAGCCTCAGGTGTGGAGTGCTGCAGCCTCAGGTGTGGAGTGCTGCAGTCTCAGGTGTGGAGTGTTGCAGCCTCAGGTGTGGAGTGCTGCAGCCTCAGGTGTGGAGTGCTGCAGCCTCAGGTGTGGAGTGCTGCAGCCTCAGGTGTGGAGTGCTGCAGCTTCAGGTGTGGAGTGCTGCAGCCTCAGGTGTGGAGTGCTGCAGCCTCAGGTGTGGAGTGCTGCAGCCTCAGGTGTGGAGTGCTTCAGGTGTGGATTGCTGCAGCTTCAGGTGTGGAGTGTTGCAGCCTCAGGTGTGGAGTGCTCCAGCCTCAGGTGTGGAATACTCCAGCTGCAGGTATAAAGTGTTCCAGCCAAAGGTGTACATATCATCCACAGGTAGGTACTCTAGCCACATGTGTAGAGTGCTCCATCCTCAGGTGTCCCGCCTATGGGTGTGGAGTGCTCTAACTACGGGTGTGGAGTGCTCTAACTACGGGTGTGGAGTGCCCCAACCACGTCATTGGGACACAAGGGACGCCAGAGAGCGCTCGCCTCACCGTTAAAGCTGACCTCTCCCTATCAACACACACCAAACACACATACAGGGCTCTTGTGTGTGTGTGTCCGTGGCTTGCATGGCCACAGGACAGTGGGTTACATGACTACAGGACCACGGCTTGAATGACCACAGGACCATGGCTTGCATAATCAATTGAATCGTGTCTTGCATCATGTCAAAACCGATGTTTCTAACAACTCAAATCTTGTGAAAGCTTAAACAAAATCGTATCTTTGGACAGTGTTCAGGAATACAGTATATTTGCTGGTTAGTCAGTAGGTTATTGTGGTGGCCTTAATAACCCTCCAGAGGTCAATGGGCGTTAAGCCCAACACCAAACGAAGCACAGTCGACCTTGTAGCGTCTGTCTTAGACTTGAAAAGAAACATAGGAGTGTAAACTACCTCTTGTAAGACATGAGGCAGGTCTGCTGTTCCTATTTCTCTTCAAGCCTAAATAAATTGCCTGATTCATTCTCTACCACCGCAACTCATCCTCCAGAAATTAAAGTACTTATAGCAAATGTTAATCGAACGTTCAATAAATTTGTCTGTTGTACCAACAAAAAACAGTTTTCATTTTGTTCTATTGGAAAATACTCCTAATTTCATGCCCAAACAGTGGAAAACAAACAAAACTACACAACCCTAACCTACTCTTTTCTAGGTCTTGAATATGCACTCCTAAGCCTAATATACATCACCTTAGGCCTAATTGAGTACAATGATGTTATATAGGCCTAGGACGGGTTACATTTGGTTATTGCCTTGTTTCCAGGTCCCTCTAAGAACTTAATAGTTCAAAATGTGAAACTGTTAGAATTCAACAGTCCGTTTTTGTAAGTTCGACCAATAACTGGCATAATTTTTTGGATGACAGGTTGACCACCAGCACAAAATCTCATTAGGTATCCAACTATTTGCACAAATGATAATGCAACAGAGAAAAGCTGTGAGAGAGAATGACCGCTCATGAAAAATGGTGTAATTTATCGTTAACGTTCTCCAAACATGGCGCTCAGCGACCAATGACACCGTTCAAACAGCGATTTTAACAGTCGAACTATTGGGAACATAGTGACGTCACTGGGGAAATTCGTTTTAGTAGTTGAGACTCAAATTGAGGAGGCAAGGGGGGGGGGTGATTCCACCAATCACCTGAGGCCAAAGGGCTGGCTGCTGGCCAATCAGCAAACGAGCAGTGGTGTCGTCACTGAAACCGTGATGACGTCAGCCCTGAGGTCGTGTTGGGACCTAAATTAGCACTGGAAGGTCATAAAGTGACTTAATCGAGCACAGTGAGGTATTGGAATTATCTAAATTAGCAATGTACGGTTGTATGGTGACCGTAGAGTGAATGAGTTACGGTGAATTATAGTGTCATGGTGATTTATACCTAGTGAATTTACAGGGCGCTAACGGCGGAATTGAAGTGAGCATGAAAAATTTAACCTGACTGCTAATCATGATTGTTAAAACTTTGAACAAGTGCTACATTATACTACGGTGTCGGTGTATGGGTGAGTTACTGTGAATTGTGGTGATGTTTCATCCCGTCCTCTCTAATAATACATCGCATTTTGCCGTGTGAAACTCCAACAGCCAAAAACTGATGTTTTTGGACGTTGGTGCGGCCCAAAACTATAAATTTTAGTTGCCGGCAAAATTGACGTGGTCTCGTTTTCTATGCGTGGGTCTTCGGCTACTGTAGGTTAGTTTTGGATAATTAAGTACGTCAGTTTAATGGCGTTGTGGACGCTCGAGAGGACGGGCTGCATAAGCGGTGTATTGGACAGTTTACTGATTGGTCTGTCCAGCCGTCGGAAATGTTCCTTACCGCTACACGTGGACTGTTCTTACTGCAGGACGGCGCGAGTCAGGTCATTCGTGCCTCTTCACCTCTCTTGATTGCTTCGTCAGCTGTGAGGCCCAGGATAATTGTTTTAGGCTGTCGGTGTTGTATAAGATTGCAGCCGTTGTATAAGGTTGTAGGCGTTGTATAAAGAATGAGGGGTGTATAGGGGAGAAGGTGTTGGATAAGAGAAGTGGCGTTGTATGGGGGAGGAGCTGTTGTATAATGAAGGGAGAAATGTCTGCGGATGGATACATTGTATAATGGAGATGTTGTATACGGGAGGGGGTGTGGGGTGTGTAAGGGAGAGGTATGGAGGAAAGGGTGGGGGGGGGGGTCACTGACGTTCCTGTTACCTGTCCGTCCTGCCCCCTTCCCTCTGCATTTCTTTCCCTGACATTCCTCCCAATGTTCCTTATTCCCCTGACCTTCCTCCCCATGACCTTTTTCCTCCTGACTCTCCTTCATGCTTCTCTTGTTTGCATAGGAGTCGCTTGTGAAGAAGTGTTGAATGCTTTCTGACATTCCGGGAAAATGCAGTCTGCCTAGCCCTCTCTCTCTCCTGTTTCAATGTTATCATCTTTTCACAGAACTCTAATAAGTTAGTCAAGTAGGAATTCCCTTCGCAGAACATACGTTATTGCTTATAAACAAAGTTCATATGTTTTGAGCGATTATTCTAATGAGAACTTTATTCTAATTTATCTCTTCACCTTGCAGGAAATATTGGTTAATAATGCTTGTCTACAATTCAGTGGCTCCTTTCTTTCTCCTTTCCTAACAATAGTTACTACATTAACCATTTTCCAAATCACAGGAATGTCAACCTCATGTCTAGTGAGGAATTGAGGCTTGTGGCTTCTTTCATATCCATTTTCTCTACTTGTTTCTTTATGTCGTCCTGTGTTAGTTCTTTTTCAGTTCATATTTCTTCTGGTAGTGCCTGATCTAGAGTTAGGTGTGATTCCAAATTGAAAACTTCTTGAAATCTTTTAAAAAGTTCTTCACACATCATTATCATTCTTTGAATTTGAATGTCTTTTTATTCGTATGTAGGCTATTATGTCGTGTTTTTTGTCTCTAAGTTCCATTTCTCGTGGCATTCTCTCTTAAGATGTTGTTGTTGTTAAAGATTCGCTACCTGGAACAAAGTTCCAAGTAGCACGGGCTATGGTGAGCCCATAGTGGAGGAGAGATCTCTGACCTTCAGGTGCTCGCTTCACTTTCTATTACCACAGAATTCATAACAATTACATAATCAAAGACTGGTACACATTGAATTGATTAAGCAAATTGAGTGATTTGCCCCCAGGATCACCAAATGGGGCAAATCACTATTTGCCCTATTTGGTGATCCTGGGGCAAATGTACCATTGATCATTTTGCCCTAGGATCAAATGCCAGTGGCCCCCATTGACATTTATTCCTCGATGCATCATCACCATCACTTGGATCCATCGATTCCCAGTTAATTTGTCCATGATTGAAGTCTCCCATTATAAGCAGCATTACTATCAGTTTCATGAATGTTTACGTTACAGGTTTAATAAAATATATAAAAGATGTTTGTTTTGTCGCATTCTTGCATTCGACAATACATGTTTGCATATCCATGTGTTGTATGTGTGTGTGTGTGTGTGTGTGTGTGTGTGTGTGTGTGTGTGTGTGTGTGTGTGTGTGTGTGTGTGTGTTAATAATTAATAAGTATGGATGGGTGTTTATGAATATAAATGTATGTATGTTTGTGTTTAGTTTGCTATTGGTTCTACAGGTCTCTATTTATGTCTGAGTATATCTGTATATTCTCTTACTATTGCTTTTGTGTGACGGGTCCTTGTGTCCGTTGACCCCGGTGTTTTATGGGGGAGCAGCGGGTGTGTGTTGGGATGGAGGTGGGGTGGCGATTGGGGGGAGGGGGGGTATTTTAAACCCTTGCTAGTCTCTTCCCCCAAATAAAACATTTTATAATCGTGTTTGTCTCCCCTAAACAAAAATGTTGTGTGTCTTCGTGCAAAATATTCAACAATGTAGTTTTACACAGGACACCCTGTACAACCCCCACCCTCAACCCCACCTTCTCCTCTCTTTCTATCTCTCAACGTCACTTACCCATTCCCTTCCCTCCCCCAACCTGCCTCATCCCCCTCCCCCTCACCAGCACAATAGCCACGACATGAATAGGTTGACAATAGGACAAACAAAAATTCAACAGTCATTTTAACCATGAAAAGCACCCGATCAAAGTTAATTCATCAACTTGCCAGCGTTGTTCGTGTTTTCTGGTGTTCTATGATAGGATTTTTTTTTTTTTGATTGGGTGTGTGGGGATTTTTATTGTTTGCTTTGTTAATTAGCAAGTCTTCTGTTTGGGTGTTGGTGTGTGACGTCCCAGATGGCTGGGTATTGGTGTGTGACGCTCCATGTGGCTGGGTGTTGGTGTGTGACGCCCCAGATGGCTGGGTGTTGGTGTGTGACGTCCCAGATGGCTAAGTGTTGGTGTGTGACGCTCCAGGTGGCTGGGTGTTAGTGTGTGACGCTCCAGGTGACTGGGTGTTGGTGTGTGACACCCCAGGTGGCTGGGTGTTGGTGTGTGACGCTCCAGATGGCTGGGTATTGGTGTGTGACGCCCCACGTAGCCAGGTGTTATGGTGTGACGACGGGTTCGCTTCTTGCAGGGTCTGCGTTCGATCCCCAATAATCCAAGCTGTCGGGGCCCCATTTCTTTACTCCGTCCCAATATCGAAGCTATTATCCTTTCCGCCCATCATCACAGCTCCTATCCTCTTCTCATATCCAGTGGGTTCCTTGTAACACTTTTCGACTCTGAGCTCTTGTGAGAACCGGCCAATATTGCAAGGTAACATCATGCAACTTAACCAACTTACCCCACTGCCCACGACTATCCTGTTGCAGAGACCAGGTTGTTTGCGAGAGAGAGAGAGAGAGAGTGGGTGGGGTGTGGTAGCGGGTAAGCGAGAGAAAATATAGAGGTCAGTTAAAGTAGACAGTACACTAGCGCTCACTAGGGAACCATACTGCTGAAGACCAAGAGAGGATTTAGGGTGGGGCCTTGTGCCTATTTCACTTTCCTCGGCGCTATGTGGAGATGACTCGTACTATCACCAGAACACTCTAGCCTAGAGCTTAACGACTATTGTATTGTGATAGCTAGTTATATTAGTTTATTCGTGTTTACCACGTGTATCTATCCGTCCGTTCACAAAATTGCGGATCTATAATCTTTCTTGAAGGTTCATTGAGGAAATCGCGTGACTTATCAATAAGGTACGAAAAGTCACAATTAAATCTCACCTGATAGAATATCAGGGATAAGAAGCTTTCCCGGCGTAAACAAAAAAAAAAATTGTGGTTTAGCCTAACCAAAAGTGTCAAAGTTAGCGAAGCCTCATAACCTACCGGAGTCGATGCTTGGTTATCCCATTTAAGCATCAATATTGCGGTGTTTTTTAATGTTCACAACTACAACCAATTTTACGCTGATTCCGAATGCGTAAAAAATGTAGTGTAGTCATTGTAGCCCCAAGACTAGAATGACTACACACTGAGTTGTGGTGATGGCCGCTGGTGCAGCAACCCGTCCTCTTAAAAAGAACGTCACTTTTGGCTCGTATGCGCGATATGGCCAATTTGGACGTAATTTGAAATGAAATCGACTCACAAAAGTGACGTTCTGTTCCGTTTTCTATTTGAGTCGTCCGGCCATTGTTCTCTGACACATAATACACAACATCCCTTATTACATTATTACAATTGATTATGGATCTTCCAGGCACACCACAGAACTGTTCCTTGGATATAATGTTATCCATTACAATCTTAAGTCTATTCGCAACATTTCGAAATTATTTTATAATCCTGGCTGAGC
>WNGS01001312.1:9468923-9491890 GCA_020271785.1 Procambarus virginalis | reverse complement strand
CTCTCTCTCTCTCTCTCTCTCTCTCTCTCTCTCTCGCTCTCTCTCTCTCTTCTCTATCCCTCTCTCTCTCTATCCCTCTCTCTATCCAATGTTGAGGTGTACTTGAGACCTCACGCCATTATTGGTTCACATCGATCATAGTTCCACAACACCACCTTGCACACCTCCACCGTTCACCCTCACGTTGACTCCACCTCAACAGACAAACAGCGTCAGACGCAACAGCTTCCATACAACAGATGGCTCTGAGGAGACCTGGAGAGTCTCCCCTATTAAACTCGTGGTAGCGTACGCATCGCTTTATAACTATAATGAATACACTCAACTGCATAATTAACGCCAGCGTTTTTTTTATCCTTCAAATTCTTGTTCCTCAGGTTCAGTGCTTTGCAAATGTCTGCAAACAACGCATCATTTGGATATGTTCGTCCAAGTAGCGGCCGACCCCATTGATCAGTCAAGCAAAAAATATATATATAAAATTGGTGGCGAAATCTTACATATAATTCAATTTAAACCTATAAAAAAAGAAATATCAATATAATTAAGAAATATAATATAAAATAAACATAAAGTGCCTGCGATGAGAAGGGCCTCCGGTATGCCTGAACTGACAGCAAGCACCACACCTCATGCACTCAACGTCTGCGTTACATACGCTGTAACTTTTTAGTAGCGTGTGCATTGACAGTTTCTACAAAATACGTTAAGTAGGCATTCGCACCAGGCCATTTGAAACTGTAAAATAAGCTTTGTAAGTAAAGGTTGCACACGCATTATGGAATGTCCTGTACTCACCTAGTTGTACTCACCTAGTTGTGCTTGCGGGGGTTGAGCTCTGGCTCTTTGGTCCCGCCTCTCAACCGTCAATCAACAGGTGTACAGTTTCCTGAGCCTAATGGGCTTATCATATCTACATTTGAAACTGTGTATGGAGTCAGCCTCCACCACATCGCAACCTAATAGGCATTTCCATTTGTCAACCACTCTGACACTAAAAAAGTTCTTTCTAATATCTCTGTGGCTCATTTGGGCACTCAGCTTCCACCTGTGTCCCCTAGTGCGGTTGCCCCTTGTGTTAAACAGCCTGTCGTTTATCAACCCTGTCGATTCCCCTGAGAATCTTGAATGTGGTGATCATGTCCCCCCTAACTCTTCTGTCTTCCAACGAAGTGAGGTTTAATTCCTGCAGGTCCTCCTCGTAGCTCATACCTCTCAGCTCGGGTACTAGTCTGGTGGCAAACCTTTGACCTTTCCAGTTTAGTCTTATGCTTGACTAGATAGGGACTCCATGCTGGAGCCGCATACTCCAGGATTGGTCCTGACATATGTGGTATATAATGTTCTGAAAGATTCCTTACACAAGTTTCTAAAGGCCGTTCTTATGTTAGCCAACCGGGCATATGCTGCTGATGTTATCCTCTTGATAATGAGCTTCAGGGGACATGTCTGGCGTGATATCAACCCCCAGGTCTTTCTCTCTCTCTGACTCTTGAAGTATTTCATCTCCCAAATGATACATTTTATCTGGTCTCCTGCTTCCTACCCCTATCTTCATTACATTACATTTGCTTGGGTTAAACTCTAACAGCCATTTGTTCGGACCATTCTGCAGCTTGTCCAGGTCTTCTTGAAGTCTCAAGCTGTCCTCCTCTGTCTTTAATCCTTCTCATAATTTTGGCGTCGTCAGCAAACATTGAGAGGAATGAGTCTATACCCTCTGGGAGATCGTTTACGTATATCAGAAACAGGATAGGTCCAAGTACAGAGCCCTGTGGGACTTTCACTGGTGACTTCACGCCAGTCTGAGGTCTCACCCCTCACTGAACTCTCTGTTCCTATTGCTTAGGTACTCCCTTATCCACTGGAGCGCCCATACCTGTTACTCCTGCCTGTTCTCCAGCTTATGCATCAACCTTTTATGGGGTACTGTGTCAAAGGCTTTCCGACAGTCCAAAAAAATGCAGTCGCCCACCCTTCTCTTTCTTGCTTAATTCTTGTCACCTGATCGTAGAATTCTATCAATCCTGTAAGGCAAGATTTACCCTCCCCTGAACCCATGTTGATGGGTTGTCACGAAGTCTCTTCTCTCCAGAATGTGTTACTAGGTTGTTTCTCACAATCTTCTCCATCACCTTGCATGGTATACAAGTTAAGGACACTGGCCTGTAGTTCAGTGCCTCTTGTCTGTCACCCTTTTTGTATATTGGTACTACATTAGCAGTCTTCCATATTTCTGGTATTTCCCCCGTTTCCAGTGACTTACTATACACTATGTTGAGTGGTAAGCAAAGTGCTCTTTCAATACCCATGGCGAGATTCCATCCGGCCCAACAGATTCTCTCACATCCAGCTCCAATAGGTGCTTTTTGACCTCATCCTCTTGTAATTTCGAACCTATCCAAGGTCACCTGGTTTGCTGCCACCTCTCCCAGCGCCGTGATATCTCCCATGTTCTATTGTAAAGACCTCCTGGAAACCTTTTGTTGAGTTCTTCACACACCTCTTTGTCATTCTCTGTGTACCTGTCCTCGCCCACCCTAAGTTAATCACCTGTTCCTTCACTGTTGTCTTCCTCCTGATGTGACTGTGTAGTAGCTTTGGTTCAGTCTTGGCTTTGTTAGCTATATCATTTTCATACCTTTTCTCAGCTGCTCTTCTCACACTGACATACTCGTTCCTGGTTCTCTGGTATCTCTCTCTACTTTCTGGTGTTCTGTATTACGAAAGTTCCTCCATGCCCTTTTGTTCAGCTCTTTTGCTTTCATACATTCCCTATTAAACCACGGATTCTTCCTTTGCTTCTCTGTTTTTTCCTTTGGGGCTGGGACAAACCTGCTTACAGCCTCCTGACATTTTGGGTGACATAGTCCATTTTGTCTTGTACGGACTTGGTTTCCGAGTTCTGTGTCCCAATGTATATCCCATAGGAATTATTCATCTCCTCATAGTTTCCCTTTCTGTACACCAGCCCTTTGGTTCCCAGTTCTTTTTGGGGGGTGATAATTCCCTAGCTCAACCAGGTACTCAAAGCTCATACACTATGATTACTCATTCCCAAGGGGGCTTCCAACTTAACTTCCCTTATATCCGACTCATTTAGGGTAAATATCAAATCCAGCAAGGCTGGATTTGATTTCCTGTATATTGTCTAGTGTGTGTTCTCTTTATAACACCGGCACCAACCAATGAGAGAGTAGTCCATAACATGCCTATAATTCTAGTTACAAGATAACACGGAATTTAGTTCGATCTAGGCTCGTGGGAATATTATTTTTGAATGTTAGCCTTACTGGAAATTAGCACAGCATCACAGCCTAGCCATGTATGTACCCTCATGAATTCTATTCACAGTAATTCTTAGCAAAACTTCGGAAACATCAACTTTAAGTTTCCTTCATACGATCTGACAAAGCCTAGCCTGGATAACCACAGAGGTTTAAGTATTCTTTGCTTAATAATTAATGAATTTGGTAAGAGTATGGGATAATGCTCCGTGGTGGTCTCCGTGGTGTAGTGGTAAGACACCTCGCCTGGCGTTCCGCGAGCGCTATGTCATGGTTCGTATCCTGGCCGGGGAGGATTTACTGGGCGCAAATCCTTAACTGTAGCCTCTGTTTAACGCACAGTAAATGTGTACTTGGATGAAAAAAACGATTCTTCGCGACAGGGGATCGTATTCCTGGGACCTGCCCGAAACGCTACGCGTACTAGTGGCTGTACAAGAATGTAACAACTCTTGTATATATCTCAAAAAAAAAAAAATGGATCAATGATTATATTAGTAGATTATCTCTACACCCAAAAGCTGTTAATATTCCTGAAATTGTCTTGTTAGGCTGCACCCTTTGGTGATATCACAAAGAGATATGTTCCTCATACACCATATACCAATATACCTTATATACCAATAATTGATCATTGGTATATATATATATATATATATATATATTGGTAGCAGTCTTCTTATAAACATAAGTTGATAAATATGACCGAAAAAATGGTAAGATTAATAATTCTAACACGAATTTTCTCAATATTTCTTATGTTTCTTTTTACTGTCGATGGTAATTGAAAAATCAATTCTCCAAATTCATTTTTATTTCTAGTCTGACGCGACGCTTGAACGCGTTTCGTAATAACGTATTACATTTTCAAAGACTTTAGTTTACACACACACAACTTGTAACCTGAAAACACTTAATTAATAGAGTTTTACTAATTCTAACGCTAAATTAGCGTTAGAATTGATTTTTCAATTACCATCGACAGTAAAAAGAATATAAGAAATATTGACAAAATTCGTGTTAGAATTATTAATCTTACTTTTTCGGTCATATTTAACAACACACACACACACACACACACACACACACAACACACACACACACACACACACACACACACACACACACACACACACACACATATCTATATATTATATATATATATATATTAGTATATATGTAAAATACATAATTCACTCCTTACGAATAATAAATGTCAGACAAAAACACGTCTGCACATGCTCTTGTGTCTGTCACAATATTATTCTCACTTAGGAAAGCCAATGTTAATTCTGCGATATCTGTCGCTTACACCCGTGACTGACTACGAGAGAAGGGGTACCGAAACCTCTTTGCTTTGGCTCCATTCCTTCCGACGAAAGAACAGGAATGTGTTATCTGCAGTCTTCTTTAGCTCCAAAGAGCATTCATTCTACCTTTTGTTGGTAGCTGCTTTTTATCGAGCAGGAATGTCTGTTTCTTTTTATTTAGTCTCCAAGACACGATAGTCCACAATGTACGGCATCTGTAATTACCACATATGATTGGCACACCAAATGGGTCTAGTCCTATTTGTGGGTTGCTGATCACTATCCCACCACTCAACTGGAACCAGAGCGGGAATCAGATTGTTCGTCAGTTCCACGTGATGATATGTGTTTCCAAGGGAGTCAACTACCCTGTCATTAGAACGGGTCATCTTAGAAGGTCTGCATTTAAATCCCCATACAAAAATTGTCGCCTGTTGAAATAGTCGGTCACTCCTGAACTCATGAGTGAATTCTAAACCAAAACGTGTAAACAATCGGCCCAGGGCGGTGAGGAGAAGGGTCCTCGGCAACTTTCGGGCCAATTGCAGAGCGCTGCTGCTCAAACCCTTTATTCAGCCCAGCACACGGGACTCAAGAGCTCAAAAGCTCTTAATGCTATCCTGTGCTCTCTTCTAAGTATCTTAATAACATAACAATGCCAGCAGGCGCTGCTTGCGTTAAGGATGCGGCGTGGGTCTCAACTTTAATTAGTCAGAGCACTAAGTGCAATTGTCCGCTTGTGAGCAGTAGGTAACGTTGTTGTTGTTGTTAAAGATTCGCTACCTGGAACATAGATAGTTCCAAGTAGCACGGGCTATGGTGAACCCGTAGTGCCATGAGTAGGTGACGGCCGCCATACGTTGATGTTGTTTGTTTTAGATTTAGCTACTCAGAACGAAATATCCATGTAGCAACGGCTATGGTGAGCCCATAATTGAGTTCGGTTATTCGCGATAAACTGTTACTCTGTTATATTTGGATCAAAGTTTTAAATGGAGATGGGGATTCCCCCTTTTCCCCTGTTTCTTTTTCGCATCTGTTTTAGTGCACTGGTTTTTAGTCTTGTAACATTATCATAACTAAATAACATTATCTTGGTGGCAGATGTGGCCACCATACCACCCCTGGCAGTCTTATGACGTGTGACTTCCCAGGTCACCTCCCATTGGCCACTCTGCGTCCCGTGACCTGTGAAGGGTCAGGACGGAGTTAGGCGCGAGTTGCGTGGTGACCACCGGCCAGGTCGGACGTTCCTGAGGTTTCTCTCGCTCCTGGCTAGTGTTTACGGTTGGGTGATTGCTGGTGTGCCCTGCTGGTGGTGGTTATCCACTGACAGGGTGACGTTTGACTTAGCCATGGGGGTCTTCTCGCCCCCCAGTGCAGAGGACATTGGTCGGCTGGTCTGGCGTTTACGGTGCCGGTGGACCATACATTGGTTGGTGTCGCCCTGGTGGACGTGGTGTCGCCCTGGTGGACGTGGTGTCGCCCTGGTGGACGTGACCAGCCACCAGGTCCACCTGTTATGGGTGTGTCACGAGGGTCATCTGGCTGCGGCGTGCGACGTGGGAGCGACTGGTCGGGTGCATGTTTTTCGTGCGGAGGATATTTCCGCCCCTGTTGCGTTCGGGCGGTTCTGAGGACGGAGTGGGTGCTGTGCCTGAGGCGCCTATTGCCTGTCTGCTGCTCCGCCTATTGAGGCGAGTTCTACGGCCTTGTGGGATACGTCTGGTGACTGCTGTGCCCCTGGGGTTGTTGAGCCGGTGTGTGTGTGTGGGTGTTGGGCCGTCGCCTGAGCTGCGTGTAGTGACAGATGTCCCGGTGGAGGTCCATGTCCCGTCCCCGCCTGTGGATGTGATACCGGCTCCCGGGGACGCGGGTTCTGCTGTATTGGAGGGGGAGGGGGGGGGGCTTCAGCAGGGCGAGGTGCCTGCCGTGTCTGTGTGTGTTGGCGACTGTTAGTTCTGCTCTTTCCGCCCTTTGCAGAAGCGTGCACGTCGGTGTCTCTAAGGCTGTTTCCCTGGATGATGTGGACAGTGTGGGTGATGTGGCTCTGTGGACTCTTCGGACGGTGCTGTGTGTGGCCTGTGTGGATGTGAAGATGGTGGCTGTGCCTGCGGAGGGGACTGCTGGGCGTGGTGTGGTGCGGCCTGTCTCGAAACGTTCTCGGCGGGCTCGTGAGTGTGTCTCCCCTTCGTGGTGTGCCTTGGGAGGAGGTATGGGAGTATGGTGCTCTGGCGCCCCCTGCCGAGGATGATGGTGCTGTGAGGGGCTCCGAGGTGGCTACTTGTGCCCCCCCTCCTGCGTCACCTGCTGTTGGATCTCCACAGTGGGGGGGGGGGGTTACCCCTGATGATCGGGACCTCGTCGTTGGTGTTGCGGAAAGATATACGCCGGGGGGCCTTGGCTCCTGTGCCCTGCGGTGGGGTCGATGCATGCCTGCATCTCCCTGCGGTTCCCCCTCCTTCGGTTGCCCCGGTCTGGGGGAAGCCTGTTCAGACTGCTGGCCTGTGGGGCTCCGGTGTTGGGCCCTTATCGGGATGCCCGGGTGCTTCCGATCCCGTAGTGCTCGTCCACTGTCTGGGGTGTCGCGGGTGAAGGAGTTTGTTTATAGGTGCGGATAAGATGTCTCAGCCGAGGGCGCCGCCTGGTGGCCGGCTGCCCGATGACTTGTCGGTGATTTGGGAAGCGTATTGCTTGCGCTTTCCGATATACAAGTTCCCGGAGAAATATTAGTAGGACGTCTTGCACGCACCGCTCCGCCGTGCGTGGTTCAGCTGCCGCCGTGTACTCGACATCCCGCCCTACGGTACAGGGAGTCTCCCTCTAACGTCCACCTCTGTTTCCGTCGCCACCCCTCTCTATACGGCCCGCCACATCCAACACTTTTGACTTTCTTCCTCCTTACGTCTACGCCGTTTCCCTACATTTGTCCTGGTGCAGTCCTCGGGAGGGCTTAACCCTTCATGTAACTGCACCTATTTCAAGAAGAAGGGAGTTAGGCGTCATCTTACTTTACAAAAATAATACATTGGAAAAATGTTCTAACCTAATAACAAATATGTTACGTATTTTGTTACATGCTCGCTTGAACTATACAACTTTTAGTTATGAGAATGATTCTTAAAGAAGAGAAAATTATGTAACGTTGCACTGTAACATCCTTCAGTGAATGATGAATGTACTTCACACTCCCAGTGAATGATGAATGTGTTGTACACCTCCAGTGAGTGATGAGTCTACACGTGTTCCCAATGTTGACGTCATTTGACGTAAGCACTTGAAACTCTGCTAGGCAATCTGTAAACTCGAGAACACGCTTATTTTTCAATATTTCCAAATATTACGTAAGTCATCACGCATTTATTGAGTGATATGTTACTAGCAGACTCATCCATCGTGGCCTGCCTGCCTCTCCTCCCTTCCCCTCTAGACGCCGTGACATAAATCTAAACAGACCATAATTAACAGGGGCCAGAGGGGCGGGGCATGAAGGATTACCGTAGAGGGGATGATGAGCAGGTCTCACTGCGCCGAACTACAGATATAACCACCAGCGCTCATGTCAAACTATCCAACGACATAGTTTATGTCAACGTGTCACTCACTGAAGAGCGAAAATAATTATTCGTATTTGAAGTACGTGAGGGTGAAATATTTAGAGGTTTCAAACTGTTTAGATGTTTAGATTTAAACATGTGAGTGAGTCACTTGTTGGTGAAGACCTCGATCATCATCGGTTGGGAGTCTGGTGTAACACAATGTCCTCATCAACAAAAGTCAAATCCTTTCAACCTGTCCTCAGGCTAGGCTCGTCCAACCGGTTGTAAACCCCAAAGACTTATTCAGTAACTTTAACGTACTGTCTGTTAAACATTTGTTTCTCCAATATAAGGTAATATTATTACATACTAGAATGTGTTGAATAGTTAGACCTGACAAAGGTTAGGTTAGGTGGTTAAGTTCTCTTGGCAATTACAGGTATTTGCAACTCGTCCTCAGGCTGTTTAAAGCAGCGGCCGTCATCCCCAGAAGCATTCATTAATTTTACCATACAGCGTATTAAAAATTGGGTTGTTCTCATATATAAATTAATATTATTATACATACAAATTCTATGTATAGTTAAGCATAGGTTAGGTTAGGTGTTTAGGTTCTGTTGGCGATTATTTGTATTTGTAGTACGTGGGTGAAGCATTTACAGCGTTGTGGTTCGAACAAAATTCGTCAGTGAAGCACTTGTTCCGGAAGCGTTCGAACGAAATCAGTTGTGAGTCGTGTGTAAACTGTTTTTCATTCATAAACAGCTGGGGTTTGGCGGGTGCATGTAATCACTTTTGGGTCTTTGATTGGAGGACGAGCTGGTTTAGAGAGAGATGCGGTTCGAGCAGAGGACATGAACGAAGCACTGCTTGAGGAAGCTACACACGTCATCAGCTGTGAGTCTTATGTAAAACGCTTTTCCTGCCTAAAGAGGGGGTTTTGGAAGGCGGATTAACAAGCATTTGTTCTTTGTTAATAAGAACGGATTGGAATATTTAGAAAAATTCGCTTCAACCCAAGGAAATGAGTGAAGCATTTGGCCATGGGGTTGAAGCTGGGCTGTGATGAAACACCACCTGGCTTCAATGTACGGCTTCACTCGAAACTCAAAAGAAACTCAAGGTGTTTTAACTCTTGATTTCCGCGTGACACATCAGTATGGTCAGTGAAGTTGACGTGCTGTGGTGAGAGTGACGGAAACGGCTGAAGTGCTGCTGGAAAGTGTTCCCCGCCCCAGTAAACACCATTAGAACTGTACTATGAATATAAGTGACAACTCGCCAACTGGTCGTCACTACTAGTTGGCGTTGGGCTCATGACCTATCAACTGTGACAAGATTGTTAAGACCGTGACACTTGCTTACTCACCAACCAGCAAGTCCTGAACATAGTTCACAACTGAATAAGTAAACGCTCAGTGTATGTACACTGACAGTTTACTTTAGTCCTAGACAATGTTCAGGACAAAAGTATGTTTGGTGGTTGGTTAGTAAGCTGTTGTGGTGTCCTTAATAACCCCTCCCCCCCCCCATCACTCGGTTGATATGCCTGAAGCACAATTACAAACCAAAGGCGACGAACAGTTAATAATAAGACCTTGTGGGGCGTTAATTATTCGTTCCATCTTCAGCAAGGACCTAAAATTGTACTGTGGTTACCCGGCTCGTTCTCATGATTTGCAGGTTCGTAAAAAATCCAACCTAACCTACCCAAACCAGAAACGTACTAACCCAAGCAACCCACTTATCCTATCGAGTCCGATGCATAGAAAACGTCGATATTTGAGAGCCGTTACTGTTCACAGTAGGTTGCATTTATAACGTACTAAACGCGATCTATTTAGTGGCGAGTTTGGGTTATAGATGAGGAACAAGAGGCAAAGCAAAGGTAACAATGCAGTCATTTCTTAACTGTGTCATCCTCTACACGTGGGTCAAGTGGTGGAGAGCGAGGGGGTCAACTATTGACCCCTGGTTAATGGTTGACCCCTGGTGTGACCCCCACTCGGCGGGGTCAACCACACTAGCACCGTCGCCCTTCGAGGCCAGGTGAGCAACTCCTCGAGTCTCAAGTCTCACACCTGAGCTGCTTATACATATACATTCAAAATGTGAGGAACGAAGTATATATAAAGGCATTTCACTAAATCATATGAATAATTACCTTTCTTCCCATTACAGGTATGTAATGTGACCACTTCGAGGGACTGAAAGCCGCCAATTTAGAGGTAAGTTTTAATTTATTTATGTGTACAGCTATATTTTGCAGCTCTAGCAATCCTAGGGTGTGGGAAGGGGACCAACCTGGTGGTAAACCGCTTGGCTGGTCGTATTCCAGGGGAACTAGTGAGCAAGTCTCTCCATGAGCCCCGGGAAAGGGAAAGTAATCTCTTACTGTAGTGATCAGTGTTTGGGAGAAATAAAAAAAATTGGTTAATAATTATTCCAGCGTATTATAATTACTATTGAGTAAGACTGAGTACAAGCAAGTAACACGCGCTAAAGATTACAACAGACTCTGAAACACAGTTTAATAGACTTGTTGGGTTTCTTGGGCAAACGTTTATAAATTAGTCCCATTATTGCCTTTATTATGAAGCCCTGTAATTAATTACAACATAAGAAAAAGCGTCATCCAGATAATAAAGTACTGTCATATAAAACTGTATTTATTGGTTAGAAGTGTGAAAGGTCGGCGATGCTTCCATCTCCTGAGTCTCCCCACCTAACTTTAACCAAACGTGGCATAGAAAACGTTGATTTTTAGTAGTGGGCAAGCAACCCTTTGGCTTCTGGACTTAAACTATATAATCTTCAGTGCCAGAAAATGTCTGTATGTTTAAACCTACTAGATTACAGTTCTGTGATTATTCGAATATTTTTCGTTACTTTGCCTATGCCCCCGACCCAGATTTCGTTAATCCCGACCACAGCTAAGCGAGCATTCGTTGGCATTCTTTAGTTTTGGGTATCTTCACCTGCTATTTTATTTTTATTTTTTTGCTTTTGTTAAATTTTTTCCTAACAATATCTCTTGTTCAGCGGAATATACGTGCTTTGGTGATTATTACATGTCCTAGGATATTCCGCGGTTATATCTTTTTCAATAATTCTTTCACCTTTTTTACTGGTTTCTCTTCCACTGTTGTCCTCTTAATGTGGCATGATGTTCACTTTCATCCTCTTGCTATATTTGTGAATAAGTGGTATTCTGTCTGTTACCTTGACCTACCTCCTCGACTTCCCATCTCTCTCTCTCTCTCTCTCTCTCTCTCTCTCTCTCTATCTATATCTATATATATATATATATATATATATAATATATATATATATATATATATATATATATATATATATATATATATCGGCGAACCCCTGGAAGAATGGTAGACAGTTGGTGTGGGACTACACTTGCGTTTCAACTTTAGCCAATACCTATGTTGACTTCAGTGCTACACAAGCAGGAGGAGCTGCCAATCACCGGGAAACGGCCAATTCACGTAAATACAGAGACCTTGAGCACCACTACAATTTTGTCCCCATTGCCTCAGAGACACTTGGTGCCTGGGGTAAAAGTGCTGCTAGCTTTTTGAAGGAGTTGGGGGTCTAAGCTAATCGAAACAACTAGAGACCCTAGAGCTGCCAGTTTTCTTTTTCAGCGCCTTAGTGTGGCAATCCAGAGAGGAAATGCTCAATGCATCTATGGTTCCTGCCCGCCATCTGAGGAGCTGGAGGAGCTATTCAACTTGTGACAAGCAGCCTTGTACCCTGCATGTAATCAATATTGTAACTTTTTTTGTGTAATGACATTTTCAAATAAAGTTTATATATATATATATATATATATATATATATATATATATATATATATATATATATCACTAAGAACTCTTTGACCCGGCCAGGATTCGGTGTCAGTCAGGGAGCTTAGTTAATAAGCGCCAAGACTGACCAATCCTTATAGACGATCATTGGTGCGGTGGTCACGGTACTGTGTACGTTTAGGGGTGATCCTGGACGGCATGGGTTCGAATCCTGGCCGGGTCAAAGAGTTCTTAGTGATATATGGCTTGCGCGTTCATGCAGCTTTCTCACACATGTTAGACTCAGTGCGGCCCGTGCATGCGCCAGAATTTGATGAAAAACTGTACCCAAATGGATCCATGAGTGTCGTCGGGGGTTGGTCAGTCAGGGAGCTTAGTTAATAAGCGCCAAGACTGACCAATCCTTATAGACGATCATTGGTGCGGTGGTCACGGTACTGTGTACGTTTAGGGGTGATCCTGGACGGCATGGGTTCGAATCCTGGCCGGGTCAAAGAGTTCTTAGTGATATATGGCTTGCGCGTTTATGCAGCTTTCTCACATATATATATATATATATATATATATATATATATATATATATATATATATATATATATATATATGTGTGTGTGTGTGTGTGTGTACGTAGTAGCCAGAACGTCGTACTTGGCCTACTATGCAAGGCCCGATTTGCCTAATAAGCCAAGTTTTCCTGAATTTGTTTTCCATTTTTTCTTATGAAATGATAAAACTGTCCATTTCATTATGTATAAGTTAATTTGTTTAAATTTGAGTTAAAACTAACGTAGATATATGACCGAACCTAACCAACCCTACCTGATCTATCCTAATCTATCTTAGCCTAACCTAAACTAACGCAACTAAGTCAATAAATTTTGGTCTTAATATAAAATAATAATTAAAATAAACTATTTGGAACAAATTTATTGAAAATAAAGAAAATCACTCGGCCTATTAGGCAAATTGGGCCTTGCATAGTAGGCCGAGAAGTGCGTTCTCGCTACTAGGTACGACATATATATAAGCTGATTTACACCTTTATATATATGCTCTAGACATATTATGGTTGCTATTTAATGCATCGCCCTCTCCATACATCTACTTTACACACATGCTCTGAACACCTCATTTCAAAATAACATTTGTTTAGTACAAACATCATTTTTTTTAAGGGGAGTATGGAGCATTCTCCCAGCCCGTCCTCTCGCGTTGCCACAACGGACTTTAAAACAATGTACTAAAACGCGCGAACCTAACCTAACCACCCACGCACAGAAAAAATGATTGTTCCTGAGCCGCTGTGATTTATAGTATATCATATTTTATCCGTTTTGGGATTTTGACGTCAAAATGGTCTGTATTATTCGAGAGGACGAGATATCCCACTCCGATGTGGCTTCGTTAGCAGCGAGTCTATGCATGGACACACTGCCTGGCGGCGCCACAATGACACAACACAAGTAAAAAAACAAATGTAAATACTTCATTTGTCCAAAATGATTGTAATCAGCGAGCTGAGGATATTATACTCAGCCGCTGCGGCGATTTGCTGAGGCCTCATCGCCATGACTGGTGTAGGCTACGCACTCTCACACAGACTTTAGCAGCGCGTATATTAGAATATTAAATAAGTCAGTGATGGGGACACCTCCCTGTAGGGAGCCTCGTTCAAAGTCTCTTGATATATACTTAGTGTTGGATAAATATAACCTCTGATCCAGTAAAAATAAATCTGCCAACAAGCAATTCTGGCGAGTTCCCTCGGAATGTCACACACAGAGGAGACCAATGAATACATACACATAACGATACACACTCCCTCCTTGCACAACGTCGTGTGTGTGAGGGGAGAGCATGGTTCTTATTCTTAAAGAAACGTTTTAGGATCATTCTCTTGAATTTTTAACAGAGACAACTTGATCCTAATGATCCACGAGATGGAGTTCCTCAGTAACATAGTATCGTACAGTTTAATTAGGGAGGTCTTGGTACTAAAGGAAGCAAAGGTACCCCTGTCATAGGTGATACCATTGGCATTGGGCAAAGTAGGGTTAGTGACCACTGTCACTTGGGGAAGTGGCTTCCGTGCCACCACCATCACCCTGGGAGGTGGCTTTACCTTTCTTCAGACCTTAGAGTAACTCAAACACCTTGAGCTTACAAAGTAGTTTCATTTGAAAGAATGTTACTAGAGTGAAGGATGGGGGGGGGGGGCAGGTGAGGTGTGAGAGTTAATAGACGCTTACCATGTGTTCTCCAATTTGTCTACCCGATCTGTCATGTGTTCCGTTGCCGTAGACTCTCCCAGAGAAAATACATGAACCCATCCGGCGTATGGGCTTCCCGGTATGCAAATCCAACTCTCCTGGTTTCAAAGTACGCAGTTTTGAAGCATTGTAATATATGCAACCAAGAGAGTCTAGGAACATCGGAATGTTATGTACTAGTTCGTTGTTTAAGGTTCTGACTGTGGAGGATTTATAAGAACAGAAAGACTCGGATACACGAGTAACTGTTTATATTTGTAATCCCTAAGCCTGGCTGACCTTGTTAACGGCGAGCCTATGCATGGACAAACTGTCTGGCCACGTCACAGTGACGGAACTCAATCCAAAAATAGCAAGTGTAAATACTAAATTTGTCTAAAATTATGGCATTCATCAGCGAGCTCAGGCTATTTTTTACCTGGCGGGGTGAGGCTCCTGGAAGTTTACAGGTGTCCTTGATGATAGCCTCATGATGCATCGAAAGTTTGCCAGTGATCACATTCCCCAATGATCAGGGAATGAGGCCTGAGAGGTGAACCCAGGGAGGTGGAGATAAGATGAAGTCAGGGAGATGAAGATGGCGTCGTAACCCATTCCGCATTCAACAACCTTGACACCCCCCCTAACTAACAAGCACGCGTCAAGGAGCCCAGCTCAGCAATGATGGTTGTTGACATTGTTGGATGAAGGTGTGAGTCTCCCAGAGTGCTCAAGGTAACGGAGGTGTACACACTGCCTCTAGACCCCTCCTGTACATTCCTCCTCTACCCTCCAGCTTTATATACTTGTTCTAAACGCCTGCGTTACAGGCCTATTCTACATCTACTTTTATACCTCTCTATATATTTACTCTGCATATATATATATATATATATATATATATATATATATATATATATATATATATATATGAAGTCAGGGAGTAATGAAGGGGTATAGATGAAGTAATATATATAAATATATATATAATATATCTATATTACATATAGATATATTATATATATATATTATATATAATATATATATATAATATATATGTAATATATATATATAATATAATATAGACACATATTATGGTTGCTATTTAATGCAGGTCCCAACGCAATAATTAATTTCAATATAATCATTTGATGAGTCGCTGAAAAAATAGAAGTAATTCATGGCAAACTAAAATAGAATGTACCTTATTAATGGTAAATACTATTACATTATGGAAAATAATAAAGTAATTGTAATAATTTTTTGTATTAAATTTTCTTTAATAAAATACATTTAATGATAATTTTTAAAATTATATATTATAATTTTCAGTTTTTATTTACTTTGGTATAGTAAATTTATTGTTTGTATATTTGCCTTCAATTGCTGCTATTTAAAGCATGTGGAAAATATATTTGACCCATCAACGGTCGTTTTCGGTAATTATCGCTTTCGGTAATTATCATGATAAATTTATATATAAGGATACAAATAACTTGCCAAGTAATAGACGGTATTTACACGTAGCGTCATGATGTCAGTCTGGGTGATATCTTGCCTCGCGATGTCACCTTGCGTGATCTCTTGTTTCACGATGTCAACTTGCATGATCTCTTGCTTCACGGTGTCAGCTTGCGTGATCTCTTGCTTCACGATTTTTTTATCAACACATTTAGGTGCATGTGCATTTGTGCAGCTACCCTAGACTATATGAAGGGGAGTACAGTGTGTCAAAAAGCTAGCTACGTGATGCTAAAAAATCCCCATCACACAGGATGGCTAGTCATACAGACTCATGTAGTCTGCACTGGCAGACTCTGGTTGCATTAAAGTAAAGTAAATTTTATTCAGGAAAGTACATACATAGTTTATTTACAAACATAATGTTGGATTTATAGATAGAGCTAGTACATACAATACCTAAAGCCACTAGTACGCATAGCGCTTCGGGCAAAACTTGATGATGATTATTATGATGATATCATGAACACAAGAGAGAATAAGGTAGCAGTGGTACTAAAAGTCCCCATTTCGCAGGATGGTTTGTCATACAGGTTTGTTCAGTAGCCTGCACTGGCAAATTTTGGGTGCATTATGAGGATGTCTTCAAGAACACGAGAGTGAATTGCAAAGATCCAGGTACCTCATGCCAACGGGTCTGAATGATCTGTTAACTGGGCTTCACGATGGCAACATTTCCAATGATGCCAGGTATCAAAATACAAAATCGCATTTTAGCCCTTGATTTTCGTTTGAAAATTTGTACGCTTGATGGCCGTCTTCATCATTCTTCTGACTGCCTTCGCCTTTGTCAAGACCATCGTTTTTCACCGTAGGCATGATCATCTCCATCTATATAAAAGTTATGACCATCTCCCTCTTTCTCGGAACCTGTCCTCTTAAAAAGAACGTCGCTTTTGGCCGTTTGCTCGTATGGCCGAATTTGGACGTAATTTAAAAATGAAAATAAATTTGGGTTTTTTTTTTTCAACAACAGTAAGTTAAGGGTCCTCTGATAGGTTAGGTGGGCAGGAAATTCTCATAAAGTTTCAAAACGTTATGAAAAACGTTAATTTAAAGTGTCCTCTCATAACCTCTGTGCGTACGCCGGACGACTCAAATAGAAAACGGAACAGAACGTCACTTTTGTGAGTCGATTTCATTTCAAATTACGTCCAAATTTGGCCATATCGCGCATACGAGCCAAAAGTGACGTTATTTTTAAGAGGACGGGTTGATGGCAACCACTTGAGAGGTTGCATCAGTTTACTCTTTATTTACATACTTCTGCATGACACGTGGCTGTTGCCTTCAGCGGCTCTAAGGAATCTGCTGACTGTAGCCAACGTTCTTGTGTTTAATGTACTCATGGCTGAACGGATAACTAGTGTTGTTAGTCGAGTGTTGACAGGTATCTCAACGCTGACTGAGGCATATGAATGCTCCTCTCCACCTAGCGGGGGCTGCCTTGTATTCTATCCTCTCAGCTTCGACTTGGTTTGAAAGGCTTGCACACCGCAGTATATTCAGAGTCGTCATTAGTACTGTCTACATCCTTAGTTATTATCAAGAAGCGTTAGTTGCTTTAAATACTTCTGAAGTTCTCTTTTCGTGTTTATTCAGTTAGTCTTGATGCTCATGATCGACTCGTGTGTGTGTGTGTGTATTTATATATATTATGATTTATGATTTATGATTTATGATTTATGTTTTAGATTTATGATAAGTTTTAGATTTATGATTCTGGCACGAACCTTCTCGATATTCCTTGCTGCTATTGCTGAGGACGTATGAGTTACTCTAGGGTCTGAATGAAAGTAAATGTTTTTCTTCACTGAAGTAGGAAGTTGAAAAATTATCTCTCCTCGTTTCCATAAGAGTTTACCATAAGAGGATATAACCAGGTGCTAAGCACAGTAGAATTTATCTTTGAGAATGTGAGGAGAGACCTTACGAAGCGCCTTACTAGGCGTCAGACCCTAATAAAAAGTACAAATTAACTTTGGAGAGTTAACGTTTTCAACTTCCTGCTTTATTTGATTATTTGACATGTAATGCTTTGCTGATGTCTAATCTTTGTTGTATTTGTCGATTATTTTGATACTGTTGATCAGGATATCTATGATGATGATCTGGTGGTGCGTAGAAATTATGTTCTTTGATGGAGGCTTGATGTTTGTGCTTTGCCAGGCGCCTCGAATAAAGATCATTGGTACTGACAGTCCACATGTGGGTATGCAAAAGTATATACGACATTCGTCACCGGCGTTTCACTTGGTTGTCTGGAGAGTTCACCACGAACAAGTTTGCAGTCTCTTTGTTCATATATTAGATTGTCAACTCTTGGGTACAGGTTGATGTCGGTAAGGATCACGTTTCCATCAGAATGTCTGATCTTTTTCCTCTGTCGTGTGTGTCGAGAAAAGGAAGCTCCAATTGAATAGTGTAATAGATGGGGTATGCATAGGTGCTGGGTACATAGGGCATGCTGGGTAATGATTATGAATTAGTAATGGGAGATAAATTCTACCAAATATAAGTAAAAACAAAATTAGCCTGCGAGGATGATTTATATATAATAACATAAACTTTGCTGACACAGTTTCGCTTCACCTACCCAGAATGATTACTGAGCAAAACTGCGTGTAGAGCATCCAGCCTGGCTGGCCTTGTTGAGTTGCCTAGCTTGTTAAGACGCCTCAGTAGGTGGCTCAGTTGACGAAGGCACGACTAGAGTGTTGGATCTCCATCTGTTCGCAACCACTTCGACGCTTCCTGCTGGAGACCTCGGCACTTAAGACACTCTGAGACACTCACCAGCAGCTTCATCCCCAGCATCAGTATTACGGATACCAACACCAACTGCAGGAACACCATCAGTAATAGCGCCAACATGAAAATCACGGCAGCGCTGGTTGTGACCTGGTTCTTGTATATGGTGACAGCCGCCCCTATACAGAACTGTAGCACTGTCACCTACTCCCTCTCCTTCTCCTGTACGATTGTAAGTAATAAATAAGGTCCACCAGCGAGAATTCCAGTATCACACATAAAGTATCACAAACCAAAGAGATAACCACTGAACAGCCCTTTCAGTTATGTCCAGCAAATCAGCCCACACTTCGAACACACATCAGTTATATCCAGGATGCCAACTTACGCTTCCAGCAGCAGCACATATTCTGTCCACGTTTTGCAGAGAGTGTGATTGTGGGATAATGACTGCTGGTGTCGCAGTGATTCACTGTCACTGTGGTGGTTGTGTTGTGAGTACCTAGAGTGGCCGTCTGGTGGCGATGATTGTATGGCATTGGTGGTAGCTATAATTTGCTCATGGTAATTGTTTTATGGTTACTGTTGTGATGGTTGATTGGTGTTGGTGGTTGTTTAGTGGTGGTGATAGAGGCTGTGTGGTTGGGGTGGTTGCGTTGAATTAAAGTTAACAGCACACAAACCCCAAAACACCCTCATTTCACAATTCCACTAACACTCTTAGTTCACAATCCCACAAAAGATAAATGTAGCTTTTAAAATTTGTATCTTATTTGTTTTAGAACCGGTTCTATTAGTCAGGTAAAACAGTCCATCTCAGCACCATTCACACTTTACTGAAAATAATAATATTATAACATAATCATGAACATAAAATAAGTTCAGTCACTTGTTAATGTAAGTAAAACAAGCTTTTAACAAAAAGCAAGACATAAAAAATAATAATCATAATTGTTCTAATTATAAGTTATTGTTATATGCAACAGTTAATGACAGTCTTTAATCACCGTTTTAATCCTAGATTACATTTTGTATTTCAGTATTTTTGCTCATTAACGGTATCTCTCTCTACACCTCTTTGTATGTATGCTAGTTAAAATAGCTAGCCTCCAAGCAATAGCCCAAGACTTGTGGACCAAACTTTCACAAGTCATGCCTGGCCTCAGGCCGGGCTTGTGGAGTAGAACTCCTCCCAGAACCCCATCAACCAGGTATCAAGCAGGTAGCATATATAGTGAGTCAGAATTATTCCCTGTGCATCGCTAATAGTTACCTATGGGTCCGAATAAGACAGGTATTCCTTCACCTTGCAGAAAGTTCACCACCTGGGCTGGCTGCCCTCCATCAGGGAGTTGGCGGAGATGGAAGCTGAACAGCTCAGGGCCCAGCTGTGTCCGTGTCAGCCGTTCCACATCAGCAGCGGCTGTCCCGCTAAAGTCTTACAGATGGCCAACAAGTTCACCCAAGCCAAGCTGTGTTCTTCAAGGCCCTAAACCTCGCGCATTGCTTATATGTTACACTATATGTGCCATTGTTTCAGTATAAGCTTGTTATTGGAGTTTGTGTGTGTGTGTGAGAGAGAGAACTGCTTATAAAGTCATTGTGTCTTCCAGCGTGCCACAAATCTTCAGTGTGAGGCTGGAAAAATTCACAAACGCTCTCAGTATACAAACTCATAAACACAGTACACAAACCCAGGAATTATCTGGAGGAGGAAGCAAGTGGCTTCTAAACTATATGAAGTTATTTTTAGTATATTGCTGTATTCCTTTCAACAATAAATGTATCGCTTACTTAAGTGTGTTTCATATAACCAAATAAAGTTACATTTTGAATTTCATCCCACTAATATATATATATATATATATATATATATATATATATATATATATATATATATATATATATATATATATATATATATATATATATGCGAACAACTGAATGGTCCCCAGGACTATATGCGACTGAAAACTCACACTCGAGTCACTTCTGGGGTGTGATTTTTCAGTCATATATATATATAATATATATATATATATATATATATATATATATATATATATATATAAACAAAAAAATCACAATAATATTTTAGATATCCAAGTTAATCAAACATGTATATGTTAATAATGAGGTCCGAACTGTGATCACTAACCTCAACACACAACACAACACTCTAATGGCTGAGTTAGGCAATTTGCAGGAACCTTATTCATGTTGCAATAATTGAAGGTTTGAATCCTTTCACAGCATAGTAAGTATTTGCTCTAATGTTGTTGTTTAGGTGGAAACTCTCTCCCGCGTTGTTGGGATGGCTAGGCTTTCCCGGTATATTGCCCCCAGCGTTTTCTGTTTTATTTAGAATGTAAATAGAACGAGAAGGTAGGAATGTGTGTGAGGAATGCTGCTGCCTACCACGGGTGTATGTATATGTTTATCGTATCACTTTAACAGAGGTGGCAACTGGCAACGTTTCCTTTCACCTGATGCACCTGTTAACTCGCAGTAACTGGGAACTATAGGCAACAGTTGTGAGTTGCATCCTGGGCAAGGGTTAGCCTTTACCAACGACTGGAAACAGGCCAGCGACTTGGTTTTACTGGGAGATACAAACACCATAAGTTTTAGTGTATAGTGTTTTATTCCACACGAGCATACATTTGTACGTTATATTGTTATACACACTCAAACAGGTACAAAACTGACCCCCCCCCCATATCACATGTTATTTTTTTTTGGCCACAAGCATTAACATTGTCTCAATACTTTATATAAGAAATACAAATCTATAATGGCACCTAAGTCCCCCCCCCCCCTCCATTCCTCCATAAAACTGCTTACTGGAAAACTCCGAAGGAAAAGCCTTGCAGTGTCTGCAAGATGTCTAGAGTGCTGACTTTCACTCTAGCACGAGTAAAGACAACTGCTTTGTCTTACTTGCTAAGTCACACCTTCCTTAAAATACTGGTTGTATTCAGTGTGTGGTCTGTTCAAACCATTCTCACTTTCGGGAAGGTGCAATATATATTTGTGTGATAAAGTTAGGCTATGTTTGGTTGCGTGATAAAGTTTGGTATGTTTATTTGTTTTATGGAGTTGGGGCATGTTTAGTTATGTGATAAACTGGGGTATGTTTGTTGTGTGATAAAGTCGGAGTATGTTTGGTTGTGTGATAAAATCGGGGTATGTTTAGTTGTGTGATAGAGTTAGGGTATGTTGTTGTGCGATAAAGTTAACTTCAAATTCAACGTAAGTATCTCATTCCTTGTAGACCAGCCTTTGACCATTGGACGTTTGATCAACCGTTACACTTTTATAAAGGCTTATCCAAGTTCATTTGAGTTCCCATACTCTTCTGGAGAAGGTAGCCTAGTGTAGTTCATGGAACACTGTCCATTGTAATCATTTTTCCGCCACCGCTCTCTAACGAGTATGTAGTACATAATCAACACTAAAAAATGTGATGGTGTTATAAAAGGCATTGCGGCCAAAGGGAGTCGAGGATGTAATTAGTCTCTCGCTCTCTCAAACACTCAGTCGTAACGGAGGACTTGGAATGACCTGAAGTGGTATTGGTTTAGATCAGAGAGAGAGCGGTTAGAAGGTTTTTAACGGTCTAGAAGAGAATATGTGGCTGTGGAAAGTGTGTTGATGGTCCGTAGAAACTGGCGGAGAGTGTCTAGGTTGAGCTGGGGTGCGTAAGCCGACGGAGAGTTGTGGACAGTGGCGGGGTATCCTAAGTAATATTATAATGACAGATTCTTATCCCTTCAGCCCGCCTGAGGAGGAGGAGAGGGATTTGGCTGTCTGGCGTCGCCTCCTCTGTCACTCTGGCTGTCCAAACAACCTTGTGGCTGCCGTCTGCTTGTTTTGTTTCTTTCTTATGTGGCGAGTTAGGATGAATGGTTCCGTTCCTCTGACACAAACACACACACACACACACACACACACACACACACACACACACACACACACACACACACACACACACATCAAATGTTAGGTTAGGAGCTCCAAATGATGGAGCTCGAAAAGCTCACAAATCCAGGAGATTGACGGTGGAGAGGCGGACCAAAGAGCATGCAAAGCTCAACCCTCGCAATCGCAATTAGGTGAGAACACACACACACACACACACACATTGCATCTCCACACCGGAATATGCAAACTCAATAACACAATCACTCAATTCTCAAGCTACCCCAAGGACGTCTATATCTGCTGACAATTAAACCCCCATGATACAGATAAGATAAGCTTCAACGGAAGGCAACACAGGCATATGTACACAACCAAGATACATGTCTCATACAGCGGATACAGCCCGTATACATGGCCAACTAATACGAACAAAGGATACAGTCTAAATGTTAAAATTACATGGACAAAATGCACTTTCAATATATATGTGTCCAATGCCCCGGACACGTGCCACTATCAAAATATGTGTTTCAAGGCAGTAAACAAACATAAACCATCACAC
>WNGS01001312.1:9402214-9420754 GCA_020271785.1 Procambarus virginalis | reverse complement strand
TATATTATATATGCTTACCATAATATCGCGAATAATAACATTTCATTCACTTGGACCGTCGCCGCCTCGAACCGCGGACCACAAAATGCAGCAGTCCGCAGTTCTACCAAGTGAGCCACGAGCATCCACAATAAGGAGGGATCACAGAGACACCCAACTGGCGTCCAACTGGAACTTCAGGCCTTCCCTGGGATGCCCTTGGGCATGAAGGTGTTAGGTGATCCACGTCCTAGTCACTTAAATATATAAATATATTACTAGGACATGGATCACCTAACACTTCCATGATCAATTGGCATCCCAGGGAAGGTCTAAAGTTCCAGTTGTGTGTCTCTGTGATCCCTCCTCATTGTGGGTATATATATATATATATATATATATATATATATATAATATATATATATATATATATATATATTATGTGTGTGTGTGTGTGTGTGTGTGTGTGTGTGTGTGTGTGTGTGTGTGTGTGTGTGTGTGTGTGTGTGTGTGTGTGTGTGTGTGTGTGTGTGTGTGTGTGTGTGTGTGTGTGTGTGTGTGTGTGATTGAATATGACTCCATATTCCGTGTTAAGTATTTTCTTGTTTTGGGCTTCTATCCCTCTGATTAGTGCTCTTGCATCTTCGTTTAACTGGAAGAGGATTTCTCCAAATGTCATCTTTGTTCAAGGTTAACTTCAAGAACAAAAAGTAACAGTACAATGTAAGATACTCATTATAATTTACACAACGTTTCGAACCTACAAGGTTCATTCTCAAGTGTGGAGACAGAAGGCGACACCAGATTTATACCACTGGGAGATCAGGTACATACAATTAAGTGAGAAGAAAAGAAGAAAGTAATGAGTAAAGGTAAGAGACATAGATCAATAACTTATACATACAAAGATTAGTCAGCCGTAGTGGGCATGGCGCTGTGGAAATTATAATACATTCTACATTTACTCTTTATTCATTTAGTCAACCTTGAACAAATATGACATTTGGAGAAATCCTCTTGCATTTAAACCAAGATAAAAGAGCACTACTCAGAGGGATAGAGGCGCTAAACAAGAAAATATTCAACGCAGAATATGCAGTTATATTCAATGAAACATGTCTAAATGAAAACCTGCTGCCAGTATTCACAATAATATATATATTAATAATATATATATTATATATATAAATATATATATAAATATATATATAAATATATATATAAATAATATATATATATATATATATATATATATATATATATATATATATATATATATATATATAAAATGCATTTGTATACATTTTGAAGACTGCAGAACTGAGCAACTATTTCAGATACCTTCCATATAAGCCCCAATCAAATGAAAGGTAAATTATCAATATATTTTTAAAAGGTAATCGTTCAGATTAATGGGCAACTGCCTGTTGAATGAACGATTCAATGAATCGTTTGGTGGTGTTCTTGTTAGATGAAGCAAATAGAGTCTAGAGAGACACAGCGGGGATTATGGCCAACCACTGGTCAAGCTAAACGACCCGATTGGGAAACTTCAGGTTGTTAGGCAATACCTCTCGACTGCCTAGTAATTCTGAATTCATTTTTACCTCACAGGAGGGGTGGGGTTATTGTGAGGGGCGCCCCTCCACCCCTCATCCTCCACCTTCATCTTCATCCTCCACCTTCACCCTCATCCTCCACCTCCACCTTCACCCTCATCCTCATCCTCCACCCCTCATACCACCCACTCTCGCCCTCACCTGTCTGGGGCTCACACCCTGACCTGCCTGGGGCTCACACCCTGACCTACCTGGGGCTCACACCCTGACCTGCTTGGGGCTCACACCCTGACCTGCCTGGGGCTCACACCCTGACCTGCTTGGGGCTCACACCCTGACCTGCCTGGGGCTCACACCCTGACCTACCTGGGGCTCACACCCTGACCTGCC
This sequence comes from Procambarus virginalis, assembly GCA_020271785.1. Taxonomy (NCBI): domain Eukaryota; kingdom Metazoa; phylum Arthropoda; class Malacostraca; order Decapoda; family Cambaridae; genus Procambarus; species Procambarus virginalis. The sequence continues at coordinate 9,418,826 of WNGS01001312.1, read as the reverse complement.
TGGGGCTCACACCCCCACTTCCACCACTTGGAATGTAATCTTCCAGGTGTGCTGGAACAATCCCTCACAGCGTCCAGCCTTAACGACTCTCTCCCTCCAGCATTTTTGGTATTGTTCCCACACTAATGAAGGAGGGATTGTGAGGAGTTTACGAGAGTGGGGGGATTGTGAGGAGCTCACGAGGGTGGGGATTGTGAGGGAGGGGGTGGGGGGGGATCCATCACCACCGGGAGATGGGGAAAGATTAATTATCATCATACCAGTTACATCTGGACTAACAATGATACAATAACAACGTTGCCATGGAGACCAGAACGCTCTCATGTCTCCAGCTAAACTTCGCGCCCAGCTACTCAAAATTTTGACGATAATCAAACGTTTAGAACGCGAATAAAAACTTCCCGCGAAGATTAAAATGTTTCCAGAGCGACTATAAAACTTCCCAACGTCGTTTCCCGAGGCCTTGAAAAAGTTTCCCTTGCAAGCAGTAACAGTTGGGTTTCTCAGGGGCGACTGTCTCGTCCCAACGGCGTTTTCTAAGTGTATTGAAAAAGTTTCAATACATTCGTCCATGAAAACGTCTCGACGCAAACGTTACAACGTTGAAAATAGCGGTTGAGTCATGATGTAGCGCAAACGTTCCTTGTAACGTTTAACGTTTGCTTGAGTATAAGGTTTACTCGTGAAAATAAATCACAGGTGTCAGAGCAGGGCTCCCGGGGCCAGGATTCATCATGCATTTACTCAACTATATATACGAAACCTGCACATCTTTTCCTATATATGACGACTTTGTTTTCATTTATTAAACGGTTTACGAGCTTCGAAGCTTCATAATCCAAGGTAATTATTGTTATAAACAACCTCGTAGTGCTTCTGAGCTTATAAACTGTTTAATAAATGTAAACAATGCCGCCATGATTGATGAAAGATGTCAACCGCCCTCCTGACAAGATAGGACTATTTCTATGTGGACGATCGTACAAATATCGACATGATGGACAAATAGCAAGTAGAATTTGATACTATTCACAAAGGCCAGAAAAAATATAGATGGAAATATAACTTAAAATACTCCTAGGGCTAGTACAGCGCATATATGAACTCTATTAGGCTTCAGATAGGTTGTATTAGGCTACCCGCTAACTTAACCCGACGGTTAGGATAGGGTTCATTGAAAAAGTAAATAGATATTTTTTCCAGTTTTACCAAATTCAATAATACAAAAAGTCTACTTTAAATTGGTCTGTCACGTCTGCATTTATAAGATAAGACGACTTCGTTAGTGTAAGTACTTTTATTTTAGGAGGATAGGCTAAAAGATGTAGTGTTTGTAAGGCCTTGATAAATACTACCAAAGGCTTTTGTGTACAATCTTCAAGGATATGTACACAGGTGAAATTAGTTTACCCCAGTTCATACACTTAAGTCAAGAGGACTATGCGAACTGGGTAATAACACCGTGGAATTTGGTTTGAGAATGTAACAGGAGCTAGCAAAGGGGACGTGTGATCCCCAGCCCGGTAAGTGTACAAATAACAAGGTGTTGAAAAGTTGATTCACGAAGTTGACACATCGTGAAATATTTTCAGGTAAAAGTTGTCAGATAGTGATTGTTGTACAATTAACATACGTAGAAGAAAACGGGAGCATGTTTAGCTTTGCAATTACTTTATTCACTCTCGTATTCTTGAGGATATCCTCATATTGCACCCAAAATTTGCCAGTGCAGGCTACTAAACATATGGCCCTGTATGACTAACCATCCTGCGAGATGGGGACTTTTTTTACCACTGCTACCTTATTCACTCTTGTGTTGATGATATCCTCAAAATGCCTCTGTATGACTAACCATCCTGTGTGATGGGGATTTTATAGCATCACGTAGTTAGCTTTTTTGACATACTGTACTCCACTTCATATAGTCTAGGGTAGCTGCACAAATGCACATGTACCTCATGTATTAATAATAAAAAAATGGTGAATAATGATAATGGAAGAAATCTATTGATACATTATCTGTGTATACTGTGTACATAATGGTAAGAGTGTCGAAGTAACATAGAGGACAGAGTGTGCTTAGTGCATGACTTTTGACAGCACTGACAAGCTTGCTCACATCATTCATGACAGCCGCCAGTTCAGAATCCATTGTTTCGCAATGCAATGAGTAACGTCTATTTTTGGAGTATACTTTTTGACCAACGCAAATAGGCTACTATTATTATCAAACATGGCTGTAGCTCCGTTAACAGACACTAATGCAGTCTTCCAACTTTACATCAACACTTTATGTTCTGAAGTATACATAAGTCTTGTTGGAGAAGTCAATTCTACAAGCTCTCAACTCAAAGAGAACAGAAAAATATTTCTTCTTCAATCAGACGACACTTCTTTATGGTACACACGTTATGCAAAAATTACAACGTAAATAAACACTTGCGTTAGACTTGACGCATGACGGCAAAGGTGGGGTGATGTGTTGACGGTGTCAGATCTATGTTGCTATTCTGTGGAAAATGTCGGATTTAATATTTCTAAAATTGATTTTGAAAATGGGATTATGTTTGGGAGTTAGCCACAATTCAGGTAGGTTATGTTAGGGTAGGGTAGGTTAGGTAGTCTTGCATGTCGGGTAACAAAAGCTCAAGGGAATCATTTATGATGGTGTGTGATGGCGCCAGTTCTTGAAGTTCATCTACCCATCGTGATGGTTATCTAGGAGTGTGTGGGGTGTTTCGGGGAGGAGAATGTGGCTCATGTGCTTTTTCAAAATGAGAAGTGTCGGGACGTTGGTTATTTATTTTGACAGCTGGGAGCTTCTTGCATTTATTGTCTTTGACTGCATTATGCGGCAAGTCAACGCGAGAGATGGATTGAGCTTGTGCTGAAATGCTGAAAGTTATCAGAACAGAAAAGAACTGATCATACCTTGGTTGTGGGAGTGTTGGAGCCTAGGCCGCGGGGAGTCTTGCCCGGGAGACATGTTTACCTTCTGGTCGCCGCCAATCTAGTTGCCTCACTGTAGAATATACTGTGCAAGAAATCACCTTCGCTACTCTCCTCGGAGAGCAAAAGAACATCATCATCATTTATACGCTTGCCATGTGTCGTTAGTTGTTCTGGTTTCCTGGAGTTTTCGTGATGTTCGGCTGGAGCAATGCTGTACGCGCCACACCCTGGGCCATGTTTGTTGGGTGCCTCACAGAGCACACATATAGCGGCGTCATTTGTCTTTCTCCTCTATTTTGGTGAACCCGTAATTGAGGAACTCTTCCAGGTTTTCCTCTTTGATGTCAGATGAAGGGTAAACGCGAAAATTATTAAAAACGGGAAAATTTATGCTAAATATTGTAATACTCACTCCTCGTAGTAATTGAAATCAGCATTTAAAATATTAAAACAAGAATGATTTACGACAGAATCTTTAAATAATGATTTCCAAATTAACTTTTCAGATGTCACTGAGAATTTTATAAAATATATATAAATGTAGTATTTTCCCCTTGTAATTTGATGTAAATATGATCTTTATGCTGTATATTATTTAATAAAGAAAACCTATATAAAGCTATATATACAGTAATGTGAAATTGCTTTCAAAAGTTATACAGGTGTTTGTATATCTACTTTCACGTTTAGGTATGAGAGTTAGCTTAACAAAAAATATATGATGCTTTGGAAAAGTAGACACTTAAGATCTCACACCTCGTAACTTCAAGTGATTCTGCTAGAAACCTTTAACCAATAGCCTATCTGTTTTCAGTCTGTTTTGTGATGGGTTTAACACCTATAAACGTCTGGAGGATTATTAAGGCCATCTCAGGAGCTTACTGATCAACCAGAAAGTATAGTCTTGACCGTAAAGCAGGAGTAGAGTTGTTATTGTTGTTTTAGATTCAGCTACTGGGAACAAAGAGTTCCAAATAGCATGGGCTATGGTGAGCCCGTAGTGGACTTGCCTGGCACAGGAGCGGGGCTGTAACTGGAAGAGTAAATGATTGATTGATGAAGATTATGCCGCCCAAGAGGTGGCACGGGCATGACTAGAGTGTGTTTCCTCTGTCCACCATTGCCATTTTCTTAACCTTTTCTTCATCCTCTTGAATCATCTTAATTCTTGTTTTTATTTGTTTCAAGGTTATCTGACATACAACATCTTCTTCTGGAATAATTACTATATCTACGTTACAATCCTCCCATGGTGGTGTAAATAGTGGATAGCCTTGTTCACATCAAATTGTTTGATACCATTGTTTGTGATAATGGTATGACAGACAGAATATTTAGGAGTTACAAGAATTTTGCCCCAAAAGTTTAACACTTATATGCCGTGGTTACTATATATAACCTGCAATGTTAAATGGGATTCTTGTATTGTGATTTGTGGATTTGTACTCACTGAATTTGTGCGCCCCTTGAGGGATTTAAAGTAGAGGGAGGCGGGGTAGAAATAATCTAAGCTACTCTATCCCTTTGAGATGTATTTTTTCTTGTCTCGATAAACATACTTGAACTTGCTATCCACTTTGTACCGTGACGAGGCTACCCACCTTGTTCTGTGACGAGGGTACCCACCTTGTACCGTGACGAGGCTACCCACCGTGTACCGTGACGAGGCTACCAACCTTGTACCGTGACGAGGCTACCCACCTTGTACCGTGACGAGGCTACCCACCGTGTACCGTGACGAGGCTACCCACCTTGTACCGTGACGAGGCTACCCACCGTGTACCGTGACGAGGCTACCCACCGTGTACCGTGACGAGGCTACCCACCTTGTACCGTGACGAGGCTACCCACCGTGTACCGTGACGAGGCTACCCACCTTGTACCGTGACGAGGCTACCCACCTTGTACCGTGACGAGGCTACCCACCGTGTACCGTGACGAGGCTACCCACCTTGTACCGTGACGAGGCTACCCACCGTGTACCGTGACGAGGCTACCCACCTTGTACCGTGACGAGGCTACCCACCTTGTACCGTGACGAGGCTACCCACCGTGTACCGTGACGAGGCTACCCACCGTGTACCGTGACGAGGCTACCCACCGTGTACCGTGACGAGGCTACCCACCGTGTACCGTGACGAGGCTACCCACCTTGTACCGTGACGAGGCTACCCACCTTGTACCGTGACGAGGCTACCCACCGTGTACCGTGACGAGGCTACCCACCGTGTACCGTGACGAGGCTACCCACCGTGTACCGTGCGAGGCTACCCACCTTGTACCGTGCGAGGCTACCCACCTTGTACCGTGACGAGGCTACCCACCGTGTACCGTGACGAGGCTACCCATCTTCTCCGCAAATTTCTCAGCCCGCCCTCATAAACAAATGCCAAATGCTTGCTAAACCAACTTCTAAATATCCTGTTTATGAATGTAAAACACTTAACACGCGATTTACATTTGATAACGTTGAAACTATCCTTGACCATTGGTTCGCTCGCTTCCCGTGTTCGAATCGTACCTCCATCATTGCTTCACCCACGTACTGCAAACTGTCAACAGGATCTATACACTAACCCTAACATTACCTAAACTATACAAAAATTCAAATGAATAATAATATTAACCTATAATTGAGAAAATACAGATTTTGAACACCCGGTACGTTAAAATTGACGAGGCAGCCTAAGAACGAGTTGGCATTGCTTTTTTCGAGTTCTACTTCATTTCTATATCAGTTCAAGTGAATTTATGTCGATTCTACAGTACAGTGAACACAAATGAACTTCATGTCCTATATTGGGCCTAACAAGCGCAAGAGAAAGTAATTTTCAACTGCTCATCATCACAATGCTCAACAGATCATCAAAGTATTCAACCAGGTACCACAGTATTCCACAGCCCATCACAGAATTCATCCAAGCACCGCAGTATTCGGCTGATCATCAGAGTATCCAACAGAACACTACTAAATTCAAATGAACACACGAGTAAAGCGATAATTTGGCACCATATTGTCTGCGGCCTCACTAACATGGTAATAAGAGGGCGGAGAACGTGATGCAGCGCACCAGCACCAGGTGGGCACGCCAGGAATGTTCGCCTCCACACCAGCAAAATAATCCACCCACGCTCTGTAAGTCCGACTGCTATCAGTGATTGAACACTCCCAGCAAACACTCTTAGTGGTACCAGCACTAAACACTCCCAGCAAACACTCTTAGTGGTACCAGCACTAAACACTCCCAGCAAACACTCTTAGTGGTACCAGCACTGAACACTCCCAGCAAACACTCTTAGTGGTACCAGCACTGAACACTCCCAGCAAACACTCTTAGTGGTACCAGCACTGAACATTCCCAGCAAAAAGTTCGAAGAGTATCATTAATTGAACATTCCCAGCGAACAGTCCGGGTGTTACCAACTCTAAATCATTTCCTGGCGAACGTTTACACCACTGGAAGCTTCTTGCAATTGCCACATTTATTACAACTCTCTTTTTTGGCATAGATTTACATACTTTTTTTGCCACGATATTAAATTATTTTCACGTGTGCCACTGCTATTTTGGCACACAAAATGCTATAATGGTTATTAGGGACTACGGTGGCTATGAGTTTGATGGAAGAGGGGTAGGGGGAGTAACGTAACTTGCCCCGTAACTACAGGAACGGTGAAGACTATAGCTACAACACACTATACCGGTCACTGTACTCCTGTCATGCTCGCTGCCACCGGTGGTGACACCTCCGGCACCGGCACACATATACCCAGTTAACAGAATCAACTCACACAGCTTCTGACACCATCACCACTCCTGCTAACACGATTCCCGCTTCGACAACCACCACAAAAACTACAACCTCCACCACCATTACCGCCACCACCACCATAACTACAACCTCCACAACTACAACCAAATTCACAACAAACTTTTTTTCAAACAACTTTTACTTCTCTACTTTTCAACAAAAGTAGAAAAAAAATACAAGACGTACCTGGACGTGGGTAGAGGAGAGCAACCTCTAAGAGCACATTATCTCTCTCTATATACAATGAAATCACAAACCGAGATGTCTCTATGAGAAAGTATTATGTGACTGAACTGGTATCTATAGATATATTTCCATTGTTATCGTGGCTTCAGTGCGGCAAAGACACTTAACAAAGTTAATTTACAGAGTAACTTGACCACATCTTTTCGTCTGTGATGCGTTGTATGTAAAGCATCTTGTCTGGTCGACTTATTTCTCAGATTCTTAAGAGGAAATGATTCTCAACACAAGAAAATGTTTTTAAATATAGACGACAGCTTCAGATGTCTTCTTTATGCTTTCTAGTAGATGTACAAGTTTACCAAATGTGTCATATATTATATATATATATATATATATATATATTATATATATATATATATATATATATTATATATATATATATATATGTCGTACCTAGTAGCCAGAACGCACTTCTCAGCCTACTATGCAAGGCCCGATTTGCCTAATAAGCTTAGTTTTCATGAATTAATTGTTTTTCGACTACCTAACCTACCTAACCTAACCTAACCTAACTTCTTTGGCTACCTAACCTATCCTAACCTATTAAGATAGGTTAGGTTAGGTTAGGTAGGGTTGGTTAGGTTCGGTCATATATCTACGTTAATTTTAACTCCAATGAAAAAAAATTAACCTCATATATAATGAAATGGGTAGCTTTATCATTTCATAAGAAAAAAATTAGAGAAAATATATTAATTCAAGAAAATTTGGCTTATTAGGCAAATCGGGCCTTGCATAGTAGGCCAAAAAGTGAGTTCTGGCTACTAGGTACGACATATATATATATATATATATATATATATATATATATATATATATATATATATATATATATATATATATATGTACCTAGTAGCCAGAACGTCGTACTCGGCCTACTATCCAAGTGCCGATTTGCCTAATAAGCAAAGTTTTCCTTAATTTATATATTTGTCTAATTTTTTTCTTATGAAATGATAAATCTGTCCATTTCATTATGTTTAAGTTAATTTGGTTAAAATTGAGTTAAAACAAACATAGATATATGACCGAACCTAACCAACCCTACCTAACCTATCTTAACGTAATCTAATCTAACACAACTTAGTCAATAATGAGTGTTCTTAATATAATATAATAATAATAATTCAAATAAACTAATTGAAAACAATTTATTGCAAATAAAGAAAATCAATCAGCCTATTAGGCAAATCGAGCCTTGTATAGTAGGCCGAGAAGTGCGTTCTGGCTACTAGGTACGACATATGTATATATATATATTAAGATATAAGATATATATAGATATATATATATATATATAATCTATATTGAGGATATTATAGAGATATATATATAGATATATATATAATATATATAGATAGTATATAGATATATATCTATATATATATTATTCTATTATATATATATATATATATATATATTGGTAGCAGTCTTTCTTGTAAACATATATTATTAAATATGACCGAAAAAGTAAGATTAATAATTCTAACACGAATTTTCTCAGTATTTCTTATGTTTCTTTTCACTGTCGATGGTAATTGAAAAATTAATTCTCCAAAATTCATTTTTATTTCTAGTCTGACGCGACACTTGAACGCGTTTCGTAATAACTTATTACATTTTCAAAGACTTTAGTTTACACACACACAACTATAACCTGCAAACACTGAACAGAGTTCTACTATGCTATGATTTAAACGTTGTTGTTGTTGTTATAGATTCAGCTACTCGGAACAAGTTCCAAGTAGCACGGGCTATGGTGAGCCCGTAATTTACCTGGCACAGGAGCTGGGCAAGAAGCACGGGCTATGGTTAGCCTCGTGGACAGATGTCTCCCGTCGATTTAAACAGCTTTTCATCTTATATATCTGCATTTGGGTGAGGTGATATGCTACAACAGTTTTGGATGAGGTGAAAACAAACTTTCAACACAAGACAGAACACGAAATATTGGGTAATATTGGGTAAATTAAAGGGAAGGATGGAACTAAATGCAAAGGGCCTATTAGCCCATATTTTTTGATGCTTCTATATTGGTTGAGAGCACGGTCGACATAAGCGTTTACAACACTCCTCTTGTACCTATTTGGGCAGTCACTGTTGGCATTTAGGCACATTCCTATGTTTGTTTCCTTAGTGTAGACTGCAGTGTGGAAACCTCCGCTCCTTTCCATGACTGTTACATCTAGAAAGGGCAGCTTCCCATCCTTCTCCATCTCGTAAGTGAAACGCAACACAGAATTCCGCTCAAATTCCTCCTTCAGCTCCTGCAGATGTCTGACATCAGGTACCTGTGTAAAAAAAAAATGTTGACGACATTTTTACACAGGTACCTGATGTCAGACATCAGGTACCACATTCACCACACCAGCCAATCACAGGAAGGGATCAGCCAGATACCCCGCCCACTTACTAATATCTCCGGTGTTCAGCACACCAACACCGCTAATAACATTCTGTTACAACTTTAATATATCCAAAATGTGAACATTTCAACCATTTAAATTTGTTAATCATGCGATAATTAAATATTGTAGAACGTAACAATTGCTACACAAAAATGGATAGGCTATCTGTGACGTCATCAGTGGCTGACGATAAATATAGTCTCATGATTTTCTTTGCTGACCACCGGAGATATTATTAAGTGGGCGGAGCATGAAGGCTGATCCCTTCCTGTGATTGGCTGTTGTGGTGAATGTCAACAAAGAGTTTCCACCAATAGGATGCAAACACTTGAATACTTCCATTAGCACAACAACCGCGCCTTATGGGCTGCTGTTCGCCTGTCGATAGTTCAATGTCATGGCAACAGATGGCACCACCTGTATTTTTCGTGCTGTTTGGCGGTGGCCTGTTTGTTGATAGTATAATTTTATGGCAATAGATGGCATCGGCTGTATCTTTTGGGCTACTGCTAACCTAGCCTGTTGATAGTGCACTTTTCTGCAGATAGATGGCATCAGTAGTATTATTTATCTCCTAATTCCCTTAAAATGCTGATTTACAAATCCCGTAATATCTCATTAATTACATTAATTTGATTTCTTTGTGCATTATTATGATCGGAGGAACTTATTACAGTGCCGTAGTGCTTGAGCGATGGTGAATGAATGATCCAATATATGTGCGAATGTATTAGAATTTTTTTTGGGGGGGATGTAACCAATATCCTTTCTCAAGATACTGTATTCAATGTGAAGAACATTATATACAATACCTCGAGAAATAATGTAGGTTACGTCCGAAAATTTGTTTTTAATACAATTATTAATATATTACCTTCACCTTCATCAATTTTATTATTATTATTATTATTATTATTATTATTATTATTATTATTATTATTATTATTATTATTATTATTATTAATGGTGATATTAAATGAACTAAAGTAGCAGGTTGTAGAAGCGAACTTCATAATTTTAGAAATAAATATGATAGGGAAACCAGCCAGAGGCTTAGGGCCCGCGCAGGAATATCCCTGAAAAAAATCACACCTAATCTAGACAACCTCTTGGCTAGAAAAGTGGGTTATCTTGAGGTTATCTTGAGATAATTTCGGGGCTTAGCGTCCCCGCGGCCCGGTCCTCGACCAGGCCTCCTTTGTGTTTCACATCCCCAACAAGCAGCTCGTAGCAGCTGTCCAACTCCCAGGTACTTATTTACTGCTAGGTGAACAGGAGCATCAGGGTGAAAAAAACTATGCCCATGTGTTTCCACCTTCACCGGGGATCGAACTCGGAACCTCAGGATTACGAATCCCGAGCGCTGTCCACTCAACTGTCAAGCCCCTACTTGGGGTCCAAGAGCTAATACTGAATCTATAGGCACAAACAGGTGAACACACTGCCGATATGCCACTAGGAACTGGATATACGTTCTGTAATTTAATAATTTAATTCAAAAGCTTCTCATGTAACGGGCAAACAAACACACACAAGTACAAGGTAACCAAAAATCAAATAATATCAAATTTCATAACTCTTACTCTGCGGTGTTTACTATTGTTAACTTTTGCGATTTTGTTTACAAACGAATTGGATAGTGTTAATTTTTACGTAAATTATTAACTGAAATGCTTTTATATGGGTATTATAAATATTCCATTCAATTTGTAACACACCAACCACAATCAGCTCTTCTTTCCTCTCTGTCGATTTCTCTCTTGTCTGTAGCTCCGTTTCTGACTGTCTCTTTCTCACACTCGAGGATGTTGATCAAATAAAAGGAGTTTAAGTAAAGCTGAAACGTAATGAGAAGTCAGTATATCAATCTACACGCCGGGAGGAGCCACACACTGGGACCAGCGTGTGGCCAGCAAGCATATGGCACGACCTAGAAGGAGAAATATAATAGGCTTCCTCCAGCCGAAGTATTAAAAGCAGATAACACAAGAAAAATGGGTGGAAAGTTATTCCATTAGAAATATATTTGATGAAGCAACGACTGTTCTTCGTGGGAAAAAATATTCTAGATCCATATAAATATATAATTTATGTATAAAATATATAAGTACGATTTATTGCATCTGTAATTTCCATTACCACACATTTTTGGCGATTGTATTGTATAAAAACACATTTATTTAAATATTGTGTGCAGTTGACAGGTTAATTAGCCATAGTCGAGTTAGAATTTCACATATTCATATATTGAGTATTGAAATGTTTCCTGGCATGTCCTGGAGTGGTATGTTACTCCATGCATATATACCCTAGAGCTTACTGTTAATAATATTTATCTGGAAGCATTATACTGTAAAAATACCTTTAAGGATTAGCTCAGCTCTAAACCTTAAGAGGTTATTAAGGTTAATTTAGATAATCCTAAATCTCTTCGCCCATTCATTCACTCATAAAACTAACCACCATTGATTCTGTTACCCATAGCTTAAAAATTCACTTATTTACTTAACTATTCCTCGCTACCTTACAAGAGAGAGAGACAGAGTTTCACCAGGTTCCCTATATGATAAATCGCTATCTGATAGTTTCAAAGACATTCTCACGAAATAAAATGAGTTTCTAGTAGCAGGCTTCAGATGAGCTAAGGTAGGATAACAGCTCATACTTGCAGTTTCACCAGGTACGCCAATTAACAGACGTTATGAATTCTAGTCTTAGTTTAAGAGAGAGAGAGAGAGAGAGAGAGAGAGAGNCCACAACCCACCCTCCTCCATCCGCCCTCCAATCACTCTATTAATCCTGGCTGCGTCATTTAGAGCGTCTCCAGCTAATGACATAACCAAGTCAAGACATAATTGCATCATCTTACCATGGACAGGCATCAAGTTGATGTTGCTTCCTCTGTGTTTGTTGCAGGGATAGGAAGCCCCATTTCCCTCCTCTGTTTGTTGGCAGGGTAGAAAGCCCTATTTCGTCATTAGAATTTCCCCTCCTGTGTTTACTGGCAGGATAGGTAGCCGAACTTTCCCAGTTCCATACACTTGCATGGCTGGCCACGGGGGTGTTTGTTGGTCACCTCCTACTGTTCGATACTCTGGCAGGGTCGGTCTCGGAGGAGGAGGAGTTGTTGTTAGTGACCCAGTTCGTCAGTATTCCATACATCTACTACCTGTCAACAGGAGTTTAGAGTGGGTTCCAGCAGGAAAAACCAGCGCGTGCTTCGACTTGAAGCGTGAATTTGATATTTTCTTTACCCTTTCCATCCGGCGAGGAAAGTTTGCCACTGCCACTGCCCTCCCTGGCACACACTGGAGCCTGGGTGAGGTCTTATATGTGCAGACGTGTGCTGTGTCACATGCCACAGAGTCCCAAGCACGGCTGCCTACATGTCACACAATAGTCTTGTTATGCAAGCCGCGTAACATATCTATATCTGCTATATCTGTTATTAGAAGGATTCAGCAGGTATCTATACATTAATTCGTTAACTGAAGAGCGATGATCATTAGAGCAGATGAATCTGTTAGTTAGGTGAATCAGTACAAGGTAGTTGCAGTCACAGTCATCATGGACGAACAGGAGGCGGTCGAGGGAGAGAATCTGTAAGAGCCAAGAGAATCTGCATTCAAGATTTCAGCTTGAACACAAGTGGCCATAGAGGATGAAAGTGGGAGGTGCGTGGCGGAGGGGCAGAACCCGTGGCATAAGAGAAGGGCACGGCCTTGACCACTACCCGAGAGACCGTGCCCACACAAGAGACATTACCAGAAGGGCACGGCCTTGACCACTACCCGAGAGACCGTGCCCACACAAGAGACATTACCAGAAGGGCACGGCCTTGACCACTACCCGAGAGACCGTGCCCACACAAGAGACATTACCAGAAGGGCACGGCCTTGACCACTACCCGAGAGACCGTGCCCACACAAGAGACATTACCAGAAGGGCACGGCCTTGACCACTACCCGAGAGACCGTGCCCACACAAGAGACATTACCAGAAGGGCACGGCCTTGACCACTACCCGAGAGACCGTGCCCACACAAGAGACATTACCAGAAGGGCACGGCCTTGACCACTACCCGAGAGACCGTGCCCACACAAGAGACATTACCAGAAGGGCACGGCCTTGACCACTACCCGAGAGACCGTGCCCACACAAGAGACATTACCAGAAGGGCACGGCCTTGACCACTACCCGAGAGACCGTGCCCACACAAGAGACATTACCAGAAGGGCACGGCCTTGACCACTACCCGAGAGACCGTGCCCACACAAGAGACATTACCAGAAGGGCACGGCCTTGACCACTACCCGAGAGACCGTGCCCACACAAGAGACATTACCAGAAGGGCACGGCCTTGACCACTACCCGAGAGACCGTGCCCACACAAGAGACATTACCAGTGTCTCGTACACTAAACTCGTAACTGAGATAGTAAACCACTAATTGCCAGATATAAATATTGCTCTTCAAAGATTCCCCCCCCCACTCTACTCCAGCAACGTTAGACAAGTTTGATTATTGGTAAATTATAATTGTTTTGATTCATAAACTGTTGACTTGAGACAGTGGAGTCCCAGCTGCGTCTGGGTACACGTGACAGGATGAACAAGACAGAGGAGTTTGTTCCTAACGGGATTGTTGTACATGCTAATTTGACGGTGTTTACTCACAGGACGAGTGACGTTACCCAATAAACCTTTTTATTTTTTTTAAATGGGGTTCTAAAGATTTTGGCCAGCGACTAAAATAAGAAAGTAGAGTGAGGGAGGCTGGTGGTGTCCACCCCACGCTAACCTGTTATTATCCTTGCCTCCACTACCTTCCATCTATGATCACGCCTGTCTGTCTCACACATCTCACTGCGCCCCCCACCACGCCTGTCTACGCCCCCCACGCCTGTTTATGCCCCAAAACCCCCTGTCGACACCCCCCTCTCCGACGCCTGTCTACGCCCCCCACGCCTGTTTATGCCCCAAAACCCCCTGTCGACACCCCCCTCTCCGACGCCTGTCTACGCCCCCCACGCCTGTTTATGCCCCAAAACCCCCTGTCGACACTCCCCTCTCCGACGCCTGTCTACGCCCCCCAAGCTCCACCAACCAATGCTTTACCATCCACAGCTGCAAATGAAAGCTGGTAATACTTCGCGAAGAATCACACTTCGGATCGATCCTCGTCGGAACCATTTTCGAAAACAACGCAACGTGCTTAAAATCTTTCATGTTTTTTCTTCTCGAAAAAACACATCTTTTCACTCGAGTGCCGTAAATATCAGTCAGAGCCTTGCCGGCTCCCGCAACACGCTCCCCGCGATTGAAACCGGGGTTACCAAAGGGGTGAGTATTTCGTCGTGAAGAACGAGTCTGCCCGCGCGAACTGTTTTCACCAATATACATTAAGGCTGCTTCAGGAAGGGGAGGTAAACATTCCCCGTTGTGGCCTGAGTAGTATCCCCTGCAGGAGGAGGAGGAGCAGGACGGGTCAGGAACCCAGTGACGAGCGAGGTGCTTTGCTCCATGTTTTTTCTCTTCCAGTTTCAACTCATGAAACCAACAACTGGCAAACGCACTCTCTCTCTCTCTCTCTTCTCCCTCTGTGCAACCACTTGGGCTGGACGGTAGAGCGACGGTCTCGCTTCGTGCAGGTCGGCGTTCAATCCCCGACCGTCCAAGTGGTTGGGGCATCATTCCTTCCCTCCGTCCCATCCCAAATCCTTATCCTGACCCCTTCCCAGTGCTATATAGTCATAATAACTTGGCGCTTCCCCCTGATAGTTCAATTCAAATTCCTTCTCCCTCTCTCCCTTCTATAATTTTGAAAAGACTAGTTAAGCCATTCGAACTGGAGCCTAGTTGAGATGCAGGGTCTCAAAGTCTGTATAAATACATATCACATACATACTTACCTGTTACGGAGAGCATCAGTGTATTTTATGAACTATTTTATGAACAACAGTATATTTTAGAACTATTAGAATCATGTCAGAGATTAACGGGACAGCGAGAAGGGAAGCTAGAGTGCCTTCTCCACCCCATGAACTGGATAACATCAGCGGTGGATGCCACACTAAAAGCAGTAGACTGCATCCATGAATCCAAATAAGGAATAATGCAGAATCGCGGTACAGCACATACGTTAGACCAACTCTCGAGTATGAAGTGCCAACATATAATAATAACCTAATAAAATATATTTTCAAGTCATATTGATAATGTAATCATCGTAATAATGCAATGTAAAGGTCATAAGGTAATGCCCAGGATGAGCCCAGAACGGCTAGGCAGACTTAAAGTACCTAACCTCGCATCAATAGAGACAAAAAAAAGAGAGCTGACGATACATGATCCCAACGTACAAAATCCTCGTGAGTATCGACAAGAGGGACAAAGGCAGACTGTTGGACTTGTAACGGACCAGATGAGGTCCACATGTGGAATATTTATGCTCAGAGGAACCAAACAGACATTATACAACACTTGTTTAACCTCAGCGTAGTGAAGGTGGGGAAGATGGGAGGGAAATAGTGAAGGAAATAGTGAAGGAAATAGTGAAGGAAATAGTAAAGGAAGGCGCCCAACATGGATTCTAAGTAAGAGTGAAGAGTTTACTTAGTATAAAAGTTGTCCACATATGGATAAAAATCAAGAATACACGCATTATTACCTACGAGATGCTGCCTCCAGCAGACACGCCTCAAACAGATTATTAACCAACCACACCACGCTATGGTAATTTGAGAGGCGGTGCCCAGGAGCTGAAACTTAACTCCCAGAAATATTCAGTTAGGTAAGTGCTACTGTGTGTGTGTTCTTACTGTGTCTTGGGGGCTATCAGAGGGGAGAGGTGGGGTGAGGGGGAGCATGTTGTTCCTGATTACACAGTGTTCTTAATGATGAGTGTTCTTCCTGATAGTGTTCTTAATGATAGTGTTCTTCCTGATAGTGTTCTTAATGAGGGTTCCTGTCATAGTGTTCTTTCTTTAGTATTCTTCCTGGTAGTGTATTATTACTGTGTACAAAAATGTTCTGAATAATTGTAGTCCCCTGCAATGTTCAGCTATAAGCAGGTCCTCACCACACTCTCTCCCGATACCAGCCGAACTGGACCTGGCGGCCATCTTGGCGGCCAGGTCCAACCCGCTTTTCATTAACAAACAGTGGTGGTTTGGCGGTTAGATTAACGAGCATT
>WNGS01001312.1:9384293-9402189 GCA_020271785.1 Procambarus virginalis | reverse complement strand
CTCCCCATAGAATGACACTCTACTATAGGTGAACAGAGCTATTAGATTAACGGAAAAATGCCCAATCATTTCTGTCCCCCGTGATTCGACCCGGACTTCCGATTATATGAGTAAGAACTAAGCAACTATACGGCCTGGCTTACTCACCTATTGATCCTTAAATGGCGATATTCTCGTGGCGTCGCCTTCCATTAGTCTCTAGTGTACTGGTTCCCGCCATACAAGTCCCCCCAGTGTTCGTATTTGTTCTACTCATTTGTTTCTATTCATTGGGGCTACTCACTGTTCCTGAGTAGATATTCGTATCTACTCACTGTTCCTGAGTAGATATTCGTATCTACTCACTGTTCCTGAGTAGATATTCGTATCTACTCACTGTTCCCCCAGTGAGTAGTTTTACCGTGTTTTGGCTCTTCAGAGTCTAACTACCACCTCCGCTAGTTCATTGTTATGAATGGTTTACATTTACCAATTTTCAGTTGTGATCTCAATGATTTTATATGCCTCCGTCTTATCCATCTTCACTTCAAACCGGCTTTAGGCTAAGGGTCCATTCCTTACCAGCATCTTTGCATCCTTTCTCCCTTTCAAGTTTCATTAGGTGGTTCTCAAGACCTCTAACTAATGCGTTACCGTAGGATAACAGGAAGGTGCCGACGGATTGATCTAATCATCCCACACTGAAAAGCCAACCACTGTAGGAAATGTTTCCAGTACCTACCCACCCGTCAGAAGATAAGACTCTCTCCTCCTCCAACTACTGAAGAAAATTCCATAGTGATGAAAGGCGTTTTTTTTCCTTCTCTCCATTTCCCCGTGCTGCGCCTTGACTGCTCAGGTTTTTCACATAATGTTTTTCTAAGGTTACCGCGTACTCAATCACATTTTTTCCGTGTTCTGCGTCAGAGGCCGCGTTGTTAAGTGAGTATCCACGGCCAATCAGATACTCTCGGTGTTTATAATCAAAACTACTGACTAGTCCAAGGCGAAGTTCTGATTAACTCAACCAATGGTGTTGAGGCAGCAGTGATGTCAACCAATAGGAGCACATTACCATACACGTGGTGCACGTAGGCCGCACAGTCCTTCCAGCATCATCTCCACAACGTGAACGAGTCACGGACTATCCTGCTTCCCTAAACTAATCGTCCGTAAAGCAATTAGGAGAAACGGCTGTATATCGAGGGGCTCTTCTAGGTATGTGGCTCGATTCCCCCGTTATGCAATGACAGTCTACTTTAGAGGGAGTTTTTTTTTTTTGTCGATAGATGCATTTAATCAACCAAGATTTGGTTGGGTCTGATGCGCGGATCGATCTCATGCACTGCGTTCAAAAATTAAGTACCGCACCTAGGTCAACAGATCGAGGTAAGCGTGATCAGAGCTCCTTATAGTCACCCACCCACAGACGCAGGAGATGAGTCACAATAACGGTCTAAAGTATGTTGACCATACCACATACGAGATAGTGAAGGGACGACGACGTTTCGTCCGGATGGACCATTCTCAAGTCGATTGGAGAATGGTCCATGACGGACTGAAACGTCGTCGTCCCTTCACATTCTAGTGTGTGTCTGGTCAACACAACACAAACACATGACACCCGTATGCAACGACTTCCGTCATCAAATCATGTGGCGAACACGCTAGGATTCATCACCAATACAACAATCTTTGAAAGCTGTGAAGTGTGATAATGATTTCATCAGTTACGGAGGACCCCCGCGTGCGGCGGTTGTGTGGGTCTGGAGCAGTATTGTCGGAGGAGCAGGTCCAGGGGGCCAGGGTGTGGTCAGTGAGAAATGGACTTTAAGGTTGATCCAGTTATGGCCAATAATTTGGGAATTTTCTCTCACACTGTCCTGCCTGCATATCTGCCGACCACCAACGTGAAAACTATGTATACTGTATCATTCTAGTCAGCATGTAGTGGTACACGTTGTCCAGGCACACACATAGTGTTTGGCACAACCTTCACCAACCAACTTCAAATAACTATTGAAAAAATCACATTTACATCGTCCCTCAACCTTTGCCCCGTTACAAAAGGAAAAGCCGAAGTTTTCTTCTCCGAATGGCCTAGGAGCAAGAGGCAAGGGTCGGGGCGCTGACCTGCCCCGCGGTGGCTCCCGGAGGCTGTTTGTAGTGTTTCATCTCCCCAGCTGCTGCGTTCCCCCATGATCCGCCGACCCCGGATTTTTGTCCCCGATAACCAGCGTATTTTGTAAAGCAAGATAGTGGTATCCGGCACACCCAATACGGCAAATTTTCTTCTCCTTCGCTGGTAGACGGCCGCCCTTGCACTCTGGACGGTTGCGCAGCTGTATCAAGGAGGCGCGCGGAGGTGGACATTTTCAGAGGGAATAATTGTTTGAGCCCCGGGGAGTGGGGTGGGGGTGGTGGGGGTGGTGGGGGGGGGGGTGGTATAGATGGCGACAGAAGGTTAATGTTCTGTTGTTACTGTTGTGTTTGTCAGGAAGAACAACGGTACCCAGCTGGGCCTTCGTTATCAACTTTCCACTTGCAGTTGTGTCCAGTGGTTGAGGCCGCACGGCTTGGCTTGTGGTGGTCCTGTTTAGTGTGTGGGCGTGCAGGACTTGCAGTGTGGTGGTCCTGTTTAGTGTGTGGGCGTGCAGGACTTGCAGTGTGGTGGTCCTGTCTAGTGTGTGGGCGTGCACGACTTGCACTGTGGTGGTCTTGTCTAGTTGTACATGGGTTATCTTGTCACAGAACCTCTTGATCGCCATGTCTTTAGCCTCTTTGGATTCTTGCTAAGATCTTTGTCTCTTTAGTAAGACAATGTTCGCCTACAGGATATGTAGGCACACAACCTGGCCCTTTTCTAACGTTGGGTATTTTCCCTTCTTCTAATATGATGAAAACTACAGCAATGGCATCGCATGCTACAGCTGCTTGCCGGGGCCACGTGGATATTTGTTCTTCTCTATCTAGTGAACTTGTTTGTCTGACTCTCTGTCTGTCCCTTTGTCTAGCATTAGAAAGGCCTTGCACAAGACCTAGGAGTGAACTAACTACCCGAGCATGTAAACAGGCAAACAGTAAGAGAAACTAAGAAACTATAAATTATCCGGACAGTCCTCAGCAACCTGGTGGTCTTGAGAAAGCTAGACAACACGTACGTGAGACCAGAACTATAGAATGCAACAAAGTCCCAGCATGGGTTCTCGAATATCAATGGATGCAACGGTGTTGGAAAGGATACACATGTTCGCTATACGACATTCCTTTGAACACAATGAACAATATTTGAGCCAAGATGACATAATTTTACCTTACCAACACTACAGGAAACGATAGACATATATCCAAGACATGCAAGATTTCAGATGGAATTGACAAGAGATGAAGACGGAATGGTGATATTGAATTGAAATTGAAATTGAAATAATTTTATTGAGGTAAAACACACAAAGGGATGAGTAGCTCAAGCTATTCTCAAACCGTTCAGTACAGCGTGTTTATACATACATAGACACATCACAAACACTAAACATATTACCAAACATTCTGAAAGGTTGAGTAGTAATCAGATGAACTAGTGGACATGGTGGAGCTGGAGATATATATATATGATTCATGGTAATATTAATAGGACATTTTCTTCAGTGTGACAATCGCGAATTATTTGAGGAACTTGAGCAAGAGAAAGTACTAGCTCACTCCAGACACAATTTTAAGAATCAAGAATAAGGGAACTGAGATTCAGCATTAGTGCCAAGCAGAACCCAACGGCTATTTGCTAGGCCAAATGATCTTAAGTTCTATTTTCAAACCCATATGAGAATACACAACCTGTCACCCAAAAACCCATATGAAATAAATATTTAAACGCGCGTGTTCGTGCGTATGTGCGTGCGCGGGTGTGTACGCGTGTCCGTGCGCGGTATGCGTACAATCACACTATTGTTTTGCAGGTGAGGGCGCTCTGTACTACGGGAGCCTGGTGCTTCTGCGAACCCTTGCACTCTACTTCACTCTAGCACACGCTATCCTCTTCTTCGCCGGACGAAGGTGAGTTACCAAAACAAACACTGTCTTTAGTGAGTACACACACACACCAACGCCAGTTAGTGACGGTTGACGCGGGACCAAAGACCGCGAGCTCAACCCAC
Organism: Procambarus virginalis; assembly: GCA_020271785.1. NCBI lineage: Eukaryota > Metazoa > Arthropoda > Malacostraca > Decapoda > Cambaridae > Procambarus > Procambarus virginalis. The sequence continues at coordinate 9,398,056 of WNGS01001312.1, read as the reverse complement.
GCAAGACACACACAGCACCAGTACACACACCACACCACACACATAACACACACCACATCACACACACACACCACACACACACACACACACACACACACACACACACACACCACACACACACAGTTAATTAGCTAATACTTCCATAAGGGAAGGCTTAGGGCCCACACAGGAAATGGTCCCTAGCAGCAACAAAAAAAGCAAAAATAACACACACAAAGGTACTTTTGTCCGCGATAAACCACACAGTAACTCAGTGGCCATCTCAACACCCGCAATACACCGAACACACTCACACACCCTCAACACACCGACATCCTCAACACACCGACAACACCGACATCTCAACAACCGCGCAACACACCAGGACACACTTATGAGCGTATGCCGTGTTGAAAATGAGCCCTCTGACCTAATAATCCTGTCCCCCCAGAAAGCGTGACCTGAGCTCAGTGGTGTCGGGGGCGCGGGACGACCCAGAGCTGGAGTCCGACATGGAGTAGGATCTTCGCCAAGGACAGACGACTGGTGTTCCTTGAGGTTGACGTGTGAGCTGGCCGCCAAGGCACGGGAACCCACTTGATAACAAGGAGAAGCTCCTGCTATCCTTCTTCAAGTGAGACAACCCCCCCCCCAAGCACTTTACACTATATACACATATCTACACACACTGGGAGATGTATACCTCATTTCTTGGGGGTGATATATGCGCCTTCTAAGTATAACTTTGGCCGTAAACTATGTTCAGGAGTAAAGTGTATTCAGCGGTTGGTCAGTAAGCTCTTTGTGGTGGCCTTAAAATACACCCATGAGCGGCTCATTGTGTCAAAGGTCAACATCAAGCCAAATAAAGATGTTTCCGCGGACTCTGACCTTTGACCTCGGATGCCGCTTTTGACGCTAGGGTTCAATATGCCTTAGTTATGGGTTCTGTGAATATCATGACTGGTCTAGTATAGGTCTAATCTAACACTTGAAACAAGCTCCAACGATCCCCCATTATCTACCCGGTAATTGCTTCCATAGCTCTACAGCCCTGTTTTCAAAACCAGTATGTTCCAGGTCTTTCCCGAATCTAAACTAAATTGCATAATTTAAATTAGGCTTAAAAGAAGGGGCAAGATAAAGCTGGCAGAATACTCACTGGAGCGTTATCAGCTATTATATATCTTTAGGCATATCTTAGTATATCTATAGTCTATAATCGTTATATCTTTAGATATCTGACCTTCCCCCCCACCCCCAAGTCGAACTACTGACCTTACCCAGGATGCAACCCAATTACAGTGTCCTAACTACCGGGTACTTAGTTAGTGCTAGGTAAACAGAGACATGTGGCGAAAAGAAACGTGCCCAACCATTTTGTCCCGGCCGGGAATCGAACTCTGGATCCTCATTATGATGTCGTGTCAGACATCTGTCTGTTGTGGCTCCTTCCCCGCCTCGGCTACCTTTGGTGTTTATCGTTAGCGTTACGCTCTCTGTATTCCCTTCTGCCATTCCCAGTTCTCTTCCAGAGCATCGCTGCTCTCACATTCCCCCGTTTTTTACACCTTTCCCCCGTTTTTCCCGTCCCTGTCCATCCAATCCGGTTTCCGTGGCTGAGAAACCTCCTCTCCCTGACACTACTCCTCTCCCTGCCCCCCCACGTCCCCCGTCTCTCCGCCTGGGGGTGGCTGTATACCACCCCCCCCCCTCCACCCTACCCTCCGTCCGGGCCAGGTACCGGAGACCTGGGATTCCTTACACATTGGCCCACCAATGTCAGTTACCGTGTGACGAGCTAATGAACCGGGGAACTCGTAACTTCCGCCCCGGCCCCGTCCACCGCACCCATTGTTGGCGTGCCCTGTTAGCCGTGAACCTAGATTATGTTGACCAGACCGGGCACCTAAGGAAAAGAGTGGAAGGGACTACGACGTTTCAGTCCGTCCTGGACCAGTAACAACATCGACTGAGAATGGTCCAGGGACGGACCCGAAAACTCGTCGTCGTCCCTTCACCTTCTAGTGTGTGGTCGTCAACATACTTTAGCCACGTTATTGTGACTCGATCGCCTGCTTACCTGACACTATACGTGTCTACCAGGTGTAGGTAACGTCGTCAGGAGTCGCCTCAACACCTTCCCTTCAGCTCATTGCCGTTCCTCCGTTTGTGATCTTGGCTCGTCCGAGTTCCTACTTCCCACCCGTGTCCTCTCCTCCACCTGTCCTGAGTGTGTACCGAACAGTGTTGATTTGTTTCCTTGAAGGTATCTGTCATGTTATGATCATGTCTCCGGTGTCTTGGCTCTCACTTCTCAGTCTTATATCATCAAGTATAACATCTTAGAGTTAAGGCCCTACAGAAGGCCACTGGTTCACGGGAGGGTAACTGCATCAACCAGTCCCACTGATGATGTTTATCTTACTGAAGCTTCAAGCTTACCAGTCTCTTGGTTTATATCATTGATAAAAATTGTTGCCAAACATATTCAACCCCTATTAGAGGCAAGCGTTTTCCCGCTTTCCTTTTCTAAACTTAAAATTATTACATTTTAATATTTCGTGGTCTATTTTAATTGAACGTTGTAGAATATATAATATCTAGTTGTTATGCGTTCATTTGGTTCAGATAAGTCTTTCTTCCTTTACTGCGATACTCGAACTCTCATCAACCTACCGCAAACTCCTACCACATGTCGGTCTATATGTCCCTTCGTGTGTGTCCCTCTCGCTCACCCTGCCACCATAACACCTGACCAACTCTCTCCCCGGGCGTGGTGGTCGACTGAGGATCTGCAGGTGATGACGACGCCGGAGCTCTACTACGCTTACGTCCTCCTTCGTGGGGTTCTCCCACGGGTCGCAGGACGAGTGCCGGCAGCTGTACTCCAAGTGCCTTACTCGGCCAGGAAGATGATGAGTGTCTTCAAGACGGCTCACTCCAGACTCCAGCGGAGACCACGAGGTCTCCTCCAGCCCAGCTACTGAGTATACCTCCAAGACACCTGGAATACCAGGATACTTGGATTTACCTGCAACACTTTGGTCCCATACCGGGATAATTGTATTGTTTGTATGTATATATCAATTTGTATGTTTATTTATTTCTCTATCAATGCTTTGCAATTCGGTCGCATCATACAGAGGCGCACAGACACCCGGGGGCCGCGGCAGCCCTCCTGTGGGAGCCGCCTCTGCGGCCTCACACATTTCCACTCCACCTAACTTGCTTTTTATGTAAGAGCCATTCAAGGTAAAACAGGTAGAGAGTACATTAGACATCCAATGGTTAGAAAGACGGGGGGGGGGTCTAAGAGCCCTTAGCTCTTGGCCCGACTTTCTAACAAATAATAATAAAGACAAACAAATGATAATCAAAATACGTTCAAAGCGAGGAAGTGAGGAAGTATTAAAGTACTGATAAGTGTTCCTCACTTGCGTATCATGTAAGAAGTGGGAAAACTTCCCAAGAGGCAAATCCTGCCTCACAAACCTGATTGAGTTCAATGAACGGGCGATTGGTATCAGTCAAGATAAAGAGTGTTGACGGACTGTATACGTTGGAGTGTCAGAAAGCCTCCGACACCAGTGACTTGTGCACACCTTGGAGTAAAAGGTTGGAGTAACAGGGAAAATACTCCAGTGGAGAAAGGAGTACCTCTGCAGCAAAAAACAAAGAGTCACAGTAAGAGGAGAGATCTGGAAGTGGCGGGATGTTACCAGCGGCGTTCCACGAGGGTCAGTACTGGGGCCGATCCTATTGCTATGTGATTGACCTACCAGACGGGATAGATTCCTTCATCTCAATGTTTACTGATGATGCAAATATTATGAAGGAGATGAATAGGATGAAAGACTGCGAGGAACTACAAGAGATCCTAGATAATATTAAACCAAGGTTCCTCAAGTGGCATCTGGAGTTCAAATCTAGCAAATGCAAAGTAATGAACTTGAGTGCGAGGAACCAGAGACCAGACACAAGGTATCACACAAGAGGAAATCCACCCGGAACCAGATAAAGAGACTTAGGGGAATGGTATTACATCAACACAATACTCTGGAACCTACACACAAGTCGATTATGGAAGGATAGGCGGGACCCAAGAGCCGTAGCTCATCCTCTGCAAATACAACACGTACACACATTTCACTTGTTGATGTCCAGAAAGTATTCACAAAATACACATACCATTTCTGTCAAGGTAAATACTCCATAGAGCACTAATGTTTTCACCTAGTTGTATTCAGCTAGTTGAGCTTTGGCTCTTTGGTCCCGAAATGTATCAGTAGTTAGCAGCCCTAACACTATACCAGCCATGTAACAATGTTCAAGTATTGTTAGTGAACACTGTGGTGAACACTCAAGTTGCAACACTAAGAATGTGTGAGATGTTGTGTGTGTGTGTGTGTGTGTGTGTGTGTGTGTGTGTGTGTGTGTGTGTGTCTTTAAACACACTAATGTTCATTGTTATCACTGTCATGAAGACTGCAATGTTCATTGTTATCACTGAACACTACAATGTTCATTGTTATTACTATCTGAACACTTCAGTGTTCGTTGTTATCACTATCTGAACACTAAAATGTTCATTGTTATCACTATCTGAACACTAAAATGTTCATTGTTATCACTATCTGAACACTAAAATGTTCATTGTTATCACTATCTGAACACTAAAATGTTCATTGTTATCACTATCTGAACACTAAAATGTTCATTGTTATCACTATCTGAACACTCCAATGTTCAATGTTAACAACGATACCGCTGGCAACGTATAATATTTAACAATGTTAAGCGTAGTGTTTGTTAATGCGGAACTGAATTGCTAATGTTTATATAGAACCAAATCACTATATTTATGAAAAGAATTAAACGCTTATGATATTTATAACCAATTAAAATGCATTTGTTTATATTTTTGCAATAAACTTATTTAATAAGTTTGTATTATTTTATTATCATTTAGAGTTACTGAGATAAATATAGACCAGTTTTGTAGAGCTGGTGTTATTACTGGCTTTGAAAAAAATATATCTAATTGGAATGCATAACTTGCATGAGTATTAGAGTGAGAATTGTAATTGTATTTTGATCATTACCCAGCGAGTACAATCACAATTTGGAAACAATAGGTCGTGTAAACCGTTCTCTGCTGATAGGTCTACACAGAGTACACTCTACTCAGTACACCGATCTACAGTAAACCCTTGATAACTCACGGGAGACATCTCCTGTCCACGAGGCTAACCATAGCCCGTGCTTCTTGCCCAGCTCCTGTGCCAGGTAAGTTACGGGCTCACCATAGCCCGTGCTACTTGGAACTTGTTCCGAGTAGCTGAATCTATAACAACAACCTTGATAACTGCCGGGAACTACCCCTTACCGTCTACATGGGATACAAGGCCGGGTCCGAAGGGTAGAACTAGCCTAAGTTACTCTATCCCTTTGAGGTTTTATTGTCTCGATAAACGTATTTGAACTTTTTCGCGATAGCAAGGTTGGGATAGCAGTTGGAATAGGCGTCCGGAATGGTGACTAACCACTTGGACGGTGAACCCTCCACCGTACTGCTGGGTAGCCTGGAAGATACGGTGAAGGGGGGGGGGGCAACTCTTAGGAGAAAGCGCCAAGCCATTACGACTATATAGCACTTAGATCAAGATATGAATTTTGGATGGGACGAGGGGACGAATGGTACCCAACCGCTTGAGCTGTACGGTAGAGCGACGGTCACTTCATGCAGGTCGGCGTTCAATCCCCGACCGTCCAAGTGGTTGGGCACCACTTGGTTTGATTTAATGATATTTTTATTAGTTAAAAGATAAGAGAGGTGTTAAGAAGAGATAAGTTAAGAAGATAAGAGAGAATAAGAGACGGAAAGGAAAAAATAGAAATGAGGAATATAGAGAGAGTTATGATAAATGCTGTTAATTATACCGGCAAGCGTGTTCAAAATTATGGGAATAGTGTTCAATATTTCAACCACTTTTCCTCTTCCTGTTTCACACCTCCGACCTCCACTTACCCCCCCCCCCCGGGCCTCGATGTGGTCACGTGACGGTGTCTGGAACTTGGTCATTACACACGCTAACAACCAGTTGTCTCAGGTGGCCGACGCATCTTCACTTACATTCTTCTCCCCCGGCTCCCCCACCCCCCTTCTCTCCCCCCACGGCCACTCAGTGATAACTTCAACCATCACCACAGAGTACCCGTCGCGGGTAATGTAATGCAAACTGCCAATCATCACAGCCAAAAGAGTCACTCGCTACGGTGTCATAGAGCGATCACCGTCAAGGGCCTCGTGCCCTATGAGAGGGTGGGGGGGGAAGAGTAGTTTGAGGAACTGTTCTTCCCAGGAAGTTGTTTGCAACAGTCCGTCTGATTACCTCCAGTGTCTAGGGAAATTCACCAGGTAGAAGAGCAACATCTAAACTCCGCGAGCAAATATATTGATAAATAAACACCATATATATATATATATCTCCCAATTTCCTCCCAATCAAGCAACGAAGGACTAACGCAACAGAGCGCTTGTACAAGAGTAAGGCTCTCTACTTCGCTCATTAAGACCCCTAGGCCTATAGCATACACCAATTAAGGAATCATACAACAGGTGCGTGGATAGTGCTTATACACTAGAACTTTAATGCTATACACAGAAAAACACATGTGGTATACATATATAAATATGGTACACTCAAGAGAATGATGTATATGAGAAGCTAGAATGGGTAACACGTGTGGGTCCCATACATGGAAGTCGGGCCACACGTGTGGGTCTCACACACTTGGGAGTCGGGCCACACGTGTGAGTCTCACACACATGGAGTCGGCCACACGTGTGGGTCCCACACATGGGAGTCGGGCCACACGTGTGGGTCCCACACATGGGAGTCGGGCCACACGTGAGAGACGAAGAGCAAGAACAGAGCCACCGTAAACCAGCTAACTTAAAAATACAAAAGACTGTAAACAGCCTAATTACAGATAATTCAATCAGAAAACGAAAGAGAATTACGCGATGGAAAAATGAAATAAGACAATCAAATGCAAATCAATTATTAGCCATTATTTGAATAAGTGAATATCGCTATTTTTTACCTATTTAAATGCTTTAAAAAGTTCAAAGAAACAGCAAGTGGATCAGCTGGCAAAATATAATGAAGAGGTACAGCAAGCAGCGCGTCCGTTCCCACGTCCGCCCTCCACCGTGGCCAGGCGTCGACTGAGGGAATCAAGCCTTTACAGACCCACATTTTAACTCGCTAATTTAACTCTTCGTGAATGCAGACTCTTTATGATTTTGCATTTAATATAACTTAAATTAATATTGAAGTACCTACGAATAACTGAATAATTTACAAATCTAATTATAAGATGAGTACTTCTTGGTAGGGCGGAGGTGGTTATGCGGTTAGGTATTCCTACGCTGAAAAATGGTTACACCAAACTCATTTTAATTACGTGTAACTATAACCAAAATTTACATTGGTTCCTTTGGCTAAATAAGTCTGTCTCAACATTAGTTTGTATATGAAGAACTATACAACCATACAACACTCTATACACCTGCAAGCATCTTAAGAAATATGAAAATGAATACGGAACACTTTCATGGGTGTTGTTGCCATACAATGTGGCGGCCATCACTAGTGGGGAATACTAGTCATTATAGGCGAAACTGCCGTCAAGTGATACTGTTATGCAAAACGCTAGCAAAGCACGACAGAGCCATCCATCACCAGTCAAATTTTAACAGCCAGCCATCCAACCAGCCATCAGCCAGTCAGCCAACCAGCCAGCCAGCCAACAGAATTTTAACAGCCAGCCATCACAGCCAAACCAGCAGTCGTTAATACTGCAATGTAAGCTCGTAGTCATCACAGTTCTCAAAGTCATATGTACAACGAGCGAGGTGTGTCACTATACTTGGAATATACTGCATATACACTGAGAGTATACTATAGTCCTGGACTATGTTCAGGACTATAGTATACTTGCTGGTTTGTCAGTGATCAATTGTAGTGATCTTAATAACCCTTCAGAGGTTGATAGGTCTTAAGCCAAAATCCACCCATCACAGTCTACTTGTCCATCTGGGTATTATAACGCCTTACATAAGTCATCATTGACAAACACCCATCGTTGATATTATAATGCGGAATGTCAGCCATCGCATTCAAATCAGCGGTCCTCGGTATCGTAATACCGAAATCACATAACAGGAATATAATCCACAGCAGAGAGAGAAAAACATGCCCAAATGAGCAAGAATAAGCTGATGGTTTGTGACACGCTCTTCAGAATTGCCCCAATTGCCGGGAGGTCATCCTGACTCCTGGTGCCAGATTCACGAAGCAGTTACCCAAGCACTTACGAACCTGTACATCTTTTATCAATCGTTGGCGACTTTGTTTACAATTATTAAACAGTTATTTACAATTATTGAACAGTTAATAAGCTCCGAAGCACCAGGAGGCTGTTAATAATAATAACAACAATTGATTGGCAAGTTTTCATGCTTGTAAACTGTTTAAAAAATGTAACCAAAGCCGTCAAAGATTGAGGAAAGATGTACACGTTCGTAAGTGCTTGCGTAACTCCTTCCTGAATCCGGGTCCAAAAGCAGTCTCCTACCCGACGAGGACCGACCGACACACACACCGGCCACCACCTAGCCCCACATGACCTCCAAGCAAGGACATTCTGGCAGTGATTTCTACTCGTCCTGGACTCACGGGACTCTTCCGAGGAGCGCCTGAGAGTAGCCAAGGAAGAATACATATTAAAATACGCCCACGTATTAAAAATCAAGAGGAAAGAGTGCAGGGGATGAGTCACAATACTGCGACTCCAGAGTGAAAGATGGAGATAAGAATAAGATGAAAGGTAACCATAAGAGAAAATGTAAGAATAAAGAAGGCTAAGTAAATGAAGGTTTAGAAGTAAGAGAAGGAAAAGGAAGAACAGGAAAAATGGGTATAAATAAGAAAACGATAGAAAAATAGAACTTAAAAAAAGAAACTTGTAGGAGATAGTAGACAAGGATTGGGGATGGAACGCGGGAAGGACAGCCTGGTAGAAGAGGGAAGGAGGGTAAGGCCTGGTGGAAGAGGGAAGGAGGGGGGGGGGGCCCAGGTGGGAGAGGAACTGGAGAGGGGGTGGTGGGAGAGGGGGTTCAGAGGAATGCTATACCCCGAAAAAACAATTTGTTGATATGTAGCCCGTTTTCTTTCATCTAGCGAACAAGAGAGGATAGCACCAAAGCAACATCAAGGCCAGTTACTGAATATGCTTCCAAGATTGTTTTTCCTTGGACGCCATGTTTCCTGCGCTACTTGCCTTACACGTGGAGTACAGATGGTGTAGAACAGTCCTTAGAAAAAGGAGTAAGGACTTTGAGTTCCTTATAGGTCTTTAGAGAGAGACCTGACCCGAGTAAGCCAACTTTTCAGACCAGTTCATTCCTTGGAATTATGAGGTGTGTGTATGTTTTGTGTGTGTGTGTGTGTGTGTGTGTGTGTGTGTGTGTGTGTGTGTGTGTGTGTGTGTGTGTGTGTGTGTGTGTGTGTGTGTGTGTGTGTGTATGTTTTGTGTGTGTGTGTGTGTGTGTGTGTGTGTGTGGTGTGTGTGTGTGTGTGTGTGTGTGTGTGTGTGTGTGTGTGTGTGTGTGTGTGTGTGTGGTGTGTGTGTGTTAGACGCCCAAATCATCTTCCAAAATACATATTTCATGATTATTCTATCTTTGGTAGTCCACAGTCTCCTGGAGTCTCACGCCAGCATCTCATCTCACGCCCAAGCATCTTCTTACGCCCACGCCCCGTCTCCCACCCACGCCCCGTCCCACCCACGCCCACACCCCTACACTTCTGTCCGGCCACGGTCTCTCCAACACCTCGTGGTGGAGGAATAGTGACTGAACCTTGGGGGGGTCCAAGACCAATCTCTCTCCCTAGTGCACACGCACCAATACCCCCCGCCCCCGCCTCGTAAACATCGTGGGGTGAACATATGCCATAAACATAGCCTCTCAACGCGGGTTTGATGCCGACTTTCTGTAGTTTGATATTCAGTGCTTGGACAGGCTCATTGACATGCAACAAGCAGTAAATCACGGGTGTCCAGCGGCTCACGGGGCGCTTGGCGTCCTTGCAAGCCTCTCAACACACACATATATGGAATAACTTTGGTCTTTTGGCACTGATTTATATTGTTGTATAGAGCCGTTGTACGTGGCACGTCACGGGGTCACGTGTTGTATGTATGGATGGGGTATGAAGAGGAAGCGCTGCTCAAGTATCTTTTGGTACATACAGAATTCACAATAGCGTGAGGCATCAAATGAACAAATCGCTGATTAAGGTAGCGTCTGGGATGCTCTCGGACGTAGGTTCGAATCCTCGTCACGGCCCTTGTGGATTTGTTTGCCTTTTGGTCAAACACTGACGACATCAACACGTTCTGAACATCCCACAGGTGTTCAAACCCTCGAATACCAGTCTCCGTGGTGTAGTGGTAAGACACTCGCCTGGCGTTCCGCGAGCGCTATGTCAAGGGTTCGTATCCTGGCCGGGAGGATTTACTGGGCGCAAATCCTTAACTGTAGCCTCTGTTTAACGCAACAGTAAAATGTGTACTTGGATGAAAAAACGATTCTTCGCGGCGGGGATCGTATTCCAGGGACCTGCCCGAAACGCTATGCGTACTAGTGGCTGTACAAGAATGTAACAACTCTTGTATATATCTCAAAAAAAAAAAAAAAAAAAATATGGGTTGATCTCAAATACTGGTTTACCTCCAGTTACTGTAGGTGTTCGTAAACTTGGAGAGGTGTTAAGTTTATTATGGTTTACCTGGTGATGCTGGAGGTGTTGGTAAGGCAGGCATCATGGCCTTCTGGACCTTCCTCCCCACCCCACCACATGACCACCTGCCACCACATACTATCTCCCCACCCATCACATAAGCAACATGGCCTCCAGCCACATACAACCCACCTCCTCCCCTCACTCACCTTGAGTGTCAACATGACATCCAGCCACAACCCACCCTCCTCCATCCGCCCTCCAATCACTCTATTAATCCTGGCTGCGTCATTTAGAGCGTCTCCAGCTAATGACATAACCAAGTCAAGACATAATTGCATCATCTTACCATGGACAGGCATCAAGTTGATGTTGCTTCCTCCTGTGTTTGTTGCAGGGATAGGAAGCCCCATTTCCCTCCTCTGTTTGTTGGCAGGGTAGAAAGCCCTATTTCGTCATTAGAATTTCCCCTCCTGTGTGTTTACTGGCAGGATAGGTAGCCCAACTTTCCCAGTTCCATACACTTGCATGGCTGGCCACGGGGGTGTTTGTTGGTCACCTCCTACTGTTCGATACCCTGGCAGGGTCGGTCTCGGAGGAGGAGGAGTTGTTGTTAGTGACCCAGTTCGTCAGTATTCCATACATCTACTACCTGTCAACAGGAGTTTAGAGTGGGTTCCAGCAGGAAAAACCAGCGCGTGCTTCGACTTGAAGCGTGAATTTGATATTTTCTTTACCCTTTCCATCCGGCGAGGAAAGCTTGCCACTGCCACTGCCCTCCCTGGCACACACTGGAGCCTGGGTGAGGTCTTATATGTGCAGACGTGTGCTGTGTCACATGCCACAGAGTCCCAAGCACGGCTGCCTACATGTCACAATAGTCTTGTTATGCAAGCCGCGTAACATATCTATATCTGCTATATCTGTCATTAGAAGGATTCAGCAGGTAACTATACATTATTCGTTAACTGAAGAGCGATGATCATTGAGCAGATAATCTGTTAGTTAGGTGAATCAGTACAAGGTAGTTGCAGTCGCAGTCATCATGACGAACAGGAGGCGGTCGAGGGAGAGAATCTGTAAGAGCCAAGAGAATCTGCATTCAAGATTTCAGCTTGAACACAAGTGGCCATGGAGGATGAAAGTGGGAGGTGCGTGGCGGAGGGGCAGAACCCGTGGCATAAGAGAAGGGCACGGCCTTGACCACTACCCGAGAGACCGTGCCCACACAAGAGACATTACCAGAAGGGCACGGCCTTGACCACTACCCGAGAGACCGTGCCCACACAAGAGACATTACCAGAAGGGCACGGCCTTGACCACTACCCGAGAGACCGTGCCCACACAAGAGACATTACCAGTGTCTCGTACACTAAACTCGTACCTGAGATAGTAAACCACTAATTGCCAGATATAAATATTGCTCTTCAAAGATTCCCCCCACTCTACTCCAGCAACGTTAGACAAGTTTGATTATTGTAATTATAATTGTTTTGATTCATAAACTGTTGACTTGAGACAGTGGAGTCCCAGCTGCGTCTGGACACCCATCATTCTCCCACACATCCCGCCCACACAACACCATCTCAAACGACCCGTAAACAATCAAGAACGCCCTTTTCAATCACACACGGCTCCGCACATGCCTTCTTCTCGATCCTCTCCTCCCCAGCAAATACACCCCCCCCTCTTAACCCCTACCACTCTCCGTCCTCCCCATAACAAATCCCTCTCCTCCTAGGCGACACTCTCCCTCTTATCACACATCATTACTCTCCCCTACCCGCGCCCCTAACACTCTCCATCCCCTGCACCTCGTCCCCATACACAGACCATCTCACCCCACAATTAATACTCAGCTTCTCCCCTACACAAACCTCGCCCCTATCACCGCGACACCCCACACTCCTCACCCTACACACTCTCCCCCACTCTTCACTCTCCCTATCACACTCTCCCCGACACAGCTCTCCCCTTACCCACTCTCCCCTACCTTACACTCCCCCCACACTCTATCCGTCCGCTACCTATATCAGCGCTCCCCTCAACACGCTCTCCTAAACCTCGCGGGCGCACTATAGGTTATCACTCTTCCCCTCCACACATGCTCCCTCTACACCTCTCGCCCGTCGCACACTCCTCCCCAACATCACCGTCTCCCGCCACACACATCCCCACAGCAGGAATACTTCTCCTGCACCTCACCACATCCCCACACTAACGACTTCCCGACCCTATCTGGTTCATACCGAAAATGGATAACAACAACCACATTGCCTGCTTGATGTCGCAAAGGGTGCGTACGGCAACCGCCTTGTCGGCTGTGTAGTTGTTTATATTTGAGTTAGTTTCATTTATTACGCAACCCTAACCCATTAAAAAACATGTGGGCGGTGGTGGGACCCCATATTCATCATGGGTGGGGGGCGGTGGGCCCTATATTCGTCCGGCCTGTGGACGGTGGTGGACCCCCATATCCATCATGTGGTAGGGTGATCCTATCAGTCTTATCCTATGAGTGGGTGTTGAATCCCATATCCATCCATGTGAGGGGGATGGTGAATGCCTATATCCCATCCAGGTAGGGTGTAGTGGACCCCCATACCTACCCTACCCGATCCTGTGTGCTAGTGGTGAAAACAAGGGATACAGAGGCACATAAATACAGGAATTCAGCCTCAGATCATTAGCTAAGCAAGTTCCTACGTCTTGATTGGAGTCTTTAGTCCATTTGTGAGCACCTCCTCCTTGAAACCCAGCTGAGAACAATATCAGTTATGAATAAAGTGGAATAATGAGCATCGTTTTCCGCACTGATAATTGTAATTAGCAGAAGAGAACAATTATCGAATTGTGGTGACTACGAGGGAGCTGAGCATTAGAGGGCAGGGGGGTAGGAAATAGCCTAAACGAGTCTTCTAGCTCGCTTTGATGATTTGTATTTGCTTTTTCTTGTCTCAAATAACATAC
>WNGS01001312.1:9343821-9365776 GCA_020271785.1 Procambarus virginalis | reverse complement strand
CATCTAGTTGTGCTTGCGTGGGTTGAGCTCTGGTTCTTTGGTCCCGCGTCTCAACCGTCACTCAACTGGCGTGTGTGGTGTGTGTGTGTGTGTGTGTGTGTGTGTGTGTGTGTGTGTGTGTGTGTGTGTGTGTACGCACATATAAGACAGTGTTGTTCTTGGTCCATAACTCACCTTCGTCCGGCGAAGAGGATAGCGTGGTGCTAGAGTGAAGAGAGTGGCAGCGGTGGCAGCCCCCAGGCTCCCGTAGTACAGAGCGCCCTCACCTGCAAAACAACTAGTGTGATTGTACGCATACACGCGCACGGACACGCGTACACACCCACGCACGCACATACGCACGAACACGCACGTTTAAATATTTATTTCATATGGGTTTTTGGGTGACAGGTTGGGTATTCTCAAGATGGGTTTTAAAAATAGAACTTCAGCTCCTTGGCCCTAGCACATAGCCGTTGGGTTTCTGCTGCACTAATTCCTGGTCATCTCAGTTCCCTTTCTTATCTGCTCTTAAAATTGTGTCTGGAGTGAGCTAGTACTTCTCTTGCTCAAGTTCCTCAAATATATTCGCTATTTTCACACTGAAGAAATATGTCCTAATATCCCATTGAATCATATATATATCTCCAGCCTCCACCCATGTCCACTAGTTCATCTGACTCTCATACTCAACATTCTCAGAATGTTTGGTAATATGTTTATTGTTTGTGATGTGTGTCTATGTATGTATTAACACGAGTACTGAACGGGGTGAGACTAGCTTGAGCTACCTCATCCCTTTGTGTGTATTTTACATCAATAAACTTATTTCAATTTCAATTTCAATTCAATACTCAACATTCCGTCTTCATCTCTTGTCAATTCCACTGAAAATCTTGCATGTCTTGGCTATTACTTTCTATCTGTTTCCTGTCGTGTTGGAAGGTCAAATTATGTTCATCTTGTCTCAAATATTGTTCATTTTAGTTCAAGGAATGTCCGTATAGCGAACATGTGTATCCTTTCCAGCACCGTTGCATCCATTTATAATTCGAGACTCCATGCTGGGACTGTTGCATTCTATAGTTCTGGTCTCGCGTACGTGTTGTCTAGCTTTCTCAAGACCACCAGGTTGCTGAGGACTGTCGGATAATTATAGTTTTCTTAGTTCCTTCTTACGTTGCCCTGTTTACATGCTCTGCTAGTGTTATGTTCACTCTCAGGTCTCTGGTGCAAGGCCTCTTCTCATGCTAGACAAGGGGACAGACAGAGAGTCAGACATAAACAAGTTCAATAGATAGAGAAGACACAAAATCTCACCGTGGCCACTCGGACAAGCAGCTGTAGCATTGCCGATGCCATTGCTGTAGTTTTCATCATATTAGAAGAAGGGAAACTACCAAACGTTTAGAAAATGGCCAGTGTGTGCCTACATACATGTAGGGACACATTGTCTTACTAAAGAAGACAAAAGTATCTTTAGCAAGAATTCCAAAAGAGGCTAAAGACATGGCGATCAAGAGGTTCTGTGACAAGATAACCCATGGTACAACTAGACAAGACCACCACAGTGCAAGTCGTGCACGCCCACACACTAGACAGGACCACCACACTGCAAGTCCTGCACGCCCACACACTAAACAGGACCACCACAAGCCAAGCCGTGCGCGCCCTCAACACTGGACAAAACTGCAAGTGGAAAGTTGATAACGAAGGCCCAGCTGGGTACCGTTGTTCTTCCTGACAAACACAACAGTAACAACAGAACATTAACCTTCTGTCGCCATCTATAACCCCCCCCCACACACCCCCCACCACCCCCACCCCACTCCCCGGGGCTCAAACAATTATTCCCTCTGAAAATGTCCACCTCCGCGCCTCCTTCATACAGCTGTGCAACCGTCCAGAGTGCCTAGGGCGGCCGTCTACCAGCGAAGGAGAAGAAAATTTGCCGTATTGGGTGTGCCGGATACCACTATTTTGCTTTACAAAATACGCTGGTTATCTTGGAAAAAAATCCCCCGGGGTGGGTGAGCATGGGGGAAGCAGCAGCGGGGGAGATGAAACACTACAACAGCCTCCAGGGAGCTCACAGCGGGGCAGGTCAGCGCCCGACCCTGTGCTCTTGCTCCCTAAGGCCTTCCGGGAGAAGCAACTTCGGTTTTCCTTTTGTCACGGGGCAATAGGTTTGAGGGACGAATGTAAATTGTGATTTTTCAATAGTATTTGAAGTTTGGTGTGGTGAAGGTTGTGCCAAACACTATGTGTGTGCCTGGACAACGTGTACCACTACATGCTGACTAGAATGATACAGTATACATAGTTTTCACGTTGGTGGTCGACAGATATGCAGGCAGGACAGTGTGAGAGAAAATTCTCAAATTATTGGCCATAACTGGATCAACCTTAAAGTTTAACCTTGATTAGCATTTAGCATATAATGTCCCATAATAAATATTGAAAGCAACTTCCCTCGACATAACTTGATAGCAGCATAAGGGAACTCCCTGGTGTCTTGCATAATGCGTTTAAACTCGTCAATTATAGAACAAAAAAAGACCACAACCTCAATCAATCACAAAAATTACCACCAAAACTAAAAATTACAGCCACAGGGGCCCCCCCTCCCCCCTTATCCTCCTAAACGGAGCACGGTCAAATTATTGTTGCGCTTCGAGAATGCTTGCTTTCCAGTTTAACAAAAAAAAATCATATATTATCCTTGGATTAGGTTATATTATGTGGTTGGGCTAATTAGAAAATCCATAGAGGTACATTTTGTGTAAACATATCCCTGCACAACCTTACCCCCCCCCCAAGGCCGACCCCCCACCCCCCAACCTGAACCCAATTTGGGCTCCCAGGAACCCCCTCCCTCCGTCACAACCACACTCCCCCACCGCAGCCTAACCAAGGCTCTCCTGGTTATCCCACGCCCGTCGAGAGCTCCCACACCCAACCAACCCACCTCCAAATTCAACCACACGCAGATACAACCCAAAAGATATTTGGCCAGGCTGGCGGTGGCGGCGGCGGGTGTCAGCCTCGGCCTCCGCCAGACTCACCTATTGTGGATATAAACGTGGTGTTGAAGGCGTCATCTGAAAATCTGAAGAGTATACATGTCTTTCCAACGCCCGAGTCGCCTATAAGGAGGAGCTTGAATAACAATCATAAGTCTTCTTGGCCATTTTCACAATAAACTTTAGGATGTACAGAGCGTCGACTTGCCTCCCCGACCAGCAGTGTCCTGGCCGCCCTCCCCGACGGTCTCCGGAGAACACACACTCGCACCTTCTTCTCTCTTACTCTACTTATCACACTACATTATTAAACAAATGTTACCGAGAATTGAATAACAACAATTGTCTATAGTGGGAGCTAAAAAAAATTGATATAGCCATTAAATATATATATATAGTCTTAAACAATCGTTTCTGGTAAGCAATTCAATTTCTTTCTATATTGAGTATTACTGTCATCTATATTACTCTGTATATTCGGATATGTATATTTATGGGGTTGAAAATATTATTAAGCATGGATCAGTAGATATCAGATGATGTACATATATATATTTTTATATGCGAATATTTTATATATATGGGTGTGTGTTGTCGATTCATTTGCCACGTTCCATCAATAAGTTGAACAGTTATTTTGTTCAAATATAATATATGTTATTAGATATATGATCAAGCAATATATTATTTCGGAAATATTCTTGAAAGTATGTATTTAATAATATTTAATAATTACAATAATTTAGGTTCGTTTCATTTTCTTAGAAATATTAATGTGCTTATATGTTTATTTTTATATTTTAGAAGATTATTATATCAGAAAAATCGAGTAAATTCTTTAAATTAAATTCCTTACTGAAAAATTTCACAATAAAAACATAGAATAAAGTCGAAGTTTCATATGATTGGATGAGTGTACGATGACGTCACAAGACATCATTCGAGCCGACTCTCTAAATTAAAGTTATTTAGGTAAAGCACATCTGTCTGGCTTCATATTACGTCTCCGCACAGAACAAATATATTCTAGCCATAAATAAATATAGCGAAAGAGAACTATAAATTTGGGCCATCACTGTGTCGCTTTTGGTCCAAAATTTGGCGCGATAAAAGTGGAAAAAGCTCGTTCAGCTCACGTAACTTTGAACAGTCAGCTCATCGCACCATACTACCATAAACCACCTTTCAAACTTTCCTCTTCAGTTACTAGTAAGGTCAACGCACGTACATATATTACGACTAAAGTGTATATTTAAGTAGCGTTGACTTAATAAAGTGGGCCATAACGTTGAAAAAAACCTGCGAGACCTGGTAAGTATTAGAGGTGTGGTCTCTACGTTGCCACTTTCTAGAACCCATATTTCTATATATATTTCCAGCCCTGTGATACTCCTCACGCGTTTTGTCAATGAAAACAACAAATTTCCCCCCGTTGCTAAGTTACCGGCACAAAAAGGCTCTAAAGTAATCAGAACAACGAAGAAATTGTGTTTATTGCGGGGCGGGAAAACGGAGATATAATCTGGTGAGGCAGCATTCGATATGACCGCATGACGTCATACCTACTGACACTTGTTGGAGGAAATACGCTCCAGCGATGATTATTGTCCCGCCTCTCACCGCCCATTAACCCCTAAAATACACTCCTTCTCTTGCTAAACAAGTCCATGAATTGGTTTGGGACGCATGTCTATAAAAGCCTATGAATATATTCTCCTTCAATTTCTTTCTTTATTATGCACCCCATACCCATCCCGTGGGCGGTGGTATTCTCCTTAAAACCGGATTTTCGATGTCCCACTAAATTAAATTAAATTAAATATGTTTATTCAGGTAAGGTACATACATACAAGGGATGTTACATTAATGGATCGATTTATAGATAGAGCTAGTACATACAATGCCTAAAGCCACTATTACGCAATGCGTTTCGGGCAGATTTGGGACGTCGGGTCGGTAGTGTATTTTTTTGTTTCCGCCTAATATATCGTAGGTAAATTATTGTTGTGAGTGCTCTTGGGTATATTTGAGAGCCCTGGGGCGGGACGCGCGCGCGCCGGTGCTCTAGGCGCGCGTCTCAGCGGAATGAGCGCCCGTCTGTCCTCTGAGCGCGCCTGGACCACTTGGACCATCGGGGATCGAACGCCGACCAACCAGGAAGTAAGGTCCATTTAGTATTTTATTTGGAAGATGTCCCTGAAACCGTACTCTAATATTTCTGCCTGTTATAGGTAATCGTGGCCCTAGCAAAGCGCCCTCACTCATTTCTTTAACGAGTGAATGATACAAATGGGTTACACTGTTAAAATTTATTTACCAATGGTCCAGCTGGGCCATCCATAACTAAGCAAATTTAGTGGGTAAAACAGGCCGGTGGTATATACAAACACACAAGTGAGTCAATATACAGTATATAAAAAAACATGTACACATAATATGAGTTCTTACATTCTTGAACAGCCACTTGCACGCATAGCGTTTCTGGCAAGTCCTTAATCCTAATTTTCACACACACACACATCCCCAAGAAGCAGTCTGTAGCAGCTGTCTAACTCCTGGGATCGAACCTGGACCCTTAGGACCACAAACCCCGAGCGCTGTCAGCTGTGTATAATTCAGGGTCCCTGAATTATTATTAGTATAATTATTGATACTAACCGTATTACACAAGTTTATACATATGTTCAAATAACACTTTTGACAGCCCTTCATGCTGGCTGTGAATGGATATGACTTAAAGACAGTCCTAACATGCAGCTCCTGCATGGAACCAACGTACATTAGACCTGACCTATAGAATGCAGCTCCCACATGGAACCAACGTACATTAGACCTGACCTATAGAATGCAGCTCCCACATGGAACCAACGTACATTAGACCTGACCTATAGAATGCAGCTCCCACATGGAACCAACGTACATTAGACCTGACCTATAGAATGCAGCTCCCACATGGAACCAACGTACATTAGACCTGACCTATAGAATGCAGCTCCCACATGGAACCAACGTACATTAGACCTAACCTATAGAATGCAGCTCCCACATGGAACCAGAGATATACAAGACAAGTGCCAGACAAAACACGTGTTCGCAACACCTCTGTGGCTCTCGGCAGGCGTCAATACTTCGATTAAGTTTAATCAATGTTCCTAAACTGGTTTGAGGCCAGACGCCACAGTCAACGTTTCGCCGCCACAGTAGGGGGCGCTGACCCTCCACCACAGTAGGGGGCGCTGACCCTCCACCACAGTAGGGGGCGCTGACCCTCCACCACAGTAAGGGGGCGCTGACCCTCCACCACAGTAGGGGGCATTGACCCTCCACCACAGTAGGGGGCATTGACCCTCCACCACAGTAGGGGGGCGCTGACCCTCCACCACAGTAGGGGGGGGGCGCTGACCCTCCACCACAGTAGGGGGGCGCTGACCCTCCACCACAGTAGGGGGCGCTGACCCTCCACCACAGTAGGGGGGCGCTGACCCTCCACCACAGTAGGGGGGCGCTGACCCTCCACCACAGTAGGGGGGGGGCGCTGACCCTCCACCACAGTAGGGGGGCGCTGACCCTCCACCACAGTAGGGGGGCGCTGACCCTCCACCACAGTAGGGGGCGCTGACCCTCCACCACAGTAGGGGGGGCGCTGACCCTCCACCACAGTAGGGGGCGCTGACCCTCCACCACAGTAGGGGGGGGCACTGACCCTCCACCACAGTAGGGGGCGCTGACCCTCCACCACAGTAGGGGGCGCTGACCCTCCACCACAGTAGGGGGGCGCTGACCCTCCACCACAGTAGGCGGCGCTGACCCTCCACCACAGTAGGGGGGCGCTGACCCTCCACGACAGTAGGGGCGCTGACCCTCCACCACAGTAGGGGGCGCTGACCCTCCACCACAGTACGGGGCGCTGACCCTCCACCACAGTAGGGGGCGCTGACTCTCCACCACAGTAGGGGGCGCTGACCCTCCACCACAGTAGGGGGCGCTGACCCTCCACCACAGTAGGGGGCGCTGACCCTCCACCACAGTAGGGGGGCGCTGACCCTCCACCACAGTAGGGGGCGCTGACCCTCCACCACAGTAGGGGGCGCTGACCCTCCACCACACCAGGGGGCGCTGACCCTCCACCACAGTAGGGGGTGCTGACCCTCCACCACAGTAGGGGGCGCTGACCCCCCACCACAGTAGGGGGCGCTGACCCTCCACTACAGTAGGGGTGCTGACCCTCCACCACAGTAGGGGGGCGCTGACCCTCCACCACAGTAGGGGGCGCTGACCCTCCACAGTAGGGGGCGCTGACCCTCCACCACAGTAGGGGGGCACTGACCCTCCACCACAGTAGGGGGCGCTGACCCTCCACCACAGTAGGGGGCGCTGACCCTCCACCACAGTAGGGGGGGCGCTGACCCTCCACCACAGTAGGGGGGCGCTGACCCTCCACCACAGTAGGGGGCGCTGACCCTCCACCACAGTAGGGGGCGCTGACCCTCCACCACAGTAGGGGGCGCTGACCCTCCACCACAGTAGGGGGCGCTGACCTTCCACCACAGTAGGGGGGCGCTGACCCTCCACCACAGTAGGGGGGGCGCTGACCCTCCACCACAGTAGGGGGGCGCTGACCCTCCACCACAGTAGGGGGCGCTGACCCTCCACCACAGTAGGGGGCGCTGACCCTCCACCACAGTAGGGGGCGCTGACCCTCCACCACAGTAGGGGGCGCTGACCCTCCACCACAGTAGGGGGCGCTGACCGTCTACCACAGTAGGGGGCGCTGACCCTCCACCACAGTAGGGGGCGCTGACCCTCCACCACAGTAGGGGGCGCTGACCCTCCACCACAGTAGGGGGCGCTGACCCTCCACCACAGTAGGGGGCGCTGACCGTCTACCACAGTAGGGGGCGCTGACCCTCCACCACAGTAGGGGGCGCTGACCCTCCACCACAGTAGGGGGCGCTGACCCTCCACCACAGTAGGGGGCGCTGACCCTCCACCACAGTAGGGGGCGCTGACCGTCTACCACAGTAGGGGGCGCTGACCCTCCACCACAGTAGGGGGCGCTGACCCTCCACCACAGTAGGGGGCGCTGACCCTCCACCACAGTAGGGGGCGCTGACCCTCCACCACAGTAGGGGGCGCTGACCCTCCACCACAGTAGGGGGCGCTGACCCTCCACCACAGTAGGGGGCGCTGACCCTCCACCACAGTAGGGGGCGCTGACCCACCACCACATTAGGCGGCCTTAACACCCTACTACACGAAGAGAGGCTGACTCTCCAACGCAACATATACAACTAATACCATATATACAATACATACAACCAATACAACAGGGATTATACAGCTACAACCACACATACAACAAGAAGAAGACAGGTGACGCACTATCAGTCTTCCCGCCTCACTTCCGGGGACTATTGATAACCGTTGTTGTTGTTGTTGTTGTAGATTTAGCTACTCAGAACGAGATATCCATGTAGCACGGGCTATGGTGATCCCGTAAATTGATAACCATCGCCACATATTCTTGTCCTCACACTGCTGATCAGAATTACATTTCACCTTTGTAAATGTACATTAATGACACTGTGTAGATGACACATCGAACACTTTATGTAAGGCATACATAAATCTGTGTATCTATGTATTTACGTATATAGGTTAGCTTAGCATTTTTAAAGCACCGACTCACCTTCAGTGGTTGATTGTTCAATAAACCCTTAAAATATATGTTTAACACATCTCTAACCCTGTCCATGGAGGACAGAAGAAAATGTATATATGCTGGTTAGCATTGTTAATGTGTGGCCACGTCTGTGGTAGAAAACAATAAAAAAAAAAAAAAAAAAACTGCGTTCCTCCTCACGTGACGCAAAGCGCCTCCTCACGTGACGCACTAGATATGTCATAGCAATTAGGGCACATAATTACTCTCGTCCACCTGTATCCTAACTTAATTATTCTAATCTGCCCTAAGCTATCTAACTATCCTAATCGAGATAAGACCTTATTAGTTGTCAAAAGCCTTTCATGCCCTCTCACCCCGTAACTACCACAACCACAGCCTTCAATATGTGGACCGCAGCATACATAAAAGCCCACATTTTGTACCATTGGCCACACAGTTAGGTACACAGCTAACAAGTCAATCGAGCAGATCGTCGAGGACGCCGATGGTAGCATGCCGAGCGGTGTTGGACGCCTTGGTGTGCTCAAGTTGTGTAGAGTCGCCAGTCTTCAGAACAAAGCATACTCTGTATACTCGTCCGAGGACCCACAGACTGAGTCCAGGTCAGCACCTTGTAAACACACACTCACGACAGCTGTTACGTGGCCCCGTACATATGTATCTATGCCTTTATTTAGTAATAATAAAGAAGAAAAGGCCACAGGTGTTAAGTACTGCATTCCTTCCCACTGACAAGCAAGCTGCAATGAAGGACTAACATAATATTCATTTAAAACACTGCAGCAACAACCTTGGACCCTTTTCTAGGTCCAACATATCCAGTTGTACCGTATAGAAGTGATCCTAAGCCTAATATAAGCAATCCTAGGCCTAATGTAAGCAATCCTAGGCCTAACGTAAGCCATCCTAGGCCTAACGTAAGCCATCCTAGGCCTAACGTAAGCCATCCTAGGCCTAACATAAGCCATTCTAGGCCTAACGTAAGCCATCCTAGGCCTAACGTAAGCCCTCCTAGGCCTAATATAAGCAGTGTTATGCCTAATTTACCACATATATGTAGTATACTATGCCTAGACGAGGTTATCTCGAGTCTTGTACGAAACCATTAGTACATAATGGTTTCGTACGTCTATTTGCCCATTTGTTATAAACTGTTCCCATGCTCCTGTACACACACATTAACGCTATACGCAGAAATAGTACTCCTACTGCTCCTCCCGGTACTATTACCATGAGGAGCATGAGTTCTGCTACCATTCCAGGTTACTATTACTGAACAAATAGTCTCTCACGCCTCCAGTTACTATCCTTAAATAGGAGCCTTTAGAAGTGCAGTGTCGAATCCCTTATGGCAGTGCAGGAAGATGCAGTCGATCCGTCCTTCTCTACCCTGAGTGATGCTCTGGTCACAGAGGGGCACACAGCTCTAGGCAAGAGTCGCCTTTCTATAAAGCTATGTTGGGGGCTCTGCTTAAACAATCATTGTTTATGGAGGAAGAAGAGGAGGTCGAGGAGGAAGAGGAGGAGGAAGAAGAGGAAGAGGAGGAAGAAGAGGAGGTGAAAGAGGAGGAGGAAGGAGTGAGCCATCTACCAGGAAGACCTTAAACACTTCACCTTGCACCAGGACAACATAAAACATGAGAGCCTTCCGTCTTTATACCCAACTATATATCTCCCTATGTGACCCAGAGTGAGAGAGTGTGAGAGTGTGAGAGAGTGTGAGAGTGTGAGAGTCTGAGAGTGTGAGAGAGTGTGAGAGTGTGAGAGTGTGAGAGTGTGAGAGTGTGAGAGTGTGAGAGAGTGAGAGTGTGAGAGTGTGAGGGTGGGAGAGTGTGAGGGTGTGAGGGTGGGAGAGTGTGAGAGTGTGAGAGTGTGAGAGTGTGAGAGTGTGAGGGTGTGAGAGTGTGAGAGTGTGAGAGTGTGAGAGTGTGAGAGTGAGAGAGTGTGAGAGTGGGAGAGTGTGAGAGTGTGAGAGTGTGAGAGTGTGAGAGTGTGAGAGTGTGAGAGTGTGAGAGTGTGAGAGTGGAGAGTGTGAGAGTGTGAGAGTGTGAGAGTGGGAGAGTGTGAGAGTGTGAGAGTGTGAGAGTGTGAGAGTGTGAGAGTGTGAGAGTGTGAGAGTGTGAGAGTGTGAGAGTGTGAGAGTGGGAGAGTGTGAGAGTGTGAGAGTGTGAGAGTGTGAGAGTGGGAGAGTGTGAGAGTGTGAGAGTGTGAGAGTGTGAGAGTGTGAGAGTGTGAGAGTGGGAGAGTGTGAGAGTGTGAGAGTGTGAGAGTGTGAGAGTGGGAGAGTGTGAGAGTGTGAGAGTGTGAGAGTGTGAGAGTGGGAGAGTGTGAGAGTGTGAGAGTGTGAGAGTGTGAGAGTGTGNTGCGGCCAAAATATGCCACCTACGATTTTTTGGTATTTTTTCGTGATCAGGGAACAAAAATAAACACTTCTATAAGACAAAAGAATTTTTTGGATTTTTTTTTTTGTTGCGCCTGTGGGTGTGAATTCCATTTGGGCCCTAGCGGTTTGAGGGCTAAAGCAGTTGTTCGGAATGCTGGTCAAGATTTTTCATAAGCGCAATGCTATAAATGGGAGACGATTTTTGGTGGACCGGGAACCTCACAAAACAAATATTTTTGAACCATAATATAAAACCCACAACATTATTTACCTTGAATTATGGAGTTATCCTGCTTGTCAAAGTTAACTTTTTAAAGAGTGAAGTGGTATAATTACATGAAAAAATAAGTGAAAATACATGTGCACTGTATTGGTGGTCCACCATTTTGTAATTGGCCTCACAAGTAAACACCTCCCCACGCACCCTTTTATCAGCAGCCCAGAGCCCTACCCCCCCCCCCAGAAGTAAACACAATCTGGAATGTACATATCATACGTGTGGGGGTCAATTGAGGACTTGTGACGCCACCATTCTTTACAACTCTCATCTTCCCAGAACATCCCTTCCATATACACTCCTGATACCCAGCTCAGCTGGGTATCGGAAGTGTATCTTGTACACCCAGCCACCCTCTCTCTCCCACAAACCTACTCCCCCATGCACAATCCCCCCCCCCCCCCACACACACACACACAGCTCAGGAATCTGTACACAAGTTGATTGACAGTTGAGTGGGACCAAAGAGCCAGAGCTCAACCCCCACAAGCATAACTAGGCAAGTACACACCCACACCCACCCAGCCACCTACAGGCAAAAATAGTAAATACACTCGCTTGCCCTGCCTCTCAGTGGGCCATGCAGACAATTTTGTACAATACTATACTCCACTATGCGCTGTCGTGAAAGTCAAAGGGAGGCTGCAGCAAGTTAGTACAGTACAATGATTTTATGCAGGAAGAGGGTACATGGGGACATGGGAGAATGTTCATATGGATGAATTTTGATATGGATGAATGAATGTAAAGTGGGAACTCCCTGTGGTCCCATTAACCACTTTCCTTTGGGTATGGAGGGAGATATGAGGGACAGCATCCAGATGAACACCTAATATCTCCAGTTCTCAGGATTACAGAAAGGACACCTGATCATAATTCCATGGATAACATCACCCCAGGTTCATCAGCAGTAGAGAATAAAGGTGACATGGTCAAGAGGTCATGAAGGATAAGATGATTGGATCCAGGTTGGCAGCTGCATTAGTCGTTGAGATGGAAGTCTCGTACTAACTACATGCTCAGATCTTGACAAAGCACTCAGGAGTGTGAAAAACTTGGTGTAAATCTTTACATAAATCTCTCAAATACATAAATGTGGGTTTTTATCCTAAGAAAAGTAGCTTTAGTTTGTCCCACAGACCACCATAAGAATGGTACAGTATTTGGAATTTGGATTTTTCATTCTATGGGGCTGAGCCCCACTAAACATTTTGTTTTTCTTTTTTTTGCACAAAGTAATGACGAATACCTTGGCTCGACAGGAAAAGATACAGCCATTATAATTAATGCTGTATAAACATGCAAGAAGGTAAAAACAAGGACTGTCAAACACACAATTAGACATGTTTGAGCTAACAGTTACATGACTTCAAACAAGTAACAATCATAGCTGTTATTAAATGCTTGTATTTAACAAGTTGGAGGAATACTAACCGCTTCTCCTTTTTCTTTAGGGATAACACGCTTGTCCTCCATGTCACACTTGTTTCCCAGAATCATCTTTTCTACATCTTCATTTGCATGCTGGAAAAAAGAGAGATAATTTTAAGATTATGCAAGCTAACACTATCATTACCTGTCTCCAAAACATTAAGATTACTGAAATCAAATGCATAGATCATAGAGGGGAGATTTAACAATTCAACTGAAGACAATTATACAGTACAGTATTATGACAAAAAATATTTGCAGAACAATTCTGCATGGTGATGGTTTACTAGTGACCTTAAATCTGTAAGTTGACAATGTGCACACACTAATGATATCCAAGGTCTACCAGATTCACTTACATCCAGGCCTGATGTAAATGAGGCCAGTCAACCAAAGCTTACCACAAC
Source organism: Procambarus virginalis (assembly GCA_020271785.1). Lineage (NCBI taxonomy): Eukaryota > Metazoa > Arthropoda > Malacostraca > Decapoda > Cambaridae > Procambarus > Procambarus virginalis. Next base: position 9,352,590 of record WNGS01001312.1, on the reverse strand, counting down.
TTTGTAAGCCATGGTTGATCTTTAACATAATATTTACTAATGTACAGTTTTATCACTTTCTTCGAAAGCATTCACATACACTAACGAACGTGCAGTACTTGTAATGAATTGCTACCGGATTTATTCAAAGATGAATGAGGTTAATTACAATATATATTTATGAACAGAAGAGATAATGATGAAAATGTGGAATTTATATTATTACTTGGGGTTACATTATAACCCAAGAGTTAGAACCACAACATAAAAATTACTTTTTTTTTGTTTTTTTCAAAATAAAAACATTGCTTTGTTGACATTATCACCACCTTGTTTATCACTCAAGGGGCAAGGAGGCATCAGCTTAGAGAGAAATATGGAGAACAAAGCAGAAAAGGCTAAAGATACCAGTAACCACACCGTCCATTCACCATCTTCATGTTACGTTTGACAGTCCAGCAGATCATCCACAAGACCACACTGCTTCACAAGACTAGGCATACAGTGTTTTTTGCAAACTGTTATATACAGGTGCAAACAAAACTACAAATTGCTTTCACCAAGCCTTTATACTATAATTCATCATGTGCACTGGGCACTCTCAATCCCAATTTCTTCCACACATTCACAATGTCTAGTCCATCTTCTTGACCTTCCTCTCCTATTCTAAAATTCCCTCAAAACCTCAAATTCCCTCAAAAAAGTCGACAGTCTATCCTCATTCATTCCAACAACCAAGCTCGCTCTCTACACATTCCTTAATCTTCTGATTTACAGGCTTTTGTACTTGATGTCATATCACATTAGGCAAAATCAAGTTACACTTGATTTAATTTCAGTTAAAAAATTAATAAAATAAGTACAAGTTACCTTACATTTTTTTTATTTTTTAAACTGTAAAATAAGCTTAAAAAGCAAGTATTATATTCGATATGAAATGTGTATAAAACACAGAAAATGGCATGTTAGGGTAAGAGCAGTGTACAAATTATGTGCTTGCATTAAGGTAAGCATCGGATACAACTATGTGCTTATGTTAGGGTAAGCATTGGATAGAACCATGTATTCACTTAGTTGTATTCACTTAGTTGTATTTGCGGGGGTTGAGCTTTGCTCTTTCGGCCCGCCTCTCAACTGTCAATCAACTGTTTACTAACTACACTAACTACATTTTTTTTTTTTTCACACCACACACACACACACCCTAGGAAGCAGCCCGTGACAGCTGACTAACTCCCAGGTACCTATTTACTGCTAGGTAACAGGGGCATTCAGGGTGAAAGCAACTTTGCCCATTTGTTTCTGCCGGGTGCGGGAATCGAACCCGCGCCACAGAATTACGAGTCCTGCGCGCTATCCAACAGGCTACCTGGCCCCCCATGTGCATGTGTTAAGGTGGCAGGGGCCAAGTATATGCTAGTGTTGAGGTAAACAGGGAACAACCATGTGTGTACTAAAGCAAGGACAATTATGTACATGTGTTAGGGTAAGCAAAAGTAAGTAATTATCAATAGAAGGCACCAAACTGGGATGGTAAGCAAAAGAAAGAAAGAAAGAAAAAAAAAAAAAAAAAAAATATTCATCTAACTCAGGGGTCTCCAAACTTTTCAATGTAAGGGCCACATTATATATTTCCCATATTTATGCGGGCCGAATGAATAAAAAATGAAAAAAAAAAAAAAAAAAAAAAATCAGTGCCAGTAATTTAATTTCCTCAAATATTAAAGTATAAACATGGGAAAATTAAAACATATCTTTTTGGAAAAAATTAGGGTAAACTAAATAGATTCCTGCCTTTAGTTTTATGCAACCAAATTAGTGTGACGAATGATACTGTCGTTTTGACTCCAAATTTCATTAAAATCAGGTTCCAGATTAGGTGAGCCAATTGTAAGAATTGATTTCAAGTGATCATCAGAAAAATTTGCTCGATAGTTAGATTTCACATACTTCATTTTGGAAAATGTTTGTTCACACAAGTATGTTGAACCAAAAATGGACACAAAACTACAAGCAAACTTTATCAAATTTGGAAACTGATCTGGCTGCAGGCATTTATAAAACTCAATCAGATTTCCTTCTCCATCCCCACAATATACAGTTATACACAACTGATTGGTTGTAATGCACAACACATACCTACCAGTACTAGTATCTGTGCGTCACACTATCGAGAGAGAGGAAAACTGACTCGGGCTGAGCGCCACCAGTCAGCAGCCCCAGCTTTGAATAATTCTGCGATGCCATTCGTACGATAATTATTTTTTCAAGGCCACCACACAGGGATTTGTTTGGCGGGCCGGATGAAATTATGTGGCGGGCCGGATGTGGCCCGCGGGCCATAGTTTGGAGGCCCCTGATCTAACTATATGATGCTTGCTACATAGTACACCTTTACAAGGCCATTCATATTTTACAAATTTACTTTTTGAGATTATATAAATAAGTAAACAGTGAAAATAAATTATAGCTATTTGTCTCTACTTTAGCGAAGCATTTAATACCTAAACAGATAAATTAGAAAGGTAAAGGAGCATGGTTATTTCATAAGATATGGTTGATCACCATGTATAGGGCACACAGGGAAATTAGTGGGGAAATAGGCAGGACTTAACAAAAAAAAATTTGCCAATGACACTCAAAGTGAATTTAATAAGATCTTGAGGTTATCTTGAAATGATTCTCGAGATGATTTCGGGCTTTTTAGTGTCCCCGCGGCCCGGTCCTCGACCAGGCCTCCGCCCCCAGGAAGCAGCCCGTGACAGCTGACTAACACCCAGGTACCTATTTTACTGCTAGGTAACAGGGGCATAGGGTGAAGAAACTCTGCCCATTGTTTCTCGCCGGCGCCTGGGATCGAACCCAGAACCACAGGATCACAAGTCCAGCGTGCTGTCTGCTCGGCCGACCAGCTCCCCTACCACGATTCCACGATTCATTTCTAGAAGTGTTAGTAATAAGACCACTTATGTTATAGCTCGGCTCTAATCTTGCACTTCTTGTTAAGCCAACTTTACATCATGCAGCTCAATTTTAGGCCCTACATTAAACGATTAAAAAAATCTTAAATGTTTGCAGAGAAGGATGACAAGTCATCCCAAGCACTAGGAACCTTCCTTATGGCGACAGCGTTAGAAAGTTCAGTTTGCATTTTCTAGAATGGCAGAGTAAGGAAAGACAAGACTGAAGTATACAAATGGATGAAAGGGCATGACAAGGGGAATATTAATAGAGTTCTAAATAAATCAGCACAAAAGGACACACAACAATGGGTTCAAATTAAGTTTAAGTTAAAGAGTACAGGTTTAATATTATCTTAAAAGTAGTATAGAGGTAGAAAAGATTGCTGGGTAATCAATAATTCAGTAAGGTCACTGATTATTGGATTTTTAGCTCAGATAAGACATATCTATAGATGCATATGATAGGGAATAAATGGGAGTCATCACACTTGCACTAAAAGACATGCCATTTTCTTTATTCCCATACATATTCGTGGTTTTTATTACTATTAGACAATGAGTATGTGGCTGAATAAAAATATAGAGTAATAGAATGCCGAGGCATTCAGCTTGGTCAAGTTTCCACCTAATCCATCACTGCAATCGAACAAGTAAAAAGTTAAATACTATACATGCAATACAAACTGTTTAAAAAAAATAACATAAGATCACCCTAAAATTGCTTGTAACCTGGTCAAACATGCACTCTGGATGGTAGTCTGCACTTTGGGCCGCTGCAACAACACAGCGCAGCCAGTAACCCTTTAAGCGAAGTAATTTCCGAGTGTGTCAACATCTTGGGACTGATTTTTGTATTAGAGTACTGTACGTTAATATTTTAGCACATGGCGCAACAACCGCCCACCTCTACGTCGAGCAAACAACTGGGTATCCTCTCCATTATAGAGGTTGATAACCTACATTAAAAAGGCATTTTTTAACTCAAATGTTTACACTGCAGTAGTAAAATTTACAAAACATTTTTGCTGCAATTCAGTAATAATAAATTAAATACTCAATACTTTTGAATGAATATTTACATTTTACAAAATAAATACAGAATTTAAATAAAAGAACTTGGTGCAAATATTCAGCTTTCTCTCTCATCCCACACCTTCCATACATTTTCCCAGTACTTATTCATCCAAGTTTAACACCAAAATATGGATATAAATGCTCTGTTGTGGCCATTCCTCTTCACTCATTGGATCAAAATCACGTAAACAGTTAAGAGGGCTCTCATTGTTGCAATAAGTTTTCTTACATTTTCTTAATAACCATAACAATACAAACCATACATCAGAAGACAAAGAATTGACGAAATTTAGGTCTGTCCTCGACCATTATCAAGTCGGGAGTAAGGAAGAGGGGTGATTGATGAAGATTAAGCCACCCAAGAGGTGGCATGGGCATGAACAGCCCATCATGGGAGAGGGGAAGTAGTAGTTATAGATTCAGTTACTGGGAACAAAAAATTCCAAGTAGCACGGGTTATGGTGAGCCCGTAGTGGGACTTACCTGGCACAGGAGCGGGGCTGTAATGTTGAGAGAGGGGGGGGGGGTAGGTATGGGCCAATAAATAGGGAAAGAGTGAGGTGAGCAGCAGGTAAATGAAGATACTTTCTAGGAGGCAAGGTGTAAGGTGAGGAACAGGTTAGAGAAGGTAAGAATAAGGTGAAAAGTAATAATAGGATGAAAGGGTACAAATGGAATGAGTAATAATGGGATGAATGAAGAATGGAAATAAGAGAAAGGTAAGAAGGGGTTAGACTCAAGTTAGGTCACATTTATTAAGAAGCTTGGAGCATTTGAGTATGTACTGTACTGTAAAAGGGAAGACTCAACTACAACAAAGCCAGGACTAAGGTTCATGTTGAGTATGTTGTGCATCAGAGCAGATTTGACAAGACGGCATCTGTAAAGAGTAAAGGCAGGAAAGAGTATTTCTAGAAGACACTTAGCACTACTTTTGTGTTCCTTAAATCTGTCATTTAGTATACGGCCAGTTTTTGGACGCACTCTAAATGACAGGCTTACCGGGACAGCCTGAAACGTTGTCGTTTTTCCATCTTCTGATGTGTGGTTCGGTCGTTATATCTTCAGCCACGTTATTGTGACATAGTCTGCGTATTTTTTTTCTTACTTTCCTTTTAGTGTCTTTAAATCTTTCATTTAACTTTATTAATGGGTGAAAACAGTGAGGCAGTTCCTATCCTTCACTTCTGTTTCTAGGTTTGGATATGATACCTGGTTGATGGGGTTCTGGGAGTTCTTCTACTCCCCAAGCCCGGCCCGAGGCCAGGCTTGATATAAATACTCATCGTATTATATTAAAAAAAGGTGCATAAGAATATTGCTTTTCTTGATATTTTCAAGCACTTGGTTCATATGTTTTTCAGAGATTCTAAAAGAGCACACCTGTTTATGATGAAAAGTTAACAGGATATCAATGATTCAAACAAATCATTAATGCTAAAATGGATACACTTACCTCATCTATATTTCTTAACCATTTTGCAATATTATCAAATGACTTTGCATTTGTAATGTCGTAAACCAACATTATACCCATGGCCCCTCTGTAGTATGAAGTGGTAATTGTGTGGAACCTCTCTTGGCCTGCAGTGTCCCTGGAAAAGTAAACAAAACTATAATACATTTCCTTATTAATACTTGCAAATAAAAAACCTGATATACAATGTTGACCAGACCACACACTAGAAGGTGAAGGGACGACGACGTTTCAATCTACTTGAGAATGGTCCAGGACGGACCGAAACATCGTCGTCCCTTCACCTTCTAGTGTGTGGTCTGGTCAACATACTTAAGCCACGTTATTGTGACTCATCGCCTGCGCATGATATACAATGGTTGGCCAAGACTAAAAACATTTATTGCTGAGTACATTACACAAGATTTTAAACTTATGTGAAGTCCAGCAAACAACTTAAACTTTCTGTTAATTAACATAATACAGTGTATTGACTTCACCGTAGTGTCAACTTTCTTGAATGGATTAACTAGGACTGGATCTGCTGTGGTTTATTAATGATTTGGGTCCCACGAGTTTTTAGTTTCAATATTTATTGCATTTTTTATCCAAAATGATAAAACACACCTTTGTATATAAATATACTTTATAATAGAATGATATAAACAACTATTTTTGGATATACTGTACAAGATAAATAAAGGCTAAAATTTTGAAATAAAAAAATAACCTTGGAGATCTTAGTAATCCTCGTTAAAATCTGTAGCAGGAATGTAGCTTTACATTGTAGTAAAATAGTACTGTATATAGTACAAAGTTGTCACAATCTGCTGCTGGATAACCATCTACAAGCAGTCTCTCGTCTAACTCCTTACGCTCTGCCACGAGTTCCCTCTTACTTGCCCCTTCCCAGATTTGTTAGCTTTTCTCAATCTATTGAGCCTCTTTTTCCTCCCTATATTCAGATAGCTTCTTTTTCCCTTCTTGGTTTTACCTGACCATGTCTGGTGGTAGACATCTTTTTCACCGTGCAACAAGATTTGGTACAAGTGCGATGGTCTTTCATAGCTGACCATACCAACAGTCAAAAGAAAATTTCCATTGTTTTAGCAGTACTGAAGATCAGACCCAGATTTAGAAAACTATGTCAGCCAATATATATTTCATACTTCAATACATTATGAAACTGCTCATAATGACTGAATACTTAAATGTATATGCAAAAACTTGTGTAGTATTAGGCTTAGACTTACCATATCTGCAACTTTATCTTCTTTCCTCTCAACTCAATGGTTTTGATTTTGAAGTCAATACCTGAAATGTGAGAAACCGTAACATTGAATATCCACGTGTAACAGCATAGATTAATAAAACAAGAATTATATACTAAAAACTGATTAACAAATTAGATATAGTCCAACTCATAACTCAAATATTTATGAAACAAATTAAAAAGTTTGTACTGTACAGTACATGCATCAGGCACTTAATTCAGAGTTCGTTACACAAGCATGCCTACATACTGTATAACATTTAAAAATTAGATTCATAATAACTATGTAATTATTTGGCTATCAACAGTCAACTCAGTACCTACATTAACTGTATTATAAAATTTTTTCTATAAGTGGAGGTACTAGCATAGAATATTCTGTTATTTATAAAATTTTCTAATTGTTACTTATTAATTCTCTTATCAATTCATTTTCAGATTCTTCCAAGGCAAACCAAGAGGTGACACAGCTCTGTTGTCTCAACCAACTGGACCAGCATTAAATTCTCAGGCAGGGCAAGTTGTTGGACATGTTTCCTCACACCTGATGTGTCTTCATCTACCATTAAATAGGTATCAGAGTTAGTCGACTTTTGTAAGTTTGTAATGGTGTATGCACACCATAGCCTTTCCCCTTCCCCCTCCCCTTTCCCCTTCCCTTCTCTCCCTTGGGCCATTCCCTATCTTTCGTCACGGGACTGACCACCAAGACCAATAAACTTGTGAGCTCAAGTTACACGTGGGTGCTCAGCCAGCAGGACCTCAAGAAATCGTTGGTGCCTTCACAGTTTTTGGAGTTTCTGTCAAGAGAAACTGACCCTTATGGTCAAGCCTGCTCCGGATTGGTTAAAGTCATGTATGCCTGGGAAGGCGGGGCCTTCTCAGGATAGTGCCTGCCCATGCCATTGGCCCAGTTCTAGCTCATCCAGTTATGTTTAAATCCATTGGCCCTAGGCTTGGGATAGGCGGAGTTAATTTGGGCCTAGGAGCTTGGTAGCATTTTTTTTAGAGAGAGAAGTTAGTGTGTCTGGGGAGTTCAACTTAAAGGTACAGGTCAACTGACCTGCGGACAGCCATTCAACATCATTTGGCAAGTTGCAGTATTGAAAGGTAGTTGTGCTCCAATGTTCTTGTATATTAGTAATTACTTTCCATTGCCTTTTGTAGGGTTTATTCAGAGTCGGCTATATTTCAATTGTGTTTTAAATATACAGTTTCAATAATAAATAATGTTAATGTCATTTTGGTGAGTTATCTGTTTCCTTTGATATTGTCTGTGTTATTCATCCTGGTGATTTTCATGTGCTGTGTTAGAAATTCCCCTGTGTTTTCTCCATCTCATGAATAATAAAGTCAATCGAGAATCTCCCGTTCAGTTCAGTAAGACTAAAGTATTAATCCATTCAAATTCAATCACTTGTCCGTTGAGTTCCCTGATTATCGAGTCCCTTCCTTCCTGGGGACCAATAATTATACACATTCATTTTTATATGGAAGGGGGTGGCAGTGTGTCAAGGTAAGAAAATTAATAACCCCTATCCTTGTTATGTCCTCAATTAATATTCAGTTTATATTCGTGGCCGTCCAGTGAGGGGTCGTACTGGTCGGTAACAGGGTTAAGCTGGGGTATTAAGTGAAGAGAGAAAGAGAATTATACAGTGGTCAGTGAGACAATCACAGAGTTCAATGATGATTCAAACGTTACAATGTTAGTAGTTTTAGCCCTTAGCCCTTTAGCCCTTTAGCTCCTTAGAGCATGATAGCCACAAACTCGTGCACTGTATTGTGAACCCCAAGACATGGGCCCGACCACTGATGCTGGGTGGTCTGGTGAGCGCTGGTAACAAAGCCCCCAGCCCGGTGTCAAAGCATCCATGAACACATCCAAATGATGCGAGAGGATGGCACCATAGAAACCCCGTAAAAATGGAAGAGGAATCCAGAGTGGAGACGATAAGCAGCTGGTGGGGTCCAAACATGCCAGTCCCAGGAGTGGTAAAACAGATGGTACGTCAGCCAGCCAT
>WNGS01001312.1:9308199-9326550 GCA_020271785.1 Procambarus virginalis | reverse complement strand
AATTGCCCTTTATGGTTTAACATTCATTGCCACACTCAATTTGGCCTTTACAGGTGTCACAGCATAACTGAGGTCCAGCTGTTGTTGTTAAAGATTCGCTACCTGGAACAAAGTTCCAATAGCACGGGCTATGGTGAGCCGTAGTGCCCTTGAGAGGTCCAGCTGGATGTGGAGACTTTATATACCCAATGTATTTTCTATGTCTTGGTTGTAACCATTTTATTTTTTCTTGCAACAAAAACTTGCCTGGACTACTAGAAGACGTGTCATTCTCATTCCATCCTGCCGCTTCATGAAGGAAACTTGTGTATAAAGATGGTGCTAAGCTCTTGTTGTCCGACATTTGTCTTGCTCATCCCGCCTCACTTGCTTAGAAACGTGAATGCTCCAGAGCCCTTAAGTCAAGTAATATAATTTTATTCGTAACTTGCCATTGCTGATGAAGTTGGCGAGCAGGAGCTAGTGTGAGATGAAGAGTGGAGCAACATTTAGTTCACGGAAAAAAAAAGTAATAAAGACCATGTTCATGTATGTCACTGAGGACCTTGTAATCTATTCTAAAAAACTATGTTAAGAGACGCAAAGAGAAAGGTCCCTACAAGTAAGCAAGTATCAAAGGCACCAAACCGGGAAGGCTATGTAGCACCATCAAATATGCGAAATAATCAGAGGTGCTAAATATCACCAAGGATGCCAATACGAGAACAAAAACGCATAAGGCGAACGATATCAAGTTTCAGTCACAAGAATTCTATCGAGAGACAGGTGACCTCGAGGGGCGGTCGGAAAGGTCCCTACAAGTAATTATCAATAGAAGGCACCAAACCGGCAAGGCTATGTAGCACCATCAAATGTGCAGGATAACAGAGGGCGCTAAATCAACCAAGGATGCCAATACGAAGGTCCCTACAAGATGTGGTAAAAACATTGTGTTGCCCTCGTCATACAGTATTAGAATTGACAACAATTATTAAAGCATGAGGGTTCTAAACAGACTGCCACGGGTAATCATTAACTTTTTGAGTTATGAACCACCCATAACTTCAAATTAACTTTGTAAATTTGTGTCCTAAATTTTGCACATTTGAAGGCCACTTTTTTTTTTTTTTTTTTTTTTTTTTTTTTTTTTTTTTTTACAGTAAACTAGTCTCTCAACAGTATTTTACATTAATAAAAATGAATGTTGTGCACCATTCTGAGCTCATAATGAATAAAATTAAAGTAGTAAAACTTTACATTTGTTAAGTTAATTTGAATGTGAAATGTTCATTTTTTTTTCCTGTTTATGTTATGATATTGATCAATTATGTTAAGTGGGAGCATTGGCCATGTAGGTTATGCACAAACAATTTGAGAGTATTTGAGGAGGCATGAGAAAATGGGGCCCCTGCCCTTAAGGCTATTCTGAACAACCCTTGGGATCATAGCAGCAGTGAAGCCACCACCTCATGGCACCATCCATGATAACTGCAAGCCATAAAACAACTTCATATACAATACTGTATTACCGAGGGTTTTATATTAAAAACTTTTCTTTTAGAAACAGCAAAGTTGTACTGTAACGTAATTATCCTTAATTAAAAAGACACGTAGCACAATCAAACCACCACTCACAAATTATCACCACAAGGTTGACAAAAACAATCCTACCGTCACAAATAACACTTTATTAATGATGTTCAAGCAAGTCATTGGACAAAAGCAAGCCCATCCTATCCATAAAGAACCAATAAACTGTTCATGACACAATATACCATTTCACCTCTTATCAGTGGACTTTCTATTTACAAATGTTCCGTGTTTCAGGATTTCTTCCGTTACTCTACATTGTACGTTAAACGTGGAGGAAAACCATGGAGCTATCAAATTACCTTGGCCATGTCATTGCAGGCCAATTTTACCTTACATAAAATGTTTTTTTTAAATAATAAATTACATACAGCATATAGTGCTTTTTCCAGGTCCACTGTTATACCTCTTTGGTTAATTAAATATCTTTTAAATATCAATGCAACATGCCCAATCCATCCCAGCCATTTGATAACATATTGGAAAGGCTTTATCTTGGTAAACAAAGTAGCACAAGCCTCAATAATACAGTTACCTGGCACAGCATATTTGGACTACCTGCATTTGGCTAATGATTATTACACTCCACACTTGAGTATCCTTCATCAAGTTCTGTGCAGGGGAGGTTGGGCTGAGAAGTGTTGCACCAAGTCCTTGCAAATGCTATGGATCCAATTAATAAATTCTGGCTATTTGATGCAATAAATTCTCAGGTACGGACACCTAGAGTGCACGAATAAATGGAGACTGGCAAACTGTAACCCCAAGAGAGGGTTCAATAGGACAAACACGTCCCTAATAATTCAGCAGGTGAACTTTTCATTACAATGCAAGTGGTTCACTGTCTAATAATAAATATGTATATACATGCAAATATCAACCCCGTTCACCTGTGTGCCGTCACATTCTCGGAGAACACGTGAATAAGCATTGGCTTACTTGATGGAGTTTTAATTTATTAAATGCAATGAGTTCCCTCAACGTGTCAATGGGTTGAAAATATTTCATATTTCTGTATACAAGTTCCAACCATAGTTTTAGGTACCTATAACATACATCTTGACCTCAGAACTGTTTGTAGGCCATGGACATGACCAATGATAATAGTCCAGTGCCATTGTCTCTATTTTCAGATTTTCCCTTTAAATGTACATTTTAAAAACTAAATATGCCACATACTACAAATTTGAGGAATCCTATTGGTTTCATTTACAAGTATAAAAACATAAAAACACTAAGTTGTCCTAGTACAAAACTATTTGCAACAATAAATGAACACTTTCTTTACAATGACTCGCAAAATTAATGTAACTGTGCACACAAGACAAACAAAAGGTTGAATAGCTTGGAATACCTATTAATTACCAACATCTAACCTGTCATGTGCACTAACACAGCACTGCTATTAACTCAATGACGACATGGGAGCCCTAACTGCCGACCTTGTGTGACTTATCAAAACACCTCAGCAAGGAAACTGAGCAAGAAAATGGTAAACAAACAACTCGGTGTGCCTTACTTTTGACTTGACGCAAAATATCGAGCTTTGGTGACCACTAATTTGGATAAAGTTTGCTTACTTGCATATTTCATTAATTAAGAGGACAATTGGGTCTAAGGCCAATAGCAAATCTAATGACAAGCATATTTCTCAGGGCTGTCAGAACACAAGGAAGACACCATCTTGCTCCATCTGTCAATAATAACTTTAGACATTCTTTATACATATCACGTCATAAGACACACAGTTGTGAATATTACATAGGGGAGAAAAAAGGGTAAATACAGACAAAATTCAACCAATCAAACTGCTCAACTTTCTCCAAATTCATAAACAGTTTACTCATTTGTCTTGGCCTTGCTATAATTACTGCTCCAAGATTTAAATGGTCGAGACCCAGAAATTATAAGAATATTTTGCCTAACCCTTCAAGTCGCATTATAAAATTGTCATTACACAAGCTCTGCAATCAAAATTTAACCACTTTCATTATGTTAAAAAAATCTGAATAAATTTTGAACTGATGCCTTCAGACAACACATTTACAATTACAGTAACCTGGAAACATTTAAGCCACTAAAATAAAAATAAATCATTCAATAGTGCCAGAGTTGAATGAACGACGACAAGCTAACCTAAGACAGCAATATTAAATATTGTCTTCCTCTGGTCAACCAAGTGATAAATGCTCTTACCTTCTTTAGACAGGAATAAGGATCACTTAGTTTTTCAAGTGCAAGAGCAAGCCATGAAAGAAAACCTTCCTAGAGTTTTGTGCAGAAAAATTTGCATATACAACAAATGCATACAAAAATCTTTTGAAGAAAATCCCTATTCATGCATTGAAAATTAATTTATCATTCAACATTCTTGTGTTTGGTTACTATGGCATTGTTGAGCCAGATCAAATTAACTTGATAGTTTATAAGAGTATGATATACTGTCTCGGTGCCTTGACACCTATGTTAAGCTCCCAAAGCACAGCGTTTGGCAGAATGTAATACAAAGGCCAGTTCAAATAATGCATGGTAAAGTAATTTCACAGTTCACCTGTAAATTTAACTATAAACTGCTTGAAATTTAACTTACGGTTTTGTTCTGAAACTGGGACAATACACATTACGTTCTTAGAAACAATAACAAATTGGAAAAAAATAAAAAATGTATTTATTATTTTTAATATCAGAAAAAATATTTCAAAGTAAACACCACCACTTGGCAGAACTGAGAAGAAAATAAAAAAAGCCGAGAACATTATACTGTATGTGCAAAGTACTCCTTATATAATCAAAGTTCAATTTAACTTTTACACACCAAATTCTAAAATTACATTATTATTTGAATGAAAATGTTTTGGTCCATACATACAACAAACACGAGGTCAAGATTCAACAAATTTGGGGTTGTCATCACCCAACAAACAAAGCCAAGGTGGCAGACTGTGGACTGAACACTACGAGTGCCTGATAAATGATTAACATGACCAAGAAAAAAAAAAGTATATACTTTTTATATATATATATATAAAACTGCTCCACCAATCTATTACTAAATGGAAGAGAACTACTTTTTATAAAAAAAAAGAGAAAAATAAACTTGAAAGCACTGAAAACTCTGACATGTACAATAAATATAAGTTATAATATTCCTTGCTTATCTACTGAAAAGCAAATACTGTATTAATTTTTAAAACATTAATCTATCCATCCCATTCACTAATTAAAATTATTAATATAAACTGATTTTGGTTATCACATGGCAAGTTACAGTATATGATTAGAACAGTTCATAGCAAAACCACTAGTATTCAAATTATGCTTCTACATATAAATATTTCATTTCCAAGCCACCATCTCTTGCATTCATGATGAACACTAATGAAAGGCTTTCTTTCACTTAATATACGTTAAGCCTTACATTAAAAATTATAAGGCAGAGTGCACAAAAATAGTTCTGAAGTAAATTCCATTGCACCAAGAGTCATGATAGTTACCAGGGAGAGGCCACTCATTGAAAGTGCCACCTCTCAAATTACACAAGCACTAATAACCTTCGACCACTTCTCAATGTAGTGCCATTTCTAGACTAAAAAGGCAACCAAATTAAGATCGTGTCCAAGGCTCAAAAATCATTACTCAATTCTCATAACACCATTCACATCCCAGGACAAAAACAACATCCGACTACAACACTCAGATTGCAATATGAGCAACAACCTGCAACTATTAGTTCCTAACTTATCTTTTGAATCCATCCCCTGAGTGCAGTGTAAAAAGATGGTACAGATTAAGCATAAAGTCTGTGCTTCAATTTCTTGACCTCCCCTGAGAGCAGAGTCCACAGTAGGTGTATATGTAATGATGTTAGTTCCTGTGGGGCCTAACAATGCCCAGTCCAGAGGAGTCTCAGAAATACCCGAAGAGGAGGAAACCTACAGAGGAGCCTTATCTCGAGTCCTGTGGAGGTGTCCTGTTGGGTGTATTTGACCCCGTCACTGCCGCTTGAAACACTAGTAGCCTACGCGCAGCACTGTCGAGCTGCACCTCGATCATTCCTCCTCTCAGGGCGAACAACGCTGTCTGGATTTTCCTGAAAAATTATTATTAATTATTATTATTATTATTATGATTAAATGCTTTAATTTTTGTAATGCTTTCAATAAATATATTGCAGAAATTGCACTATGTTGGAAATAATTGAAAAATTAATTATGCAAAAAATGTACAGGTACTCGAAAGGCAATCATTTGCAGGGTTCTTAAGGTTCAATGAATGAACAAAAGAATAAGAAGAAATATCCTCAAAATGTGAATGGGTTTTGTATAGCCATTTGTAATGTCCAGGACATATTAAAAGAAAACAATGCAGTAATTGAAGACTTGAGAGTAAACAACAGTCTAGGTTTTAGTTAATGGGCAAAGTGACATCTTAAATGCTACCTCTTGCTCATTTGTCTGAAATACTTGCATGTTATTGGCTTTATAAGCTTGGGCTACTTAATCCTATATTTTTAATGAAATAACCCATTACATCTTTAAAATAAAATGATAATACAGTAATGTTCAGTATTTAATGGAAACATTTGTGTAAAATAAGATACTTTAAAAACTGATCTGAATGGCCAATAGCATAAGAAGAAATTTCTTCTAAAATGTTAAATAAAAGTGTAAAAAATATTCCCAGTAAGCTAATGAACAATAGTCCTCACTTTGCAAGTTCACTAACACGATTTCAGATGCACACTTTTTTTTTATACAAATCTAAAGAGTAGGTTACCTGGATGGGTTCATCCACAAACGAGTTGGTGGGTGATGCCCATATGCCCATCAGGGGGACATGAACCTTTTTGAGAATGTGCCCCCCAAATTGGCAATGATCCAAAAAATTGTTTTGCATGCCCATGGGAATTTGGAGCTACATATTATAATTTAATAATATTATATTTATTTGTAATTTACCATTTTTATGAAGAAACAACAAAATGCTTGAATGCATTATTAACCAGTTAACTGCACCAACCGAGTATTCTCGGTCAGTGGGAAACTGCGCCAACCGAGAAAACTCACTTTGATTTTTCGGTACCAATTCTAAATGTGTACGAGGTTGGTTGTGTACAAAATGGACTCTTAGGACCTCCAGTGAGAGGCAGCCATCTTTGAAAAAATTTCCAGAATGCCCTAGGGCTGCTGGCTGGGTTAGTACTGAAGGAGCAACCATGGGTTTCACACGCGCCTCTGGCTCTCAAACACCTGTCCGATGTGGTGTTGAAAGATAGCGCTCTGTCGGTGAAATTCAAACCTTATTGTTTGAAAAACATAAGGGTCATAATATTGGTGAAGGTAGGTGCAATAAGGACCTAACACAAAGGTCGAATGCAAGTGATACAGCACCCATGAGGACGATACAACAAGCGTATCCAGTTGTAGCTCTGAGCGTCACCCTTGCAATCATATGCTATCTGCAATTTATTTAGATGATACATAGATGAATTGTTTTCTGCATTCAGTGATGATGCATCTGATACAAATAACATAGATGATGAACAGTGTTTGCAGCTTCCATGGTGGTGTTTTCCACAGATATTTTCAAGAATACCTAAATCTCTTCCTAACTGACGGACACTCCTTGAGGCCAGCTGAATCTCTTTCTGACTGATGGACACTCTTTAGGTAAGCTAAATCTCTTCCTGAGTGGGACCATACAAAGCGATCTTTTCAAGACCTTTACCTTACAAATTGATCTTTTCCTATAATCATTTCAATACTACCTTACGCTTTACAAGCTTGGTTACATACAACCTACAAGTACTAAAGCCAAGGGTGTATGTGAGTGTTATTTGCAAGCACACAGAATGAAGAAACAGGAAGCAAAAATTTATCTGTACCTGGTGCACTGAGAGCGAAGTCGCGCTGTGCACCATGGGCTACTTCGTTGATTATTACTCACTTCCGAAGTACTGAGTGTGTAATACAGTGTGTTACTGTGTAGTGTGTGAAACTGTACATAGTGTAATTTTAGTGAATTTTTAACAGGTAATATTGCGACAATAAACATTTATTGTGGACACATTACTGACATATGTATCACAGTTCCAGGGAACATTATGAACGTTCTACTGTATACATATTGTAAAGGACACAAATATGCATCATATACGATAAAAAAAAAAACAAATAAAACCGCATTGGAAATATATAAAACAAATAATTGAAAATATAATTGTGGCAACATCTGGTGCTTGAATGGCCCGCACGACCGTGTCTGGGCGATTCACGCCCGGGCGACCAGGCCCTGATGACGTCACAGTGCACCTCGTCCACATCCCCACAGCCAAAGTAAGTGGAATTTGGTATTTATTTTTACATAGACATGTTCAGGGAAGGGAATTTATCATTTTATAAAGGAAAAAAAATTTTGGGGGAACATTATTTCATGCGCAACGGGGGAATTTCACAATAAACTCAGCGCAGCACCGTAGTTAAAGAAATCTGTTTAATAACAGAGCATAATAAATACTTGTTAAATCTTGAATGGTGCTACCCCTTGATTTCTTGAAGCCTCCTACCCAACCCGCCCTGGGGCCAGCCTTACAGGATTGGTCCCTGTGAGGGCGGGCTCCAGAGATGACCAGTCTTACGACATCGTGCACAGCGCCCCTACTTTGGGTGTACAATCCCTGCTGTACAATCACCTCACAAGGACATTGCATGGAGAGTACACCTTGCCCTCTACGCTCTGGATCGTCGCGACGATGCCGTTGGCCTCACCAAGGACGCTGTTCAACTTGCAGCATGTTAACTGCCTAGTAGAACGGCTAGTTTAACTTTAATAGTAAACAGTTAGTTTAACTGTTTAACTGCCTACTCGTTGGAACCAGTGGTTGGAATTGTTTGTTTGGGTTTAAACTGTTAGTAGATAGTGGTATGGGAATTGATTTGGAGGAAGGAGGTAATAAAAGTATGTGTTTGTGGAAGAAAGGAATTGGCAAAATGATAAGGGAAAGAGAAGGGCCTCAAAATAACAATTCACTTAGGGTATATTACACTAACAGTAGAAGTCTAAGAAATAAAATTAACGAATTAAATGCTCTTGTCTGCACAGAAAAAAATAGATATTATTGCACTTACCGAAACGTGGATAAATGTAGAAAATAGAGAACTATTAGCTGAATATCAAATAAATGGATTTAAACTATTTCACACAGATTGATATATTAGACGAGGAGGGGGAGTAGCCATATATGTTAGGGACAATTTGAAATGTAGTCTCAAAGAGAGAATCAAAACTGAGCCACACACAAACTATTTGGATAGAATTAAACAAAAAAGCAAATAATATTATAATAGGAGTTATATATAGGCCACCAAATTTAGACAGAATGGAAGCAAAGCATCTATGGGATGAAATATCTAGAGCATCTAGATCTAACAGTATTTATGTCATGGGTGACTAATTTTAGTGGAATAAACTGGTTGAACAAAACAGGGAATAGTGAAGCAGAAGATTTTCTAAAATTAATTGACGATTGCTTTCTTACGCAACACATTAAGGAACCAACGCAGGAAAATAATATTTTAGATTAATGTTAACTAACAGGGAAACACAAATTAATGACATCGAAATAGGAGTGAGCTAGGGAACAGTGATCACAAAGAAATCAGATTTAGCATCGAATGGAATAGACCTGTAGGAGAAAATTCTGTTAAAGTGCCAGATTTCCGAAAAGCTGATTTTAATAGCCTAAGAAATTTTTGGGTCAAATAGATTGGAAAGTCTTGGGTATAGGGTGTGGGCCGGTCTTGGAGTGAGACATGAACCCAGCGATAGGCGACATAAAAGGGGATTTCGATGTGGATTCAATATATAACTTAAAGAATATTCTAAACAAAGCACAGGAACGTAGTATACCATACAAATTGAATAGATCGAATACTAATGACCCAAAGTGGATAACAAAGAATTTGAAGAACCTTATAAGTAAAAAGAGAGCTTGGTACAAAAGGATTAAAAATGGGGAGGTCACTTTAGAACAGGAATTCGTACAACTGGTTAGAAATGTTAAAAAGAGAGATGAGGAAAGCAAAAGAAACTATGAAGTTCGCATAGCAGGGCAAGCAAAGACAAATCCTAAAGGTTTTTTTCAGTTATATCGAACTAAGACTAGGGAAAGGATAGGTCCATTAAAAACTGAGACAGGTCAAATAACGGATAATGACAAGAGATGAGTAGTATTTTTAACAATATTTTATATCTGTATTTACTAAAGAAGAACTTAACAATATGCCTTCAGCCGAACAAGTCTATGTGGGTGGGGATGAGAACAGGTTGACTAGTTTAGCAGTTACCAGGGAGGATGTAATTAAACAATCAGTAAAACTAAAACCAAACAAATCCCAGGGCCGGATGAAGTGTTTGCCAGGGTGCTCAAAGAATGCAAAGAGGAGCTTTCCGAGCCACTGTCTACCATATTTAATAAATCAATAGAGTTAGGCAGAGTGCCAGAGTCATGGAAGGTAGCTAATGTGGTACCAATTTTTAAGAAAGGAGATAGATCACTTGCGTCAAACTATCGGTCAATTAGCCTAACATCTATTGTGGGAAAGTTACTTGAATCGATAATTGCAAATACAATTCGTCTTCATCTTGAAAAACAAATTAATAAACGAGTCGCAACATGGTTTTACAAATGGCCGTCATGTTTAACAAATTTGCTATCTTTTTATTCCAGCATAGTTGAGGCAGTTGATAGTGGTAAGGCTTGTGATGTTGTGTACCTTGACTTTAGCAAAGCTTTTGATACAGTGCCACATGAAAGACTAATTAAAAAATAGAGGCTCATGGTATTGGGGGTGCTATATTAAGTTGGATTAGGGCATGGCTATTCCAAAGGAAACAGAGTAGTATAAATGGGGTTAAGTCAGAGTGGGATAATGTTGTTAGTGGAGTGCCTCAAGGCTGTCCTGGGACCTCTGTTGTTCATAATATATATAAATGATTTAGATTCAGGTTTGAGTAGCACATTTGCAAATTTGCAGATACAAAAATCGGTAGGGAAATTAACACGAAAGAAGACTCGCTATCACTTCAAGTAATCTAATAGGGTATTAAAATGGTCAAAAGACTGGCAGATACAGTTTAATGTTAATAAATGTAAAGTTTTGAGGCTAGGTAATGATGATAGAGTTACAAGATACGAGCTAGATGGTGTTGAGATTGCGAAGTCGGATTGCGAAAGGGATCTGGGAGTTATGATTAGTAAGAATTTAAAACAAAAGGATCAATGCATGAATGTTCGTAATAAGGCAAATAGGACACTCGGATTTATTAATCTAAGCGTTAGTAACAAGACACCTGGTGTGGTTCTTCAGCTATATCTTGCTCTGGTTAGGCCCCATTTAGATTATGCAGTTCAGTTTTGGTCGCCGTACTATAGAATGGATATAAATTCACTTGAACGTGTCCAGCATAGGATGACAAAGTTAATTCCCCAAATTAGAAATCTTTCATATGAAGAAAGATTAGCAAAGCTTAAATTGCATTCACTGGAAAGGCGAAGAGTTAGGGGTGACATGATAAAGTTTACAAGTGGATGAATGGACATAACAAAGGATATTAATAGGGTATTAAAAGTATCAACACAAGACAGAACACGAAACAATGGGTATAAATTGGATAAGTTTAGATTTAGGAAAGACTTGGGTAAATACTGGTTCGGTAACAGGGTTGTTGATTTGTGGAACCAATTACCGCTTAACGTGGTGGAGGTGGAATCCCTCGATTGTTTCAAGCGAGGGTTGGACATGTATATGAGTGGGATTGGGTGGTTATAAATAGGAGCTGCCTCGTATGGGCCAATAGGCCTTCTGCAGTTACCTTTGTTCTTATAATATATTTATTATGGGTAGGGGGTTTCAAGCCAGGAGGCCAAGTGCTGGAAACATCTCTCAAACCACAAACTGACCCCACCCTGGAAGCATGCAGCACAGGAAGAGTATGCAGCCACATACCAACACTTAACCTGTCTGTCATGCTACACAAATGCATTCCCAAAATGGTGAGAGAGAGCAGCCAGAGTTCATGAAAAACAGCCACCCTTTGCACCTGAATCATATCTGGAGTGAATTCTATCTAGTCCAGTCTGGGGTCAAGCTTGATTTGTGGTAATTTTGACCAACAGACTTGCTATGAGCAGCCCACAGGCCCACATTTCCACTACAACCCAGTTGGTCCAGTACTCCTTGCAGGAAACTGTCTAATTTTTCTTTAAGTCATTTACTTTTGTTCTAGCAATATTTCTTATGCTTGCTGGGAGGATACTGAACAAATGTGGACTTTATGTTCAAACAATGTTCTTTGATTGTGCCTATGTCACCACTACTTCTCAATGGCTCTATTCAGCATTTCCTAAGAAATAAAAATAAATATATAAATATATATATATATATATATATATATATATATATATATATATATATATATATATATATATATATATATATATATCCCTTCAATATGTTATTTTTCCAGTGCAAATTGGGAGTTGGTTCCAGATATGTTATGTGATGCCTCTCTTTCATCTCCTTTCTAGAGTACATTTTGAGATCTTTCAGAAAGTCCCAAAAATTTAGGTACTTCTTCATTTATGTGCAACAGTTAGAACAGTGGACACTTATCAGAATCCTTGTTACTACATCATGAATGAATATTCTTCCCATGCTCAGTTTCTAAAGGAATGCGAGGTCCCACTGCATGAGAAGTAAATGCACCAATTGCATCAAGCTGTGCAAATTGTCACCTGCATCAGGTTCACCAATATCTAAACCTTGTACATATTCTATCACTGTGAGGGGTCTTCTATGTTACTGCACTATCAAAAATAATTGCAGTTACCTATTTATATCATCAAGCAATGCTGTGGGCATGAGCTGCAAGGAAGTGCATTGTGCTGGTGTTACATGCACTACTAATGGTTGCTCTCTTAGAACTGAGGCCCTCGCACCCATGAAAGGTGCCCACCATTTTTTCCAAGATGGTGTTGATTTAATAGAGGCCTGAAGAAGTGGATGTGAGCTCTGTGTATCCGTGGGAGCTTTACATCTTATGCAGTACTTTAATATACATACCTGGATGTGACATCCAGTTGACTGGTTAAAAAGGCAATGTAACAGAAATCTCGATATAACATGAATCTGGACTGGTGCTGGAATGATATGATCCAGATTTTACACACACTGTATTTAAAAAAAATCTAATTCAATCAAGTAATGCAAAGAAGATCATGCCAATACACTTGTCCTAAGGTAATTTTCATGGGCAATCTAAAGCAAATTGGAACAATTACTTGTCGACACCCAATAAATTATTCTCCACAATTACCCCTACCATCTTCTGTACATCACAGCACAAATCCATATTATTAGGCTACATGGTGAAATCCCAAGAACACGAGTTATCTATCAGAATATATTGAGGCCGTGTGCAATTGGATCAAACCAGCACCCTGAACTTCCCAGGCACTCGCACTACTGACCAAATCATAAGGCCAAAAATAATCTCGACTAGTGGATGATGTACATACTGGGTCAAGTTAAGCATCAGTCTCTAGCCAGTAACTGGCTGGGCAACACGCCTTCCCCAGACAACCTCACATTAGGTTAGAGATCTCGATAAGCTTAACAGACCAGTTTCTGCTAGAAGTGGTCTATGTACAGAATTGAATTAGCATTATCACTAAAGGTTTCTTACAGTACATAAAACTATAAATACTGTACCAGAGAAACAAGGAACAATTTGGCCTGGTTAGATTTTTAGATTTATAGATTTCTCCAAGCCTACAAATGTACAGTATACAAAACATTACCTGTGGGTCCCGTCCTGGTGTCTTGTTGAGGATGGCTTCAGCTAGTTCCAAAAAGGCCTGTTCAATGTTGATGTTTGCTTTTGCTGACGTTTCAAGGAATCGAATACCATGTTCTCGTGCAATCTGGAACAGTTATTTACATTAAAAAAAAAAGCATCAAATTTTAAGAAAACGGGTTTAAAGTATCTTATATACTTTTTGGGGAAAAAAAGCATGCATAGAAAATGGCACAATAACAATAATCACCAATTGCAACATGATGGATAAAAATGTAAACTCATCAGAAAGGTAATGACCTGAAAAATAATCCCCTATTAAATTTTTTTTTCTAAAACTCGTCATCAATGGGATGCAAAGCCACATTGTAAACATTGGAAAGCCATATTGCAAAGCCATATTGTAAACATAAGTTCTACAAAATTTATACAAAATCTTCAGCAAAGTTTAGGTACTGGGTAACCCAACACCAAGACATGTAAAACATAAATAATGAAACTGAAGACTGTATATTCAACCAATGCAACAATGCACGACTGCAAAATATTTGTGTACCATATCTGAAGCAAAGATGAATTTGGACACTGAATACACACCTTATCCATCGTAATAATGAAAATACTGTATAAGCTCACTTTCCCGAAGCCTGCTGATCCGAACATTTGGGTTATCTGTAGAAAATCAAGGCCAGATATTTTTCTGGCAAAACTTCACCATATATCCAAATAGCAATTCGGATAACCGGAGATTTTGCCGGATACCGCAGACAGGCATTGGCCATACTGTATTAATCCTATACAGCAGTGGCTCGGGGCACAAGGTATAGGTGGTGTTGGGGTGGGTGGTTTTCGGGTAGAGGGCATCGGGGGAGAGGGGAGAATCGAGAGGGTCAGTCTTGGGGTTGAAATTTACTTATGTATTTGTGAAATTTGTGTAAAGGCTTACATCAAGTCTTTCACACTCTCCCGAGTGCTTTGTCAAGGTCAGAATATTTGGTTAGGATGAAACTTGCATCTAAATAACTAATGCTGCTGCTACCCTGGATCCAGTCCTCTTATCCTTCTTGACTTCCTATGTTACCTATTCTCAACTGCAAATACACCTGTGATAATCTCATCTATGGAATTATGATTGGGAGTCCTTTCTGTAATCCTGATATTCTGAGAACTGGAGATGTGATTAATAGAGGTGTTCATCTGGATGGATGCTATCCCTTGGAACTCGTTCCATACCCAAAGGAAAGTGGCTAATGGGACTACTTACATTCAGAAAATGTAAGTAGTCAGATATTCATTACATACATTCATGAATGTAAGTATAGGCAGATCCCCAATTACGAATGAGTTATGTTCTGAGACTTTTTTTTTTTAACCCTCAAACCGCGCATATCATATATAAATGATATCAGTGACAAAACCGAAACCGCGCACATCATTTATATATGATTTCGTGTCTAGCGCTATAATTTAAACAACCCGCCTGGGATAGGGGCAGCTATAGTACAGCCACGACTGATAGTTGCCAGATGCCACCTAGAAAAAAAATCCAGCCCAACATTCTTGGGAGTGAAAGCGTCAGTATTGCGCCAGCCACCAAGACTGGCGCACACAGCACGAGCTCACAGCACCGCTGTTCAGCTTGTGACCACAGCATCGCCTACAAATGCCAAAATATAAGTGATACTGCTATTATTTAGCAGTGATAGTATTACTGAAGCCCCCTGACTTTGATAAAACTGACCAGGATTCTGATAACAGCTTGATTGTGGAGATATTTAGCGCTGTGCTCGATGGAGGGAGGAGTACAGCTGTGGAGGGAGGGTTGTGGGCGTCGTCTTCTGACTGTGTGTGGCCACCATTTATTGACTGCACTCACCATACCAGCTTAGTGGTTCGCTATGTTGAACACAAATGTAGATACTTACATGTAACGTGTGTATAGTGTGAGATAACAGCGAGAGTAGGAGGTTGGGAGCCGCCATTTTGGTGAAAGAGGTGCGTCATCTGCACGACTTGGCATGTTTGTTTACTGGTGGCCACTATGGTCTTTGGGCACTATACCAGCTTATTTGTACAAGTATGGTGAATAAAACAGGTAGATACTTATATATAATGTGTGTATATAGCGTAATAACACCACAACCAATATTGTTGGAGGAGAAATATTAGTGCGTCTGGCCTTGAGGGTGGCCGCCGATCAGCTGACTGTGGAGTAGCTATGTCTTTGTGCGTTTACTCACCATACAAGCTTAGATGTACAGTTATGGTGAACAAAACATGTAAATACGTATATATAACGTCTGTGTATAGTGAATAAATGCAAAAACAGTATTGTGGGAGGTAAATGAGGGTGAGTGAGGTGGTGTTGAGGGAGGGCGTGGCAGTGAGTGGCTCGCTAGTGTGTGGCGTCCACTCCTCGTTGCTTTTTGACTCACAAGATCAACTTAGTTATAAAAATAATTTATACTTCTGGTCTAGTATAATGAGGCGTGTGTTCTTCGGGGGAAACCAAATTCAAATAAGGTCAAAATATCTGAAATTTATTTATAATACTAATGATAATTCTAAAGTAGCAAGAGTACTAGTACAATAAGTTGTCTTACCCAGAGGACAGCCAGTGATAAGTAATGTGTTGAAGACAGCACTGTGTTGCTTTTCTTCTCTCCAGGGAACATCTCTTCACAGGCCATCTTGAAGCTCTGCAGGTTACACCGACACTTACAAGTGCTCAAACCACCCATTGTTTGCTGTCAATTTAACATCTTTGAGCTCTCATTGCATTCTTTAAGTACTCAAATGATGAGTGTTTAATGCTTAATTACTAAGAAGCTGACGGGCGTGTTCTTATCAATATGATATATACAAACACAGCAATTTCTCAACTTAAACAAGTCGCAAATCTGTCTTGTAAAAGTTTAGAAGCACTCAATGAAGGAAGGAAAGGAAACTATCAAGGGAAAGCGCCAAGCCATTACGACTATATAGCACTGGAGGGGTCAGGATAAGGATTTGGGCTGGGACGGGAGGGTGGGAAGGAATGGTGCCCAACACTTGGACGGTCGGGGATTAACATC
The DNA here is from genome assembly GCA_020271785.1 of Procambarus virginalis. Classification (NCBI taxonomy): domain Eukaryota; kingdom Metazoa; phylum Arthropoda; class Malacostraca; order Decapoda; family Cambaridae; genus Procambarus; species Procambarus virginalis. The sequence continues at coordinate 9,310,051 of WNGS01001312.1, read as the reverse complement.
GACCTGCAGAAACGAGACCGTCGCTCTACCGTCCAGCTCAAGTGGTCAAGCACTCAATGAGATCACCCATTTAGCACTTGGTCTTATATTACCAGCGTCTATAGCAACTGCCGAGAGCAGAGGCAATGCGCGCATTCTCAATCATCAATTTGCAAACTTCAAAACTGATGAATTTCCTGGTTCTCTTTAAATGCAAGACACCACCCTCACTTGAAGAACGCACTACGATCACGTTTGCTAGAAGTCACTAAAGGTCTGCCTCTGTAGACGTAAAATAAATTGGAAGAAGCCACATGCGTCTTCCTGGACGACGTAAACATTGGCGGAGGGCGGTATTGGTCGCTTACAGTACGGCGCGCACCTGCCGCCCGCCCTTATCAAAGCTAGGAAAAATGGTTTTAAATTATTATCGATCATATATATATATATAATATATATATATATATATAATATATATATATATATATATATATATATAATATATATATATAATATATATATATATATATATATATATATAATATATAATTTTAGGAGAGTAGGCTGTAAGAGTGTGTGGTTCTAGGCACATAATTGCTTATTTAAGCCCCTGAAAAGTGCAATTACGTTTATGGTTAGCGATTTTCACATCTGGTTGTCCTTTAGAATTCCATGAATACAAAACGTAAACTTTTATGTATACTGTAGTCCATATTTTGCCAATTCCATCGATAGTAGCTATGGTTACTACACTGCCTTTGAAGTCTGGGCAGAATAAATAAAACTGACAGCCTAACGCTGATGGCGCCACCCACATTGCCTGTAATTAAATCATGGAATAATAATACACCCATTCAGGAATATACTCAATGAAGCTAACTAGCACCCAAACTATAATTAACAGTATATATCACTGCAACAATTACTCGTCCAATGACGAGGCTGACAAAAGGAGCTCCCGTTCAGCAGTCTCATGACTAACAACAGTCACAGTAACTCAGCCATAAACACAAGTGCATATCTCCCCACAGAGGAAGCAACAGCCTAGCCTGTGATATCTTCCCATGGGACCATGACAAATGCACTTCTCCCCCACAGAGGAAGCAACAGCCTAGCCTGTGATATCTTCCCATGGGACCATGACAAATGCACTTCTCCCCCACAGAGGAAGCAACAGCCTAGCCTGTGATATCTTCCCATGGGACCATGACAAATGCACTTCTCCCCCACAGAGGAAGCAACAGCCTAGCCTGTGATATCTTCCCATGGGACCATGACAAATGCACTTCTCCCCCACAGAGGAAGCAACAGCCTAGCCTGTGATATCTTCCCTTGGGACCATGACAAGTGCACTTCTCCCCCACAGAGGAAGCAACAGCCTAGCCTGTGATATCTTCCCTCAGGACAATTTCCTCGATGAACTGGTAGGGTTTATCGTCGGGAAAACGACGACGAAAACCATTAGATTTCTCCTCAATTGGTTCCTGATTGTCTTCTCCATAAAACATTAGCCGCGATTAGGGCCGGGAAAGATTAAAATGGTTCCGCTTTTGGGGGCATCTATTGACTTCTGCCTGGAAGTGGGCGGCAGACACCCACACGGGTTCCTGTGTTGGGAGGGTCGACCATTCCCATGTTGGGAGGGCCGACCATTCCCATGTTGGGAGGGTCGACCATTCCCATGTTGGGAAGGTCGACCATTCCCATGTTGGGAGGGCCGACCATTCCCATGTTGGGAAGGTCGACCATTCCCATGTTGGGAGGGAACCTTGGCTCGGGTTATAGTTTACAAACATTACTTTCATTATAAAGAGAAACGAAATTGGTGTTTTGATTTGGTGTTTAATGCCTCTTAACCCTTCTGGAGGGTTAT
>WNGS01001312.1:9219752-9284181 GCA_020271785.1 Procambarus virginalis | reverse complement strand
TGGGTCTGAAGCCATATTGACAAGAGCTAAGTATATTGTGTTGGCTAGATAAGAGTAAAGCTGCTTGTAGATTAGTTTTCAAATATTTTTGATAAGTTTGGCAGAATTGATATAGGTCTGTAGTTGTTAACATCAGTGAGATCACCACATTTGTGGACAGGGGTTACTCTTGCTTTTTAGAATATCTGGAAAGGTTTGGAGTTAAAGTGACTTGTTGAAGAGCAATGCAATAGCAGGGGCTAAAATCTGGAGGCATTTTTATAAATTAAAGTTGGTATCTCTTCAAGGGCACTAGACTTGGTTTCAAGGGAAAGGATTACCTCATTAACATCAGTGGAATTTGCAGGCGTTAGGTACAGAGACTGTGGATAGTTACCTGTAAGATAGTCCTGAACATCAGTACTGGAAGATGGAATATCATTTGCAAGGGATGACTAAATGGAAGAGAAGACCCTATTGAACTCAATAGCAGTATCAGAGGCTGTAAGCTGACCATCGTTATTTGACAGGAGTATTGGTTTGTTATTTAAACTCTTCTTTGATCTCAATATTTGTGAAATTGTGCTCTATGTTTTCTTAATGTTGCCCTTTGTTTGGGTAAATTTATCTTCGTAGTATTTAGTTTTGGCTCTTCTAAATTTTTAGATAGCAATGATGAGTAATTCTTTTAAAATTCTTTGGAGACGATTCCTAACCTATACTTCTTCTCAAGGTCATGTTTTTTATTAATGGATTTAAGTATTCCCTTTGTAAGCCAAGGATTGCTTAGCCTTTTAGTTGTGACTTGTTTTGTTAGCATAGGACAGTGGGTGTTATAAAGGCTTGAGTTTTTTTTTTTTTATAGATTCAGTAGTTTTGTGCATGCAATCTTGCTTGATGGTACCTTTAGCAGAGAATGGACTATAGAATGGACTATAAGTTTAGGGATGATTATGCATATTACATGCCACTTTGCTTATAAATTTTGTCACAATTTGTTCAGTCTTCCCATGTTTGAAATTCCTGAAACACATTGGTTTCTTGTAAATAGTACATTCAATGGCATAATGGATGTGAAATGAATTTTGGGTATACTGTCCAGAATGATAGTCCAATAAATAATTACAGTATATTAACATGCTCTTGCCAAAATGCAAAATTCACGAGCGCTAACATTTTAAAGTTTTAGAACCACTTTAATGTATTACAGTATATTAATGATCATATCAGGTTTAGCAATAATAATATACAGCACTCTTCAATGTATTTTATAAATCTTTCCTAGGTACATAAAGATAATTCACTAATAAATACATATACATATATTTGCCTTTATTAAAGAGGAAAAGTATCCTTACTGCAGGTTTTATATATATACAGTACATGATTCACTATTAACAGTTTTTATTACAGTAAGTAATTTGTGGAAAGTTAATTAGCTGTGCCTGTAACATAACCTGCTTCACAATGTGCATCACTTAAAATGTCTTGGTGAAACACCTTTATGCTCACCTTAAATACATACAGTACTATAGTTTAATGTTTATTTAGGTAATTTTAAAAATATTATATTAAGAACAGTAAAGAAAACCATCTTGGGCATAAAGGTATTATTCAAATATGGCACAAAGCGTTAATAAAATTCTTGTCTAAACATTTAATTTCTCAGTTCAATCTGCAGTAGATTATGAACAGATATAAATTTAATATAATAGTGTAGTATTAATATTTTCTTTGGTAGAATGAATAGTAAGATTCACTAAGTCTAGCTCTTAAACTTATTAGGTTTATTAAAAACAAGAAATCCAAATTTTTAGTTGTACAAATAGTCAGTTCCATGTATTATGCATGTCATTTATTGCATCAAAAGAACAGTAAAATGTTTGACATGTCAAGAATGAGAGCAAGGGTTGACATCAGTGTACTATATACTGATGGTCAAATGTTGTAGATGTGCAAGCGTGTCATTCTGATACACTGGTCTGGCTAATAACTGGATGGATAAGCTAAGAAAAAGGGAAACACCACGCGTTACAAAACTGTGGCCTGCCAACTACTATTTACAGTATCATTACTCGTCTCTTCCCCCCTCCCCCCCCCTTTTTTTTTTGTCAGTCTGATCTTGGTGTGTATATATAAATGTTAAATCTAAATGTACTTCAGGCATATAACATAAGGCAGTTTGATGGGAGTCTGTCTCTCAGAGAGAGACATTGTTCACGTGGGATACAAGTGTACACAAATGTTTAATGTAGAAACTGCTAAAGTAATTATAAAACGGTGCCAAGCCAGGGAAGACTATGAAGCACCATCAGATGTGCGGGATATTCAAAAGGTGCTAAGTATCACTAAGGATGCCAATACTAGAACAAAAGTGCACAAGGCAAACGATATCAAATATCTGATTCGCCAAGGATTCTATCGAGGGACACGTGACGACGAGGGACGGTTGGGAAGCAAAACACATGCACTTCCTGGAAGTTGCGACATTCAACAAGGATATGCACAACTGTGAGAGACAGTGCAGTTTGGACAAAATGGACCGCCACCCTGCTCCTTAAAGTGCCTGCGAGTTAAACACGTATGGCCAATATGTAACTTTGCTAGAGCCACTTCCCACCGCCGTTTGCAGTGGTAGGAGGGTCATGGGAAGACATTACCCTCAAGTGCATGCAGTTTATCAGTAACAAGACCAACGACCCTGCCAACGGGCACAGTTTGAGGAATGAATAACCGGACAGAAGTCAAAATGAGGAACACCTTTGCAGGAAATGGAACAAGTGCAGATAGCCTCCTTAGCGGCAGCATCTGCATGCTCATTGAGGGAAACACCAATATGGCTGGAACCCAGTAAAACTCAACTGTCTTAAATCTGCTGGAGATAAGAAATGATAAGAGATAAGGTCAGTGTTGAATTTCACTACCACTGGATTAAAGGACTCTAGAGCCATGTGGGCACTGCGAGTCAACTACAAGAAAACAAAAGAAGATTGACAGCGAGAATAGAAGTTGATGAGGAGCATACAAAATTCCATAAATTTCTGCGTGAAGATGCTAGTCTCAGAGGCAGGCAAAACATATAAGTACTGTAGTCAGGAAATACAATGGAGTAGCCTACACAGTCGGCAGACTTGGACCCATCTGTGAAGATGGAAATGGAGCGTGAGTGTGAAGAATAGTGAGCAAGGAAAAGGTTTTTCAAAACTATAGGAGGGAATTAACTGCTAAAGTTATCCTTGGATTTAAACACATTAGGTACAGCAGACACGTAAAATTGTTAAGTAGTATGTGAATTCTTATTCCTCAAGTCTCCTAGTACAGTTGGTTTCATTCTTGACTTGCGATCAGGGATCCCAGGTTCAATTCCTGGGTGGGTCAGAAATGGTTGGGCAAGTTTCATTTCACCTAATGCTTCTGTTCACCTGACAGTAAACAAGTACCCAAGAGTTAAACTGTTGAGAGTTGCAACCTTTGGGGAACCTTGACATCAGCCTAACATATATCCTATATACACTGGCTGCCTGTCTACTGACAAAACAAATTATTGTACTACAAGAACAAGATAAATTTGGTGACCTTGTTAAGCTATCAGTAAATAAAGAAAATGTTGAACAATTTTAGGCCAACAAATTATTATAAAATGTGTCAAAACACTTGTATGGGGCAAATAAAAGAATCAGAAGACTGACAGATGTCACCTCTCAAATACAACTCTGCTACAAGTATCTCTGGTAGTTGAACTTGTATGGGAATCTAGGCAGCAAGAAGTTTGACAGACCGATAGTAGAGCATTACATCTCGATACGAATATGAAGCGGTTTTGAGATCGATCTAAACTTATGTTGATGAGATGGCAGATCAGTTATTTAATGATAAATACAGTACTGTATCTGAAATTAATCCATGTAACAGAAGTATAAGCTGTGTAGCTTAAAATCATAACCAGCAACCACTTGCCCTGTAATAATAATCAATGATGAAAATTGTTAGCATTACCTAAATAACTGCTCCAATTTAGAATACTAGACAAAGTATTACGGTTCCTTGGTATCATTGTAATTAAATATAAGGTGCACGTAAAAGTTGTATAAAACCAATGTCACAACATTCACCAAGGTCTGATTAAAATAATTTTTTGCTGTGAAACCACCGAAATCGCAGATTAAATGCCTCTCGATGCCATCACATGTTGGCATGGTATTGCTAGCCAATGTGCAAGAAACAGCATGTACTAGACCAAGAGTAGAAATTTAAGTATTTCACCAGACAACTAAGAGAATACCCAAAAATCTCATGGAAACCTTGGTGACCTAACACACATCTGGGAGCTTTAGTAAACACTGAAATAAAGTGCACACACATTTACACAGGAATGAAGCTACAATTGAACAAAGTTATAATAGCCAAAATACAACTTGTATTAAGGCACCTTAAGAAAATCTTGTGCTGAACAGTGTGTAAACTTTGTGAATGAGAAAACATGCATACTCTGAATAATGGTCCTCCAGGTATAGCTCGAATAAATATAATCAAACTCTAGTTAGTAGTTGTCATATCATTCAAAGACCTTTGAATGATATGACAAGAAAATGGTCATTTAGCTGTAGACCAGAGAGGGAGTGGGGACTGCTCTTTCAAAAAGATCATTGTATTAGAAAAAGTCAGTGCAGAGCAACAAAAATCAAGGAACAGTCTCCTTCCACACAGAAAGACTTAGAACCTCAGAACTAACTACTTTGCAAACAAGACATGACATAGCTGACCTAAGGTCATTAAAATGCACAACAAATTAGCAGACAATCCAGTTGGTCAGACCACTTCCTTGAAAGGTTCAAGCACAGCAAACCATAATGCATGACAGATGAAAGGAGTTTTTATCCAGTGGAGAATTTAATCTACAGAATTGCCTACTCATTAAACCCATAAAAATGAAGACAACACTACAGTTTTAAATACACTGGAAAAAGTATTCAGGAACACTAATAGATGGGACCTTTCACATGGTACTGTCTTCCTATATCCGTTGAGGACACTAAATGGTGGCTCTTGGGTAAATACTATTTTTTGTGATTACTGTATATGGTTTATTTCAGCCTCTTGCTTCAGACCAATACATTAAAATATGCTGAAATACAGAAACTATTGATGATATGATTTACCTAATAACAAGATTTGCCAGGTATTGATACATATATTGCTTACCATAACCAAATCTATCCCCTTGTACCCCTACACACTAGGGTGACCTTCATCCAACTTTTTGTTTCCCATCCTACCACATAGAGCCCTTGTCTATACAATAGTTTAATTGTCACTTGTAAGTGTCAGGCATGTTTACTATATATACTAGCATGAGCAGTTTTAACTTGCACAGTTGCATGAAAGCAGAACCTAATGAGAACCCAGAATGTGAGACGAGCTAAGATTAGTTGCCATGCCGAGCTACTAGACCTGCTCCAACAATGTTTCTTAACTTGTCAGTATCTGAAATTTGACTGACAAATTGTCCATAAAAATGTGCCAATAAGAAAACATTATTCAAATACAATCCTGTACTCTTGTGAAAGCAGATCTCAGAGCATGTGGGACGATTGAGGGATAAGGGTGTACAGTATAGGGGAAATATAACTGTTTAAATTATTATACAGTAGTACTGAATGTAGTACAAAGCATGGGTTCATATATCCCCTTCACTCCACTGTATGGAATCAAAATATTAATGTCATGAACAGATTTAACTACAGGAGATGTTGCAAATGAATGCTAATAATTTTGAATTTATTAAATGGTAAGAAAGGCAGATATGAAACATTACTATTAGAATGAGTATACACTGCTGAAGCAGATTATCACAATTTACATCAGAAAGATAAACAAATAGCATCAAACTGAGGCAACTGAAAAAAATGGTTACCCAAAACTACCTGTAATGTATTACAAAGTTATTAAGGACTTGCACTTGTTGCACAACTATAAACATTAAAAGTCAATTAGGCTCTGAAAATTTATCCAGCAACTGTAGAGATTAAATTTGAAAACAAGACATTGACCAAATGCATATGAATTATCACCTCACCCCGACTCAACACTGCAAGAGTGAGATGCCTGCATCTGCTCGAAAACTAAAATGTTTTATCTAACTAAAGGATGAAGGTGTCTCAGCATCTTTGATCTGGACGTGACAGATTCGTGCTCAGTCAAGATATCAGCTGGTTGTAGCATAACTAAACTCTCCAGATGAAATAGTAAATACAGTATAATGACAGAATTGGAAATGCATGATGCTTATGAAGAGAATGGTTAGCACAGCATTACAAAATTACAACAAGTATAGAACTGCTTAATTTAACTCATTTATGTACTCTTCATTAGCTAGAACATAATCACTGAAAAGTACGAAAGTCGCTAATGTGTAGCGATATACATTAGAATAATGAATATATTGCTTTGACAATTTGTCTGTGTATAACATGATTCAGAAAAGAAGCTATTCTATACTATCCCACCAGAGATGAGGTAACACATTTTCGTAAGTACATCATCTCTTATAAATTCTATATACAGTACACGAAATTACAGTACATTGTGTTTCATTTCATATTTAACGAACTGCTACTGTGAATTCTTTTTCCCCATTTAAAAATTATAGAAACTTAGTTGCTCAACAATGTATGATCCTTTAGTTACATACATTGTCAGTGCTTTTACTTGGTGATGGAAATTTTAACAGTGCTGCAATAGGTATAAATTCTGCATCAAGAAATTTTGTCCTGGCTGTATTCTTGCAATGGTGAAATTAAAGAAATGTTATATATAACAAAGCCAAATGTTCATTTAGCAAAGATTGAGGCAATATTAAGCTTGCACAACTTTGACTGCTACTTTTATCATAATCTAATCCAAACTACATTTGGCTAAGTAGCACATGCACTTGTTATTCATAGCTAACAAAATTAACCAAGCAATCGTGATCACTTGATGAATTATGCACACTGCTGTATTGATCTGCAATTACCAGTCCAGTTTAGTCACATAATAGAGCAGCAATATTATTCACTTTACATTTACCATATTAGTTATCAAGCTAAAATCATTCACAAAAAAACACATCAAACCCACTTAGAACTCATTCATGTTAAATACATTATAACCAGTGACAAATTAACTTAGTTGAGCAGTTAGCACACAACTGCAGTGCAGTGTAAAACTTGTTTAGTGGTGGTGACTATGAACACTTAAATGAATGGGCATGTTCAACAATATTTTTATCTAATTAAATAGATGTCTTATAATTACCACTCGTGGGGTAAAGGAACACTGTACGTAATGAAATTAATAATAATCATCACTGTGCTTCCTGGTGATGGGGTGTGTCAAAGACCAAACATAACAGCCAGAGACAGTAACGTCAACAGGGCAACCCAGAAACTGTCAACAATCCCATAAGCTGAAGAATACATTCCTGGCTCTGTGAACAGAAAAAAGATACACCATAAACTATGTTATCACCAAGAGTGAATGATTTTGGGATTCCAAACCATGTTACAGTATATATAATAATAGTTATATAAAATGCTGTTATAACAACCCTGTTTTCAAAGAAATAAAAAATTATGAACTGTCCCCAGGAAGACAAAAAGCCCAGACCAACACAGTACCCAACATTTTAGGGATATATATAAATTGTGTAATGGGGCTGAATACTTTAAAGGGCACATTACTTTGCGCAATCAATGGTAGGAGGTTTATGACATGCATAAGGTTAGACCCTCTCATAATTGGGCTGTGCCATATCACATTGTTGTTTGACATCACAGAGTGAAGGTGCTTAACTTTGATGCTCTGAGTTACACTTTAGCCTTTGCCTATATAAGCCAGAACAACTAAGAGTAAAGCAGTGGCAATATATGTGAAGCATGTGTGCCAGAGGACACACTCCAAAGCTGCACTGGTCGACAGTACAAAGATTTCAATGGAAGACTGATAGGGATGAGAGAGCTCTGTCACAGTAATTGGCGAGACTTCCCATTTTCTGGTCATTTATACAACTACAGCAAGTCAGCTGGAGGAACAATATGGATTATTTATGACATACTGCAAGTACAAACACGGTGTTCATAGTCTGATTGAAGTTGGCCCTACTGTTCGTGCTAATAAACATCACCGAGCTGTATTACATTTGTCCTGCAATCCATGACGTTAGCCACCTGATTTGAGATACACCCAAAAGATCTTGGGTGCCTCTTTAAGAACTGAGGCACCTCCCAGGGCACTGTGGCTCTCGAATGGTGACCCAGGACCTTCACTTGAAGACCTGTAACACACACTAGCAATCTACAACATACATTGGTTAAAACTGACCTTGGACTCTTTAGGGCACTTTCCCGTGGATTCGGTGCATAAACCAGCAGGTCTGGTATTGTTTCCTTTGCTCAGAGATCCAGAATAAACACTGCTGGAGCACTCGCCTGGAGAACTGGGATGCTCCAGGAGAAATAAAAACTCGTCCAAAGATCCGAGACAACACCCTGATGCTCCAAGGTATCCATTAAGAAGCTGGGGCACTCATTTATAGATATGGGCCACACACCCTGGAAGCAGGGTACCTGCAGTGATCTATACCAGGCCTCCCTGGAACCACAGCATGCACCCAGGAAATGCTCCAGAGACCTGAGGCACACACCCGAGGACCCAGTGCATGTACCAAAAGAACTGACACACTAACCCCATGATCCAAGGCATGAAATTGACAAACAAGATAAGTCATCCAGAGAGTCAAGACACTTGCCCTTGCAAAAAGGGATATTTGCCCATTTAATCGGGTATAGTACTTGCCTGTTGAACTAGGCATCTAAAGTGAGTGAGGGGGACCACTAATGACCCAACCAGTAGCAAACAAGACAAACGAACCTGTCAGAGGTACAGATAACTGGCAAATCAACACAGACTGAAGCTTCAGCCAGAACAAACCAGAATGCTACAACATCAGGGATGACCAAAGGTGACAAGAACACTGCAGAACACCATGGAACAGCTGAATCAAGTTCTGAACTAGCTGGAAGATGAATCTCAACCTTACCAACATAGGTAAACAACCTCCATAATTTTTTGGAATTTCCCACTGGAATGGGAAAAAGGGCACAAGTAGCCTGGAACCAGGGATAGTCATTCAATGTCTCACTCAAGTGTAAACTCTTGAAACATTGCTGAATTTTGGCCCTTCCTAATACCCAAAGTGCCACTTGTAACACTACCACAATTCACTATTGTTCCAGTACCTCACTTTACTGGCAATTCATGCAAAACTGCCCAGCTTGATTCAACTCTAAAGGCATTGTTTCCTTCCCCAGAGGGGAATCAAAATTCTATAAAAAAAAAAAAAAATACTCTGATGAAAGTCGATCACCTGTAATACCAATGAAACTGTAAATGAAAAAAGTAGCAAGACAAAGGTAAGAGACATGCAAATCAACTGGCACACATGCTAGTTGAAGTTTGAAATGCGGGACCCCTACGCTGAACACCAATGACCAACTATTATTAAAGAAGTGCAGTAGGTATCGTGCAATAAACCACTTGTCAAAAAACACCAGGTGAGAGTATGAGAAGGCTTCTTCACCTAGACCCTCTGATCTAACTAGGAAAGGATTAGGTTGTTCATAAGAGTTGTTCGGCGATTAGCAGTTGTCAAATAATTTTTGTTGAAGGTTCAAGTGGTGTGAATTGCATTTACTTGAACTGTTCACCTTTGCTAACCACGAGATCTTCACCACTGGAAGAAGAAAATGTGAATGGGGTAGGAAATTACAAAAAAATAATCCCACATACCTGCTAATAGGTCTACATTAAAAAAATGTAACCATCATGGTAAACCACAGTAAAGTGGATTGTGGATGCAGTCATACTGTAGTACTTAATGGTAAGAGCTTGTTAAACTGGAAGTAACACAGTGCATAAAAAAATGTCATTTAGTGCTTTGTGCCTTGACCTACCGCAGTAAGGTAGTCCTGCAATGTCGAAGAGCGTGCCCAGTTTTTCTTATCTTTATCGTTACGGGTACGCCAGCCAACGTCATTCTCCTGGCAGCTGAGCTCTACTTGCCAACCACGCTTCACAGAGCCATCGGGGAACTTGGCAGTATGACCAGNTGTGGTTACACAACTGGTAACACATACACACACACACACACACACACACACAATATATATATATAATATATAATATATATATATATATATATAATATATATATACTATATATATATATATATATATATATATATATATATATATATATATATATATATATATGTGTGTGTGTGTGTGTATGTGCAGAAATAATATTAATAAAACAATTAACAACGTGTAATGTACTCTATATATCAAAATATATTACTTTGAAACCCATATCATTAACTAAAAAAAATTGGGCTAGTCTTATTTCAATTTCGCTACTTTTAGATCGCCAGCTCGCTACTTTCAGCAATTTAGATCTGGCACCCCTGGACTTACCCAGAGCTACTTGAAGCTGCCACATGGTACCCGAAGCCTGCTTGCATTACGTAAGTAATGAAGATGTATGGTAGATATATTACTCGCTATAATGTTGGTGCTGAATGCAGAACATGATCAAACCTATTTTGACTCTGAAATAATCTAATTTCATAGCCTAAACGTAAATATGTGGCAGGTGTCGCCATAGCAAGTCAGGTTCCAAGCGGCAATGTTGTTGTTAAAGATTCGCTACCTGGAACAAGAAGTTCCAAGTAGCACGGGCTATGGTGAGCCCGTAGTGGATGTTAAAAATTTTGTGGAGCGACTTATCCAAGATTCACACAAATCGCAATAACGTGATATATATGAATAAATAAATAAATAAATAAATATCCCGTGCGTAGGTTCGAACCCTCATCACGGCCCTTAGGGATTTGTTCATTATCCAAGATGCATGGTCGCCTGAAGAGTTTTTGCTGGCATATCAGCCTCCTGTACACAGTGATCCAGTCGTCGCACTTCGTTTTTTTTTTTAAACCGCTATCCGGTCCATCTAATTACCACAAGCTACACAAGCTTCACTAAGCTTCCTGGCAATACATTAGTAATGAATAAATATGATATATTTACTCATTATAATGTTGGTGCTGAATGTACAACACGAAAAAACACAATTTTAATCTGAAAAAGTATCTTTTTATAAAGAAATTAGACGAAAATAAAGAGCTGGTGACGCCAAATCAAGTCGACGATCCAAGCATCGGTTAGGTTAGGTTAGGTTAAGTTAGGTTAGGTCAGCCTAACCTAACATATAACGTATAACATACTTCACCAATTGCTTTGAAATTTTGACACACCTTTGCATTCGAATACACACGTGTTTTTATATACCCATCTTGAGGTTATCTTGATATGATTTCGGGGCTTAGTGTTCGTGCGGCCCGGTCCTCGACCAGGCCTCCACCCCCAGGAAGCAGCCCATGACAGCTGACTAGCTCACAGGTGCCTATTTACTGCTAGGTAACAGGGGCATCAGGGTGAAAGAAACTGCCCATTGTTTCTCGCCGGCGCCCGGGATCGAACCCGGGACCACAGGATCACACGTCCAGTGTTCTGTCCGCTTAGCCAAAAGCTCCCCGGTGGTTACTACACTGGCTACTATATAGATGTCAAACCTGTGACAGGTAAAAACCATGTTTTTTTTTGTTTAACTGTGTTTTTCACATGAGGGAATGGTGGGGAGGATGTGGGGAGAGTGGGGAATGGTTGGGAGGACCAAGGAGGGTTGCTGTGACTCAGCAACGTGCACATGTTGCTGATCCACAGCAACGCGTGGCCGGGTACAGCTAGTAATAATATTAATAATAATAATTTATTTACAAGTAGGTACAATGGATTGGTGAGATTACATTAGTGACATTTTTACATTCTTGCAAAGCCACTAACATGCATAGCGTTTCAGGCAGAACATCAAACCCTACACACACTCTGATATATTGCATAACTAATAGAGATTCACAAGTAAATCTTATATTTCTATATGTTATCAGAAAGGCAAAGATAACATTGTTTTTGTGAATCCATCACAGAGATTTGATCTTATTAGAGAGGAAAAATATTCATATTTTAAAGGTTTCTTGGTCGACGCTCATTCTCGATGTTCTGAAGATGGGAACTTCGACTTTTCAAAGTTCAACATTAATTTGATCTAGATACTGTAATAAACTAAGTTTTTTATGTCATCATAAAGACAGAAATATAAGCTACATATTAAATGTTTGGGCATAAATAGAACTGAAGTGAAAGCGAAGATATATGCCTTTTTATAGTTGATGGTAAGCTCTGGGAGTGTGAAGGCCTGCACGCCAGCCAATCAATTGTGTAATTAATTTGCATATATGCTAATTAACCTTAAGTGCTGGATATTTGACTAAAGTTATTTGGTATCAAATATTAGATATTAAAATTTTGACCCTTTATAATGAGTGGACAAAACACTAGTAAGTGAACAGGATTAGTAGGAGCAGATCGTGAAGTAGTCATGGCGGTGGTGGTTTGAAATAAGCCTCGAGGAAGTTTTAGAAATTTCATGGTGCTGTATAACAGGGAAATGCCACAGTACATGTACTGATGCAGTGGTATTGGTTCTGGATAGTGATGCCTATTCTCTGTAATGCTGTAGTATACAAAAATTAGGGTTACTTTTTAATTATACCTGTTGCTCGCCTTTTGTAGTATTTTCAAAGTTACAGTAGTATTAAGCTTGAATTGTGAACTCGGCTAATGATACAAGAAGGAGTGCTTGAAAAATGTAACCATTTGCATATAACAACAATAGTTAATGTTGATCCTTTTGGGTAATGCAAACAAGATATCTCAAGCTCATATTTTTTCATATTGATGTTTTAGAACTTCTATTGATTAGTGGTGTTTAAACACTTTTAGAATTTGTTGAGAGCTAAGTACTGGGTATGACAAGAGTTATTTGTTTTCAATCTCACACTTCTTGTGTGAATAAATCATCACTAGTGCTGTTAAATGACATGCATTTACTAAATTTAATAATAGGGCAGGCATGTTACAAATATAATTCAAACTTGTCCTTTTAAATGTAATTTTGAGTGAAAAATAAACTGCCTGTCAGTTAGTCTTAGTGCAATATACCCAACTTCGTGTATTTTTCTCGGGTGCTGAAATGGAGAGAATTCTTCAGTGAACATTGTTGTAAGGAGTGGATAGCATCAACTGTGTAAGTAAACAAATCATTGCCAATCCTGCTGGCAATTTATTGTTTACTATTTAAATTTATTTAAATTGAATATTTAAATAACGAGTGTTGTCCCATCTTGAGTATTGCTCGGTACTCACTTTCCCTTTCAGAGCAGGAGAGATCTCCGAGTTAGAGGAAATACTGTACAGAGAACATATATGGCACGCATAGGAACGATAAAACATCTAAATTACTGGGACCATCTCAGTGCTCTTTAAATATACTCTGAAAAGGGGACGAGAAAGGTATAAAATAACATATACAGTACATGGAAGATACATGAAGGCCAGGTCCCAGATTTGCACAGTAGAATAGCATACTGGAGCAAAAGGTACGGAAGGAAATGCAGAATAGAACCAGTGAGGAGTAGAGGTGCCATAGGCACAGAGAGCATTGAACATCAAGGGTCCACAGCAGTTGACGCCCTTTCAGCAAGCATTAGAAATATTGCAGGAACGAAGGTGGATGTAGTATTCAAGAGACACTGGACAGGTTCCTGCAAGAAGTGCCAGACCAACTAGGCTGTAGTGGATATGTGGGCTTTTGGGCTGCTCCAAGCAACAGCCTGTTGGACCAAGTTATCACAAGTCGAGCTTGATCTCAGGCCGGGGCTCGAGGAGAAGAAGAACTCTTGAAACCTTCTCCAGGTATGCTGACATGCCTTTCTTTTTGAACAGATAGGAAAGGACTTTATTATTGCTAGTTTATTTCAAGACTTGTTAGACTATAGATTGAAATAAGGAGCAGAAAATTTTCAGTGATTTCATACCTGGCATTCTAGTTGTGCCTAAATTCTAAAGTCTAGTTACACAAAATGCACTTAAATTGCATTATACTGTACAGTATATCAACACCAGTTTTTTTCTAATACAATATTGTTTTCTTTGCATGATTAACTAAAGTACTAGATCTGGCTTGATTACAGTCTAGATTGGTTGTAAGAGTTAGTTAATAAATATTTTAATCTATTGAATTTTTAAGTCTTCCTTAAAATATTCCTTTGAATCCTGTCTTTTGATGAAATGGTTGGAAACTATGAAATCACTTGGTTTATCTCGTCTTATCATTAATCAGATGAGAAAGATCCATGCCATTGATGGTGCTAAATTGTATCTCAGGCTTGGCATCTTTTGAAAATTAATTAATGTACTTTTCAATCCCACTAACATTAACACTGGAACATAACTAAAAAGGCAGGTCAAAATCCATAAGTAATTTTTCCCAATTTGTTTCTTCCTTGGACTACAATATTCACTGGTGCTTTATGTAGGTAATGAATCTCCCAATCCTGAGCACTCAGTGTGTAAACAGCAGGAACTGGCTCATGATCTCGCACCATGTTATTGAATGTCCAATGATTAAATCTTTAGACCTGCCAGTATAAGGTACCCGGAGCTTTGCAATCACTTCATTAACTCGTGTTCTTGTGGATATCAGCATAAAACACTCAAAGTGTGTAAGGGCAAACTACTGATCACATGGCCATGTATGAGTTAGCATCTAGTGAGATGGGGATTTTTTTTTTTATCATGTAGGTTAGCTTTTGACACTATACTTCCTCCTATTTTCTAGGGTAGCTGCATAAATGCAGATTTACCTAAATGTTTAAAAAAAAAAATTGAATTTATGTGCATAGAAAGTTGCTTACCTATTAGTCTGGCTGCTTCGTATCTAGCAGATATAAGACAGTTGAGTTTTGCTGGGTTCCCAGCCATATTGATGTTTCCTTAGATGAATGTGCACATGTGCACAGGGTAGCCGGTCGGCCGAGTGGACAGCACACTGGACTTGTGATCCTGGGTTCGATCCCAGGCGCTGGCGAGAAGCAATGGGCAGAGTTTCTTTCACCCTATGCCCCTGTTACCTAGCAGTAAAATAGGTACCTGGGTGTTAGTCAGCTGTCACGGGCTGCTTCCTGGGGGTGGAGGCCTGGTCGAGGACTGGGCCGCGGGGACACTAAAGCCCCGAAATCATCTCAAGATAACCTCAAGAAGATACTATCACTAAAGAGGCTATCTGCAATATTTCTATTGCATAAAAAAAAGGCATTTCTTATTTAGGTTCCTACCCAATCATTCATTCCTCAATCTGCATCCATCAGCAGTGTCAATGGTCTGGTGTTACAGGTAACAAATTACATACTGTACTTTTAAGGGTAACCTATTTCCTTGGCCTTCCTCTTCCCACCATAATATTCAGTCGAAACTTCTCTGGCTAGGTTATGTATTAGCCACACATGCTTAACTCCTCTGCACTTAATGGAAGGCTCCTGCTCCTATGAATCCGAACTCCATTGTCCTACTCAGTCATGCACCCCTCTTGTCAAATGTCCCAATTTTAAGGATGATTGCATGTTTTGCTTCCCTAATGTGTCTCAGTCATTTGTCAATAAATTACTTTGATTCCTTGGTGAATCCGATAACCTTTCATACTGCTTGCCTTGTCCTTTTTTCTTATATTGGCATCTCTTGATATTTAGCATCTTTTGCATATCTACCAACACAGATGGTGATATAAGTCTTACCAGCTTGGTGCCTTCTTTTGATAATTACTTATCTGACAGATACGAGTTGAATTTTGCTGGGTTCCCAACGATACTTGAGTTACTTAAAGTGAACTTGGGGACATCGTCACAAAGTAGGCGATGCTTACACCATTTCCCATAACGGTATTCTTTATTCAGATTTCTACCCGTTTGTTTAATTTTCAACCGTTGGTAGGGTCATTGGGTTAGCAACACTTAAGAAACTGGGTGCTCTTAAAGTTTAGCCTTTTCCAACGTCAGGCTGCGAGCAGCTGCACCGAACATCCTGGTTGATCAGACCAGCAACCAAGAGGCCTGGTCAGAGATCGGGCTGTAGGGGATGTTGATCCTTGGAATCATCAATAGGTAGATAGGTAGTTCCTCCTACCCCATAATATGCAATGAGAAATCCCTTTGCTATGTTGAATTTGGTCACACCCAATTAACTCATGGTCAGTCAATGGAATGACATCCTGTTCCCTTTTCTTCAAACTGCATTGTCCCACTTAGCCATGCATCTCCTTATAGAATGCCCTGATTTTCAGTATGATTGTATGTCTTTCTTTCCTAATATCCCTGGGGCCATTTGTCCCTTGATAGAATCCTTAGTGAATCTGATACTGTACCTTGATATTGCTCGACTTAAGCCCTTCTGTTCTCGTTTTGGCATCTCTAGTGCCTTTTGAATATCTGGCAATACAAATGGTACTACATAGTCATTTAAGTTTGGCACAGTTCAATAATTACTTGCTAGTAACTATGGGGTGGGAGATCTAGCTATTTATGCCTCTTGGCCATTTATACCAGACATGCTAATTATCTCTCTTAAATTCATGTTTCCATCTTGATTCTCAACCCTCCACTCTTTTTTTTGGCACTCCCCTGACAACTGTCTGTCCAGGCTGACATCCATCATCCCAGCAGTAAGTGCTTTCTGCTCTTGTTTTCCCTCTCCACCAGAGATGGTGGAGGCTGTCACAAAGTACACTGCTACTGGCATGCCTGTGTCAAAAATATAAACCTGGTTCCTCTCCTAATTCCTTCCCAGTGGGTAAGAAGACTTCAGTCACTTCACCACTTTCCACCCCATGCTCTATCCCTGCATTTTTCTCCCATCCTAGTGGGGTCCTAAGAGGTCCTACTGACCTCGCAATGGAAATTCCTGTAGTCCTTGATTATCCCTCTGGTGCTATCCTTGACCCAGTGCACACTTGCTGTTTCTGTTCACACCTATTCCCTCAACCACCCCTTCCCTGTATCTCCTCCTTCACCAGACCCTGTCAGTTGGCGGACCCTTCTCGGACTCTTGTCTTCTTTCGATTTACCAATGACCTGATTTCACAGAATTTGTTCCCAATCTTCCCTAGTAGTGTTCTTCTTTGCCTTAGCTTTTCTTTTACTGTTATCTTTGTTCTTAACTGGCATTCGATGGAATATAGGTAGCTCTTGCACCAATTTCCATGACCCATTTCTGATCTCGGTTTCTCTGTTCTTTCCCGATGATTGATGCTTGTCCTGGTCCCTTCTGTGGTTATTCCTTTCTTCCCCTCCAGATTATATTGGGGGCCCTAACTCTATTGCTCTCTTGATCCAGAATAATCGCTTTGCCTCTTGCCCTCCTCATGGATTTTCAGTCGAACATTAATTCCTCTACTGCCTGTATCTGTGGGCAAATAGAAGATAAATGGTCTGTCCATTTCTCTTCCCTCCACCCCACTCTAACATTCCACTTTCTTGGGGTCACCAGAATCTTCCTGTTTTAGTGCCTTTTTTTTATATGCACTTCTATTACTCTTAAGATCTTGCATGTAGTTGTCATATCAGCTTGTTTATTATCTCCAAAGATTGTGAAGGCGAGTTCTCAGTGTGTCCTTAGAGTATTTTAATATATTCAAATTCAAATGTTTATTTAGGTAAAGTACATACATTCAAGGGGTGATACAGATATTGATGAATTTATAGATAGAGCTAGTACATACAATGCCTAAAGCCACTATTACGCAAAGCGTTTCGGGCAGGAAAAAACACTGAAGACTAAAACTTAATACTAATTGAGATTAAAGTATCAAATGCGTTGAGAAAATATAAAAATAAAAAAGGGGGGAACATGGCAGGAAAAGAGCAAAAATATAATGTGGTCGACAAACAGTATTGATTAAAAATAAGACATGGGTTGACAATATAGGGATAAGGTAGGTTACAGGGAGTTAATTAGGTAGTGCTTAGTTTTTATCTTAAACTGGTTAAGAGAGGTACAGTCTTTAACATGATTGGGAAGATCATTCCACATTCTGGGTCCCTTGATTTGTAGAGCATTTCTAGTTTGATTAAGTTGTACTCTTGGAATATCAAAAAGGTATTGTTTCTGGTGTGGTGCTCATGGGTTCTGTTACAACCTTCAATGAAGTTTTTAAGGTCAGGATTGGCATTACAGTTCAGCATTTTATATATATATAATACACATGAGAGGATGTGCAGTGACTTAATATCTAACATATTCAGAGATTTGAGAAGGGGTACCGAGTGATGTTTGGGGCCAGAGTTGGATATTGTCCTAATAGCAGCTTTGTGTTGAGTAATTAGAGGACGTAAATGATTTTGGGTAGTAGAACCCCAAGCACAGATACCATAGTTGAGATAAGGATAGATGAGAGAGTAATAGAGCGTCATCAGGCCAGGGCGAGGTACATAATATCTGATCTTAGAAAGAATTCCAACAGTTTTTGAAACTTTTTTTGATATATTTAGAATGTGTCCCTGGAAATTCAGTTTGTGGTCAATGAGAACGCCAAGGAATTTGCCGTCTATTTTGTTGCAAATTTGGGTATTATTTATCCTGAGATTTATTTGATTTGAGGATTTATTGCCAAACAAAATATAGAATGTTTTGTCAATGTTGAGGGTGAGTTTGTTCGCAGTTAGCCAAAGATGGACTTTATTTAGCTCAGTATTCACTGTGACATTAAGAGCAAGGGGGGGTCAGGACTGGAATAAATGAAGGTTGTGTCATCAGCAAATAGAATTGGTTTGAGGTGTTGGGAGGCATTTGGAAGGTCATTAATGTAGATGAAAAAGAGGAGAGGGCCAAGTATGCTGCCCTGAGAAACACCAATGTTGATGGGTAGGGTGGGAGAAATTGAATTATTCACAGAAGCATACTGGAGCCTGTCAGTAAGGTAAGATTTGAGGTATTGCAGGGAGTGACCTCTGACTCCATAATGATGTAATTTAAGAAGAAGGTTTTGGTGGTTGACAGTGTCAAATGCCTTACGCAGGTCCACAAATAACCCAACAGGGAACTCATTTTTATCAAGAGCTGTATGTATCAAGTTACTCATACTAATAAGTGCATCATTAGTGCTTTTTTTTTGGGTCTGAAGCCATATTGACAAGAGCTAAGTATATTGTGTTTGGCTAGATAAGAGTAAAGCTGCTTGTAGATTAGTTTTTCAAATATTTTTGATAAGTTTGGCAGAATTGATATAGGTCTGTAGTTGTTAACATCAGTGAGATCACCACATTTGTGGACAGGGGTTACTCTTGCTTTTTTAGAATATCTGGAAAGGTTTGGAGTTAAAGTGACTTGTTGAAGAGCAATGCAATAGCAGGGGCTAAAAATCTGGAGGCATTTTTATAAATTAAAGTTGGTATCTCTTCAAGGGCACTAGACTTGGTTTCAAGGGAAAGGATTACCTCATTAACATCAGTGGAATTTGCAGGCGTTAGGTACAGAGACTGTGGATAGTTACCTGTAAGATAGTCCTGAACATCAGTACTGGAAGATGGAATATCATTTGCAAGGGATGACTAAATGGAAGAGAAGACCCTATTGAACTCAATAGCAGTATCAGAGGCTGTAAGCTGACCATCGTTATTTGACAGGAGTATTGGTTTGTTATTTAAACTCTTCTTTGATCTCAATATTTGTGAAATTGTGCTCTATGTTTTCTTAATGTTGCCCTTTGTTTGGGTAAATTTATCTTCGTAGTATTTAGTTTTGGCTCTTCTAAATATTTTAGATAGCAATGATGAGTAATTCTTTTAAAATTCTTTGGAGACGATTCCTAACCTATACTTCTTCTCAAGGTCATGTTTTTTATTAATGGATTTAAGTATTCCCTTTGTAAGCCAAGGATTGCTTAGCCTTTTAGTTGTGACTTGTTTTGTTAGCATAGGACAGTGGGTGTTATAAAGGCTTGAGTTTTTTTTGTTTTTTATAGATTCAGTAGTTTTGTGCATGCAATCTTGCTTGATGGTACCTTTAGCAGAGAATGGACTATAGAATGGACTATAAGTTTAGGGATGATTATGCATATTACATGCCACTTTGCTTATAAATTTTGTCACAATTTGTTCAGTCTTCCCATGTTTGAAATTCCTGAAACACATTGGTTTCTTGTAAATAGTACATTCAATGGCATAATGGATGTGAAATGAATTTTGGGTATACTGTCCAGAATGATAGTCCAATAAATAATTACAGTATATTAACATGCTCTTGCCAAAATGCAAAATTCACGAGCGCTAACATTTTAAAGTTTTAGAACCACTTTAATGTATTACAGTATATTAATGATCATATCAGGTTTAGCAATAATAATATACAGCACTCTTCAATGTATTTTATAAATCTCTCCTAGGTACATAAAGATAATTCACTAATAAATACATATACATATATTTGCCTTTATTAAAGAGGAAAAGTATCCTTACTGCAGGTTATATATATACAGTACATGATTCACTATTAACAGTTTTTATTACAGTAAGTAATTTGTGGAAAGTTAATTAGCTGTGCCTGTAACATAACCTGCTTCACAATGTGCATCACTTAAAATGTCTTGGTGAAACACCTTTATGCTCACCTTAAATACATACAGTACTATAGTTTAATGTTTATTTAGGTAATTTTAAAAATATTATATTAAGAACAGTAAAGAAAACCATCTTGGGCATAAAGGTATTATTCAAATATGGCACAAAGCGTTAATAAAATTCTTGTCTAAACATTTAATTTCTCAGTTCAATCTGCAGTAGATTATGAACAGATATAAATTTAATATAATAGTGTAGTATTAATATTTTCTTTGGTAGAATGAATAGTAAGATTCACTAAGTCTAGCTCTTAAACTTATTAGGTTTATTAAAAACAAGAAATCCAAATTTTTAGTTGTACAAATAGTCAGTTCCATGTATTATGCATGTCATTTATTGCATCAAAAGAACAGTAAAATGTTTGACATGTCAAGAATGAGAGCAAGGGTTGACATCAGTGTACTATATACTGATGGTCAAATGTTGTAGATGTGCAAGCGTGTCATTCTGATACACTGGTCTGGCTAATAACTGGATGGATAAGCTAAGAAAAAGGTTAACACCACGCGTTACAAAACTGTGGCCTGCCAACTACTATTTACAGTATCGTTACTCGTCTCTTCCCCCCCTCCCCCCCCCCTTTTTTTTTTGTCAGCCTGATCTTGGTGTGTATATATAAATGTTAAATCTAAATGTACTTCAGGCATATAACATAAGGCAGTTTGATGGGAGTCTGTCTCTCAGAGAGAGACATTGTTCACGTGGGATACAAGTGTACACAAATGTTTAATGTAGAAACTGCTAAAGTAATTATAAAACGGTGCCAAGCCAGGGAAGACTATGAAGCACCATCAGATGTGCGGGATATTCAAAAGGTGCTAAGTATCACTAAGGATGCCAATACTAGAACAAAAGTGCACAAGGCAAACGATATCAAATATCTGATTCGCCAAGGATTCTATCGAGGGACACGTGACGACGAGGGACGGTTGGGAAGCAAAACACACGCACTTCCTGGAAGTTACGACATTCAACAAGGATATGCACAACTGTGAGAGACAGTGCAGTTTGGACAAAATGGACCGCCACCCTGCTCCTTAAAGTGCCTGCGAGTTAAACACGTATGGCCAATATGTAACTTCGCTAGAGCCACTTCGCTAGAGCCACTTCCCACCGCCGTTTGCAGTGGTAGGAGGAGATCATGGGGAGACATTACCCTTAAGTGCATGCAGTTTGTTATCAGTAACAGAAGACCAACGACCCTGCCAACGGGCACAGCTTGAGGAATGAATAACCGGACAGAAGTCAAAATGAGGAACACCTTTGCAGGAAATGGAACAAGTGCAGATAGCCTCCTTAGCGGCAGCATCCGCATGCTCATTGAAGGAAACACCAATATGGCTGGGAACCCAGTAAAACTCAACTGTCTTAAATCTGCTGGAGATAAGAAATGATAAGAGATAAGGTCAGTGTTGAATTTCGACTACCACTGGATTAAAGGACTCTAGAGCCATGTGGGCACTGCGAGTCAACTACAAGAAAACAAAGGAAGATTGACAGCGAGAAAGTAGTTGATGAGCATACAAAATTCCATAAATTTCTGCCGTGAAGATGCTAGTCTCCAGAGGCAGGCAACACATATAAGTATACTGTAGTCAGGAAATACAATGGAGTAGCCTACACAGTCGGCAGACTTGGACCCATCTGTGAAGATGGAAATGGAGCGTGAGTGTGAAGAATAGTGAGCAAGGAAAAGGTTTTTCAAAACTATAGGAGGGGAATTAACTGCTAAAGTTATCCTTGGATTTAAACACATTAGGTACAGCAGACACGTAAAATTGTTAAGTATGTGAATTCTTATTCCTCAAGCCTCCTAGTACAGTTGGGTTCATTCTTGACTTGCGATCAGGGATCCCAGGTTCAATTCCTGGGTGGGTCAGAAATGGTTGGACAAGTTTCATTTCACCTAATGCTTCTGTTCATCTGACAGTAAACAAGTACCCAGGAGTTAAACTGTTGAGAGTTGCAACCTTTGGGGAGCCTTGACATCAGCCTAACATATATCCTATATACACTGGCTGCCTGTCTACTGACAAAAATTATTACACTACAAGAACAAGATAAATTTGGTGACCTTCTTAAGCTATCAGTAAATAAAGAAAATGTTGAACAATTTTAGGCCAACAAATTATTATAAAATGTGTCAAAACACTTGTATGAGGCAAAGAAATGAATTAGAAGACTGACAGATGTCACCTCTCAAATACAACTTTACTACAAGTATCTCTGGTAGTTGAACTTGTATGGGAATCTAGGCAGCAAGAAGTTTGACAGACCGATAGTAGAGCATTACATCTCGATACGAATATGAAGCGGTTTTGAGATCGATCTAAACTTATGTTGATGAGATGGCAGATCAGTTTGTTAATGGTAAATACAGTACTGTATCTGAAATTAATCCATGTAACAGAAGTATAAGCTGTGTAGCTTAAAATCATAACCAGCAACCACTTGCCCTGTAATAATAATCAATGATGAAAATTGTTAGCATTACCTAAATAACTGCTCCAATTTAGAATACTTGACAAAGTATTACGGTTCCTTGGTATCATTGTAATTAAATATAAGGTGCACGTAAAAGTTGTATAAAACCAATGTCACAACATTCACCAAGGTCTGATTAAAATAATTTTTTGCTGTGAAACCACCGAAATTGCAGATTAAATGCCTCTCTATGCCATCACATGTTGGCATGGTATTGCTAGCCAATGTGCAAGAAACAGCATGTACTAGACCAAGAGTAGAAATTTAAGTATTTCACCAGACAACTAAGAGAATACCCAAAAATCTCATGGAAACCTTAGTGACCTAACACACATCTGGGAGCTTTAGTAAACACTGAAATAAAGTGAACACACATTTACACAGGAATGAAGCTACAATTGAACAAAGTTATAATAGCCAAAATACAACTCATATTAAGGCACCTTAAGAAAATCTTGTGTTGAACAGTGTGTAGACTTTGTGAATGAGAAAACATGCATACTCTGAATAATGGTCCTCCAGGTATAGCTCCAATAAATATAATCAAACTCTAGTTAGTAATCAAAGACCTTTGAATGATATGACAAGAAAATGGTCATTTAGCTGTAGACCAGAGAGGGGGTGGGGACTGCTCTTTCAAAAAGACCATTGTATTAGAAAAAGTCAGTGCAGAGCAACAAAAATCAAGGAACAGTCTCCTTCCACACAGAAAGACTTAGAACCTCACGACTAACTACTTTGCAAACAAGACATGACATAGCTGACCTAAGGTCATTAAAATGCACAACAAATTAGCAGACAATCCAGTTGGTCAGACCACTTCCTTGAAAGGTTCAAGCACAGCAAACCATAATGCATGACAGATGACAAACCATAATGCATGACAGATAAAAGGAGTTTTTACCCAGTGGAGAATTTAATCTACAGAATTGCCTACTCACTAAACCCATAAAAACGAAGCCAACACTACAGTTTTAAATACACTGGAAAAAATATTCAGGAACACTAATAGATGGGACCTTTCACATGATACTGTCTTCCTGTATCTGTTGAGGCCACTAAATGGTGGCTCTTGGGTAAATACTATTTTTTTGTGATTACTGTATATGGTTTATTTCAGCCTCTTGCTTCAGACCAATACATTAAAATATGCTGATATCTGTAAATATTAATACTGAAACTATTGACGATATGATTTACCTAATAACAAGATTTGCCAGGTATTGATACATACAGTATATTGCTTACCATAACCAAATCTGTCCCCTCGTACCCCTACACACCAGGGTGACCTTCCTCCAACTTTTTGTTTCCCATCCTACCACATAGAGCCCTTGTCTATACAGTAGTTTAATTGTAACTTGTAAGTGTCAGGCATGTTTACTATATATACTAGCATGAGCAGTTTTAACTTGCACAGTTGCATGAAAGCAGAACCTAATGAGAACCTAGAATGTGAGAAGTTAAGATTAGTTGCCATGCTGAGCTACTAGACCTGCTCCAACAATGTTTCTTAACTTGTCAGTATCTGAAATTTGACTGACAAATTGTCCATAAAAATGTGCCAATAAGAAAACATTATTCAAATACAATCCTGTACTCTTGTGAAAGCAGATCTCAGAGCATGTGGGACGATTGAGGGATAAGGGTGTACAGTATAGGGGAAATATAACTATTTAAATTATTATACAGTAGTACTGAATGTAGTACAAAGCATGGGTTCATATATCCCCTTCACTCCACTGTATGGAATCAAAATATTAATGTCATGAACAGATTTAACTACAGGAGATGTTGCAAATGAATGCTAATAATTTTGAATTTATTAAATGGTAAGAAAGGCAGATATGAAACATTACTATTAGAATGAGTGTACACTGCTGAAGCAGATTATCACAATTTACATCAGAAAGATTAAACAAATAGCATCAAACTGAGGCAACTGAAAAAAATGGTTACCCAAAACTACCTGTAATGTATTACAAAGTCATTAAGGACTTGCACTTGTTGCACAATTATAAACATTAAAAGTAAATTAGGCTCTGAAAATTGATCCAGCAACTGTAGAGATTAAATTTGAAAACAAGACATTGACCAAATGCATATGAATTATCACCTCACCCCGACTCAACACTGCAAGAGTGAGATGCCTGCATCTGCTCAAAAACTAAAATGTTTTATCTAACTAAAGGATGAAGGTGTCTCAGCATCTTTGATCTGGACGTGACAGATTCGTGCTCAGTCAAGATATCAGCTGGTTGTAGCATAACTAAACTCTCCAGATGAAATAGTAAATACAGTATAATGGCAGAATTGGAAATGCATGATGCTTATGAAGAGAATGGTTAGCACAGCATTACAAAATTACAACAAGTATAGAACTGCTTAATTTAACTCTTTTATGTACTCTTCATTAGCTAGAACATAATCACTGAAAAGTACGAAAGTCGCTAATGTGTAGCGATATACATTAGAATAATGAATATATTGCTTTGACAATTTGTCTGTGTATAACATGATTCAGAAAAGAAGCTATTCTATACTATCCCACCAGAGATGAGGTAACACATTTTCATAAGTACATCATCTCTTATAAATTCTATATACAGTACACGAAATTACAGTACATTGTGTTTCATTTCATATTTAATGAACTACTACTGTGAATTCTTTTTCCCCATTTAAAAATTATAGAAACTTAGTTGCTCAACAATGTATGATCCTTTAGTTTCATACATTGTCAATGCTTTTACTTGGTGATGGAAATTTTAACAGTGCTGCAATAGGTATAAATTCTGCATCAAGAAAATTTTGTCCTGGCTGTATTCTTGCAATGGTGAAATTAAAGAAATGTTATATATAACAAAGCCAAATGTTCATTTAGCAAAGATTTTGAGGCAATATTAAGCTTGCACAACTTTGACTGCTACTTTTATCATAATCTAATCCAAACTACATTTGGCTAAGTAGCTCATGCACTTGTTATTCATAGCTAACAAAATTAACCAAGCAATCGTGATCACTTGATGAATTATGCACACTGCTGTATTGATCTGCAATTACCAGTCCAGTTTAGTCACATAATAGAGCAGCAATATTATTCACTTTACATTTACCATATTAGTTATCAAGCTAAAATCATTCACAAAAAAACACATCAAACCCACTTAGAACTCATTCATGTTAAATACATTATAACCAGTGACAAATTAACTTCTTAGTTGAGCAGTTAGCACACAACTGCAGTGCAGTGTAAAACTTGTTTAGTGGTGGTGACTATGAACACTTAAATGAATGGGCATGTTCAACAATATTTTTATCTAATTAAATAGATGTCTTATAATTACCACTCGTGGGGTAAAGGAACACTGTACGTAATGAAATTAATAATAATCATCACTGTGCTTCCTGGTGATGGGGTGTGTCAAAGACCAAACATAACAGCCAGAGACAGTAACGTCAACAGGGCAACCCAGAAACTGTCAACAATCCCATAAGCTGAAGAATACATTCCTGGCTCTGTGAACAGAAAAAGAGACACCATAAACTATGTTATCACCAAAAATATACTATGTATGAAACTCAATTTACATTTTTTTACATTTTTTATTATGTATAAATGCAGTGTAAAATGTCACATGCAATACGATTTTTATGAGTGAATGATTTTGGGATCCCAAACCATGTTACAGTATATATAATAATAGTTATATAAAATGCTGTTATAACAACCCTGTTTTCAAAGAAATAAAAAATTATGAACTGTCCCCAGGAAGACAAAAAGCCCAGACCAACACAGTACCCAACATTTTAGGGATATATATAAATTGTGTAATGGGGCTGAATACTTTAAAGGGCACATTACTTTGCGCAATCAATGGTAGGAGGTTTATGACAACATGCATAAGGTTAGACCCTCTCATAATTGGGCTGTGCCATATCACATTGTTGTTTGACATCACAGAGTGAAGGTGCTTAACTTTGATGCTCTGAGTTACACTTTAGCCTTTGCCTATATAAGCCAGAACAACTAAGAGTAAAGCAGTGGCAATATATGTGAAGCATGTGTGCCAGAGGACACACTCCAAAGCTGCACTGGTCGACAGTACAAAGATTTCAATGGAAGACTGATAGGGATGAGAGAGCTCTGTCACAGTAATTGGCGAGACTTCCCATTTTCTGGTCATTTATACAACTACAGCAAGTCAGCTGGAGGAACAATATGGATTATTTATGACATACTGCAAGTACAAACACGCGTGTTCATAGTCTGATTGAAGTTGGCCCTACTGTTCGTGCTAATAAACATCACCGAGCTGTATTACATTTGTCCTGCAATCCATGACGTTAGCCACCTGATTTGAGATACACCCAAAAGATCTTGGGTGCCTCTTTAAGAACTGAGGCACCTCCCAGGGCACTGTGGCTCTCGAATGGTGACCCAGGACCTTCACTTGAAGACCTGTAACACACATCTAGCAATCTACAACATACATTGGTTAAAACTGACCTTGGACTCTTTAGGGCACTTTCCCAGTGGATTCGGTGCATAAACCAGCAGGTCTGGTATTGTTTCCTTTGCTCAGAGATCCAGAATAAACACTGCTGGAGCACTCGCCTGGAGAACTGGGATGCTCCAGGAGAAATAAAAACTCGTCCAAAGATCCGAGACAACACCCTGATGCTCCAAGGTATCCATTAAGAAGCTGGGGCACTCATTTATAGATATGGGCCACACACCCTGGAAGCAGGGTACCTGCAGTGATCTATACCAGGCCTCCCTGGAACCACAGCATGCACCCAGGAAATGCTCCAGAGACCTGAGGCACACACCCGAGGACCCAGTGCATGTACCAAAAGAACTGACACACTAACCCCATGATCCAAGGCATGAAATTGACAAACAAGATAAGTCATCCAGAGAGTCAAGACACTTGCCCTTGCAAAAAGGGATATTTGCCCATTTAATCGGGTATAGTACTTGCCTGTTGAACTAGGCATCTAAAGTGAGTGAGGGGGACCACTAATGACCCAACCAGTAGCAAACAAGACAAACGAACCTGTCAGAGGTACAGATAACTGGCAAATCAACACAGACTGAAGCTTCAGCCAGAACAAACCAGAATGCTACAACATCAGGGATGACCAAAGGTGACAAGAACACTGCAGAACACCATGGAACAGCTGAATCAAGTTCTGAACTAGCTGGAAGATGAATCTCAACCTTACCAACATAGGTAAACAACCTCCATAATTTTTTGGAATTTCCCACTGGAATGGGAAAAAGGGCACAAGTAGCCTGGAACCAGGGATAGTCATTCAATGTCTCACTCAAGTGTAAACTCTTGAAACATTGCTGAATTTTGGCCCTTCCTAATACCCAAAGTGCCACTTGTAACACTACCACAATTCACTATTGTTCCAGTACCTCACTTTACTGGCAATTCATGCAAAACTGCCCAGCTTGATTCAACTCTAAAGGCATTGTTTCCTTCCCCAGAGGGGAATCAAAATTCTATAAAAAAAAAAATTACTCTGATGAAAGTCGATCACCTGTAATACCAATGAAACTGTAAATGAAAAAAGTAGCAAGACAAAGGTAAGAGACATGCAAATCAACTGGCACACATGCTAGTTGAAGTTTGAAATGCGGGACCCCAACGCTGAACACCAATGACCAACTATTATTAAAGAAGTGCAGTAGGTATCGTGCAATAAACCACTTGTCAAAAAAACACCAGGTGAGAGTATGAGAAGGCTTCTTCACCTAGACCCTCTGATCTAACTAGGAAAGGATTAGGTTGTTCATAAGAGTTGTTCGGCGATTAGCAGTTGTCAAATAATTTTTGTTGAAGGTTCAAGTGGTGTGAATTGCATTTACTTGAACTGTTCACCTTTGCTAACCACGAGATCTTCACCACTGGAAGAAGAAAATGTGAATGGGGTAGGAAATTACAAAAAATAATCCCACATACCTGCTAATAGGTCTACATTAAAAAAATGTAACCATCATGGTAAACCACAGTAAAGTGGATTGTGGATGCAGTCATACTGTATGTACTTAATGGTAAGAGCTTGTTAAACTGGAAGTAACACAGTGCATAAAAAAATGTCATTTAGTGCTTTGTGCCTTGACCTACCGCAGTAAGGTAGTCCTGCAATGTCGAAGAGCGTGCCCAAGTTTTTCTTATCTTTATCGTTACGGGTACGCCAGCCAACGTCATTCTCCTGGCAGCTGAGCTCTACTTGCCAACCACGCTTCACAGAGCCATCGGGGAACTTGGCAGTATGACCAGCTGGGCAACTGATAGCATACAACACACATTATTTTAAGTTATATATACAGTAACAAATATTTTCTTAATAGCACCCTAATAGTTAAATGGAGTAGTTTGCATTTTCCTTGATACATTCTTCCCACATGGCAACAGCTAGGCTAGTTATGGGTTGTCTGACATACCCTGACCACCTAGAGGCCAACACTGGTCCTTTGGCACAGTGGACTATATATATTGTTCACAACCCAGGGATCTGGGTTCAATCCCCATTTAGGACTGAAACGGTTGGGTAATGTGAATTATTATTTTTTAAATTTCTATCAACATATCTCTAGTGAGCCACACTAAGTGTACATGAATATATATGAACAGTGAAGGATACATTGGTAAGATAAGTACAATGAATAAACCCACTTGCACTTTGGGCATGTACAGTATACTTTTTAGTAGCAAATTTTTTTTTACACACAGGTGGGTACATGAACATACTACTTTCGTGTAGACATGCTATTGAATATGACAAAGGACAAGATCAATGATTTTAGCAGGAATCTTTAATATTTCTTCACTTGAGAACGACAGAAAAATTAACTGTAAAGTTCATTTTACAGTTTTATTTTGGCCCGATGCTAAGAAATGCATTTTGCTGATTTTAACATTTTCAAAGGCAGAGTAGTAGTTGCTGCACTATAGCTGCAGCAACCCAATAACATAGTGAGAAGTAGTAAGGTGCTGCATGGGCCAATAGGCTCACTGCAGCCTCCTTACTTTCTATGTTCTTATGGAGATTTATGCAGTATGCTGGATGTTCTTGGTGTTAAAGATGGTAGAATGTAAGAGTATTGTAACATTGTGATGTGTTGGACAATACACACACAATATGGCAACTAAAGATATATGATGTAAATAGTTACAGCAGTGGTTACTGTATGATACAACAGTCGTGATAATGTTTAGCCGTAAGACTCGATAGTGAGTACCAGTGGTGTTAGAGAATGGCCACGATTGGTGGGACCGAAGATGGTAAGATAATGTTGGGACTGGCTGCAATGTTGTGATACTGTTGGTTGAGGTAGATCAGAGGTGTTACTTCTGGCTGAGCTGTGTTCAGACATTCCATATGTTGTTGTTTTGGATTCAGCTATGCTGAACAAAAAGTTTCGTGTAGCATGGGCTATGGTGAAGTGGACTTACCTGGCACAGGAGCGGGGCTGTAATGCCAGATGTTGTGGTCAGACGGCCTTATATCCCTGTTCACCCGATTCTGTTTACAGCAAGGCGCCTCATTATTTGGTTGATGGCAAACGGCTTTATGTAATTTGCAGTACGTGTAATTGTTAAGAAATATGTGCGGATGTCATTTATTGTACTACAGTGTATATATATATATATATATGTAGTCCACTATATATCAGACAAACTCAACCAACTACCTGTATCAAGTGTGAGCAAACACTTAACAATAGAAAATCCAGCACACTGCCTCAGCTACCATAAGAACATAGGAAGTCAGGAGGCTGCAGTGGGTCTACTGGCTCATGCGATAATTTACTTCACCTCTACCGATTATACTTAGGTGGCTGCATCTAATTTGTGTTTACTTCTACTTTGCCTTTAAAAATGTAGACAAGATCATCAAAGCGTATCTCTTGGCATCAGGCCATACTAAAACTATGAAATGAACTTTGAGTTAATTTTCAATTTCCATGTGCTACTAACTCGCCTAGTATTTAACTAACTTGCCACCTGTGGTTCTGTTTTATGACTGGAAGTTGAATTTGTCGAGGGGGCTGCAGCTTCCTTGGTGTTGAACTAAAGGTAAAATGTGGGGTCTGTTCTTAACAGGGTGAACTGGACGTTGAAAGGTTCAACCAAGCCCACGTGGATTTTCTACCTAGAAGATCCTTTAGAAGATGAGCCATGTGTTCATTTATACACAGTTCACGAGGTAAACATAAGCTCTGCGACCCAACTCTCGTGCACTGTTAAAGCACTTCCCTGAGGGTAAGGGGAGTTACGGCAGGGCACCCCTTTAATAAAAAATAATGGACAAATTCCCAGAGGATCAAGAACCCAAAGATACATAAAAGATATAATAAAGAACTAATAAAATGCTGACCTGAGCTTTGCAATAGCTGCTCCGTTCCTTTCAGCAGGTATGACATCATCATGACAAGTGTAAGTGGCATCTTGAATTTCCACATTTAGCCCAGGGGCATGATCCATCGTCAGCCCTGGGCATCCTGTGTTGTCGACTGACAACACAATTGTGAAATATTTTCAGCATTATTAGGTTATCAACAAGTAAGATATATACAGATTTTGATGCTAATATAAACACATTAATTTACATCTACCGCTAGTGAATGCCCACTCGTAAAAACTAGAGCGCTTAGTGTAATGAAACGCCACTATGTGGCCGTCAGTAGAAAATAAGTTTGATAATTTAGCAGGTGTAAAATACGTTCAGCAACAGAAATGCAGCGTCTTACTTAAAGCTATGATGGTTTTAACCACGTAGACCCGTAAAAACTTTCCTAAAATTTCTTAAAAGTTTAAAGATGTAGTTATTTCAAAGCATCTTACCCAACAGGAGCCAAAGAACATGAAAGTTACCAAATTACTTGGATGGAATTAAACCGCTATTAAACTAACAATAATATACTGGTTAAATATTCATATAAGAAAGATTACCGTCCTATCAACAATAAAATAATACACATCAACTAATCAGTAAATGTGCCTTGGTACAGGAGCTTAATACCTACTTAGAGCATCAACAATAAAGTCATCGTCAGCTTTTATAACTTTCTTGTAGGAGGTTTCAGGGATGCGTACGGTACAGCCAAGACGGTGGTTCTTGGGTATGCTGGCCACCTGTCGACAACATTTCTATTTAGCCTTAAATTAATATACTTTGACATTACACAATACATATTTTTCTATAACCGATAGATCTGTGCAAACTTACAAGTCTTATAAAAGACCGGGTTGGTCTCTTGATAGAATTAACTCAAATATTAAATAAAAATAATGAATTATTAAAGTAATAATAATGAATTATTAAATTAAAGTAATAATGAGGGATTCAAACAGAGTTCTCTACTATTCCCACCTGTCATATATGTGGTCAAACCCCACAGTAGCATGAAATTTACAGATCAGTCGAGCGATGCACGAGGGTTTCAACCATTTAGAACTGGATAGCAACAGAGAATAATCAGGTGTTCCCTTTCAGAATATATGTGAAAATAATTGGCAATGCTAGAATTCTTAAATAAATTAAAAGAACAATGTTCTTATTGCTAATAACAAGAGCAATAATTATTGTAATGTGTTGCTATTGTCTTACAGGCACCACTCTCCATACTGACCTCTATATGAGTGGACTCGAAAGAGCCCCGCCAGGAACCATTAGGAAACTTGTGCATGGTGAGGCCGGCAGGGAGGCGCTGGATGACGTCGTCGTGGTCAAAGGAGTAGTAGCCACATGTGACGTTGGGTCTGGGGAAGATGGCGGGGGTGACGAAGGACCACACTAGAGTACAGTCAGCGTTCTCAAACTCTACAATGTTTGATGGTTCAGTGGTTGTGACCTCATACTTGTTCTCCTCGTGGGTGCCGCCGCTGCTGTTGTTGATGACACTCAGCACCTGCACCCGAGTGTTGTAGGGCGCAGAGGACGCATCTGAAACACTTAACACGTAAGCAGACGCCTACTGCTGGGACACATGTGTTAACAACATTACAATGCCCACCAGTCATTCATTTATAGATATGAGGTCATGTACAGACCTGAATGACCGAGATCTTCTAATTTTTACTGTGAGCATTTTAATTATTTAAATATGCATTGAACAGATTATCAGCATCAATTTCTCAACAATCTGGTATTCCTGTCATGTAGACATTTTTCTAATGCGAATTGTTGCCATTGAAATTAGGCAACTTTTAGTACTGTATTCACAAAGCATAATTCCTGAGTCAGAAACAAACCCCACAAACTAACCTGTAAAGATAAATCTTCAGGAAGATTTGCACCATCTTTGAAAGTTTCCAAGTGAAAATTCTTATTGGTTTTACTAGCCTTCCAGCTTGACCAAGTGACCTCGACTACGCAGTAGTAAACTTCCATACCAAATGTTAGAAACTATACACACTTTAGAGGCAGTTGAACATACTTGTTCGTATATAACCACCAGATAAACAGACATTTTAAGTTAGAAGGCTTTACTGTAGATAAAGGATACGAATATCGTTGACACCACGAAATCACAATAGCGCGATATATATCACACTTGTGATTTCCTCGTGTATCTGAAGGGAGCGAAATGCTGGAGAAACTCTATACCTACTCCAGAGTGTATGCGGACTGTTCCTAAAGACTGTGGCAACAGGTGGGGTCTACAGAATCCTTAGAGGAAACAGTAGTGTCCAGATTAAATAACTGTTTAGCGTGTGGCACAGAGGTATGGTGCGCGTCTGGCATTCTCCTATATGCTGGTTCAATCCCCGCTCAGTTCCAGTGATCCTCTCAGTATCTTTTAGGTTTGCCGCGACAAACACAGTATTAATAATTCAGTAAAGATATAACCGAGACTTGAACACTAATCCCTAATTACAGACGCTAATGATTATAGATGATTTAAGAGACAATCTTTCAATTCTATTAGTTGATGTGATGAGTGGTGGGTTAACTGGGCGGAGGAGAGCGCTGGGCTCCCATCCCTGGCAACACGGCTGACGAGGGCCAGCTAGGGAACTTGCCTATAACGCGGAGGGAGTAGGTGTCTTCGACAGTGGCAGTGGCGGCGGAGACCTGGCAGGTGTAGTTCCCAGCCAAGGTGTAGTCAACGTGAGTGAAGTGGATGTTGTGAGGCTCCTTCGCTGGGTTGATGTCCACCAGGCCTAGCAGTGAGTGCGACACTGCCCACACAAAGTGGATTGAAATGGATGAGAAAATTCAAGCTCAAGGCAAGATGGAAACAGTTGGCAGCAGACAGGAATATTTGTTTTTCATGCATGATATGGCTATTTTCGGCTGCTTGCAACGATTATATGCATATCTCGGTTGTCTGACATATTGTGCTAACCAGGTTTATAAACTAAGATAGTAACGATGAGAACAATTCAGCTCTTATGAAATCTTATAGCCACCGAAAACAGATGTCTGCAATTGCAGCACATCTAAAGAAAATTTCCCATTTATATAATTAATATGTATAAAGTACAATTTAATTCCACATGTAAGGGTGAAGCATGTATGAAGAGTTTTGAAGCATTTACTCAAAAGTGAACAATCTTAGTGTAGTTGCAAGTCTTAATGCATTTACAATTCTACATTATGAAAACCAAATATATGATCACTACATACAAGATATCAACAGGAATTGCCAAAATTGACCAATTCTTGAAAACTGTAACTTCAAGAATAGGTCATAGATTAAGAGCTAATGAGGCAAAGATGGAACAAAATAGAAAATTATGTTTTGCAGAGTCTTAGATTGTTGGAACAAGTTAATAAGTGCGAAGCGGTGGATGTTAAGACCGCTAGCATTATATGACAAAACAAGTACTGGGAAGACGGGGCACCACGAGCGTAGCTCTACACTTTGGTAATTACAAAAAGTTGTGAAAACAAGCGACTTCAACTGACACACACACACACACATATTTTGTTTCATGTACAATGAAATTGTATCACAGCCTTGAAGACGTGTACACACACTTGAAGACGTGTACACACACACACACACACACACACTAGCCTGTGACGTAAAGACTAGATTTATGACGACTGTCCGAAATATATATAAATCCTATAATGCTGGAGAAATGGAGAGAGATATGATTACACGGTCAAAGATAGAGGAGCCGACACGGGGTAGACCCAGGACGACAGGACACAAGGGGGGTAAACTCAACACCTAAATGAGAAATATATATTAAAATTACTTGAGCGTGAGGGCAAAGGTGCGAGGGGAGGATGTACTCAGATTATTAATGATGTTATATAGACACATCAAACCTCACACTGCAAGAGTAATGGTTAAAAGACCATTAGGCGATTCCATAAACATGGAGCAATGGTCAGAACGGTCGACTTAACCGAATGGTCCAAGGGTTCGATTCCATAATAGGAGAGGACTAGACGTTAAGGCACTAGCTTTTTTTCCCCTTACGCCTGATGCTCCTGTTCACTTAGCAGTAAATAGGTACCCGGGAGTTAAGAGACAATTGTGGGTTGTATCCTAGGGAGGTTATCTGTCAGTCACTGGCCTTGAGGGACGTAGATGAGGTACACAGTCTTCCCAGACAATCTGAAACCATTTCCGGGAAGTAGCGTTTTTTTTTACCGAGAAGAACTGCAGACAAGTAGAAGGGCTACGAGAACTGTAACTCAAGAATTTTTAAATAAGGATAAAGGAGAATCACGTCATCGCATTTCCTCTCCTTTATGGAGACCAAGCGATGCTGCAGACAGCATTCCTCCTGCCTGCCTGCCTGCCGGGGGAAAGGTTGGAATTCAGTGTTGGTGGCGCAGTGAACGCCTCCTTCACACAGCATGGTAAACATTTAGGTTTAGAGGGAAGGATGTTGGATAGTATACTTACCGTTTTTCTCGAGTATTTTAAGACTACTACAGGTGGAATAAATGAACTAGGAGAGCTAGGGAGAATACCTGTGGGGTTGTTGTGTTCCCTCCAGGTGTAGACCGGGTAGCCGAACATGAACCAGCGGACCTGCTGCACGGGGTCGTCGTAGCCCGTCCTGTAGTCGCACCTCAGCACGAACTGTGCCTTGGAGCCCACCTCCAGGTACTCCTTGGACCCGCCCTCCAGACTCAGGCTCAGGATCTCCAGCCCAGCACCTGTAATACGCTCCACGTTACTGCCACTAGTTCATAGATGGAAACAGGCTTGGGCACAGAGGAAATAAAGTGTGTGTGTGTGTGTGTGTGTGTGTGTGTGTGTGTGTGTGTGTGTGTGTGTGTGTGTGTGTGTGTGTGTGTGTGTGTGTGTGTGTGTGTGTGTGTGTGTGTGTGTGTGTGTATTCACCTAGTTGTGCTTGCGGGGGTTGAGCTCTGGCTCTTTCGGCCCGCCTCTCAACTGTCAATCAATTCAACACCCCCCCCCAACCCCTAGGAAGCAGCCCGTAGCAGCTGTCACTCCCAGGTACCTATTTACTGCTATGTGAACAAGTGCATCAGGGTGAAAGAAACTCCGCCACTTTGTTTCCACCATTGCCGGGGATCGATCCCCGCCCCCCTAAGACTACGAATCCCGATCGTTGTCCACTCAGCCACCAGTCCCACCACACCAGGTGTGTGAGAGAGAGAGTGAGTGAGTGACTACAGACATTGGGAATACCATCGCCTGCTACACTACCCAGCATACTAACAAGTCCATGATGTAACGCTTTCTACCCCTGCTTCCCCCCCCCCTGCCCGGCTCTTGCATTGCAAGATAAAAATAACACTTGCCGTTTACCGATTCAACAAATGGAATGGCGATTTACAGTATAATTGCAACAGGAGTTGCTGAGTGAGCTCCTTAATTCCATATTCAAACATTCTTGCTTAGGATACAAACAGACTATTAAACAAAGTGGTAAGAATTCGACCCAAACAACAGGGCATCATGGCCATGGCACTATTTACTGTGCTTCTTACACACGTCTGTCCTAAACCGTAAGTAAATTGTGCTGAAATCTACGTCTTACTGAATTAGACTATGCTGGGAAAAGATGTACCAGCCCGCACACACATATAGGGGCCTGTGGCTGAGTGGACAGCGCCTGGGGCTCGTAATCCTTGGGTCTGGGTTCGATCCCCGGCGATGATGGAAAATAATGGGCAGAGTTTTTTCACCCTGATTGACAGTTGAGAGGCGGGCCGAAAGAGCAGAGCTCAACCCCCG
This sequence comes from Procambarus virginalis, assembly GCA_020271785.1. Lineage (NCBI taxonomy): Eukaryota > Metazoa > Arthropoda > Malacostraca > Decapoda > Cambaridae > Procambarus > Procambarus virginalis. Next base: position 9,246,859 of record WNGS01001312.1, on the reverse strand, counting down.
CAAGCACAACTAGGTGAATACACCCACACAGTTACGTTCAGAGTGCCTCAGAGTTCAGGGGCGTTGTCACCTTTGGTTCGACTGTTAACACCCTTTGCCTCAGACACCCTGATACTCTCCTCACCTGTGTAGTATGTGGTATACCTCATTACCGAGAGTATGAGGTATATTTCCTCACCTGTATGTGGTATACCTGCTCAGCGTGACTGTTGGCCCGTAATGTTCTCCTTCTAGAGTGTTGCTTTACCAGACGTTAGTGTGGGGGGGGGGGATGACCGTAACCGCCCCCCCCCCTGCCCAGGTATGGGGGGAGGGGGGGGAGAAACCACACCAAGGAACGCAGTGTGCCGAATGAAAATAATCACACCCTCAGTGTTAATAAGATGTAAACAGGTCCGTATTTGACTTTTACATCTGGCAACCAACCAACAGTATACCCCCCTATGGGGGAGTATACTCTGTATACCCAGTTGAACTAGACCCCCACAACTTGTGGTGGGGGAGGGACTCCTCCCCCACCTTATTGAAGTCCACTTAGGTCACCCGCTGACCTTCCTCACGATGCACCTAACAACAGTTACCTATTTCAATGTGCCTATTTATTGGTAGATGAACAGGTGCTTCAGGTGAAAGGAAACTTGCCCAAACGTCTGTCCCGTTAAGGGAATCTACAGAGTGGCAGAAACGACGACGTTTCGGTCCGTCCTGGACCAGTATCAAGTCGTGCGTTGACAATGGTCCAGGACGGACCGAAACGTCGTCGTTTCTGCCTCTTGTGATGTGTAGCTTGGTCATAGTATCTTCAGCCACGTTATTGTGATTGTGACTCATCACACACACACACACACACACACACACACACACACACACACACACACACACACACACACACACACACACACACACACACACACACACACATGGTTTGGGAAATGTCATTACTCCGCGAAGCGTCATGTGCATCTCTTAGGACACATCTTGGGTGTTTCGTTAAACTTAAGACTGCAGTAAATTATACAATTCACTGCACGGCTGCTTAACACGCCCACCATGATCAAGGAACTTTCACACGAGCTTAATGGGATGCTCAGGATATTATTGACATGCACAATAGGCTGACATGTGTTGGAAATAATCACACGCATGCTCGATCTTGTGACCAGCACTTGGGACAGCTGGTCGCACTAAATAGGTCTCAAATAGGTCGCACCAATCTGAACCAGTTCCCTTACAGAAAATGAACAAATCCACAAGGGCCGCGACGAGGATTCGAACTTGCGTCCGGGAGCATCCCAGACACTGCCTTAATCTTGACTGTTCTTGACTGTAGGGGAACCCAGTTCCCCTACAGTCTCTATACTCACATTCTTGTACAAAGCATTCCACTGGGTATTGGCAGCCTGAACTAGGCTCCCGTACGGCGCCACGAATGAGACAAATGGGTTAAAAATTTAAGTGTTGTTGTATGTAGGTGTTTTAAGCACTTGCCTAGAAAATCAACAGACACAACACTCGTAGATGCGCTTCATTTGCCGGAGCTACAGAGTCCTCAACACTGCCTAATGTCTCCAGTGCCGAGTCTCGATACGCCTCAGGAGTCAATGGCGGAGCCGAGGCTGAATATTTCTGGAGTATCATTACCTGGGAGAGGAGTATTCGAACCAACACCCTGGGTACACCCAAGCACGCCTTAAACCCAGGAATGCCAGGAATACCCAAGAGTGTAAGTTCGAATCCTTCTCATGGTTTCAATCGATTTTCTCAATAATACATCACATTATTGTGATTATTTTCTATCGCAATAAAGATCTATATTTCGGAATTGATGTTTACCGCTTGATCGTTTTTTGTTCATTTAATTTTGACCGTGTTTTATATATTTCGTCTTAAACTACCATTATTAACATTTTATTGTCCAGCTGATTTCCTTTTTTGGTAATGTAAGCAAAATTTGGGTGGTAAAGGTGCGCCTGTGCTGAGAGCCGCACCTTACCTGTTCTCTTTCACAGACTCGTCACATTCGTCGCCAGTTTCCCGACCGTCTGACACTGACTGATGAAGACTAAGCCACCCAAGAGGTGACACGGGCATGAATAGCCCGTAAGAGTCTGACACTGTACTTGGGTACGCTTTAACCCCTACACAAGATTCAATTTCACTGAATATCACACAGATCGTCATCCCGATTTAGAGTAAATCAAGATTGGGAGAGCGAGCTTACAGTCTGAACACGGCTCCAGTGAGCAGCGTGTTGCGTGGGTTTCTCCCTTGACAGCCTCCATCCCCCTCCCACAGGGGCGGCGGCGGGGCCCCTCTGGTGAGAGTTTACTCTCGTTCCTTACACAGTCACACATGACGCGGCCCTGACCCCGCGGGTGATCATGGGCGGGTGGGGGCCCCACGCACCTCGTAGGTACGCTCCTGTACAGTTTTCCACATGTGGTCTGGCAGGGAGGAGGTGGTGGTGGTGGGGGAGGTTGTAAATTATAATGTCGGTCACGGTGAGTGTTGGCCAGTGTTGTTTGTCACCCGTGCCTGGACGGGTGAGCTGTGTAGCGACTCTGTTGTTTACGCCTCCACACGTCTTGCTCTTGGCATGGATACCATGGAGCTCGTCAGGTATCTGCTGGCTGACTAGGGCGCCTTGGTACTGGTGACAACGTGGGATATACAATTCACAGTCTTGACGTGCACCGCTGCTAGGCTCCCCACCTCAACCACCCCCCACGGAGGGGGAATATTATCTGAATGAAAGGGGTTACAAGGAGGAGGTTGATTACCAACACAACCATTACCTTCCCCCCCCACCCACCTGCCTAAACACTGCCCCCCTTTTCTCACTTCCAGGATGTCAATACCCCCCCCCCCTCCCCTCCACCAGTACCAATCTTTCATCGCCCTTCACCCCCCCCCTCCCCCTTCCCTCCCCAGCAAGACAAGTCAGGACAGTAAGTATACTACTCTCCATCACATTACCACGAGCTGCCGTCGCAATTATCCTCCTTGTCCTCTGGTACAGCGTCGCTACACGTCAGGAGGCTGCTGACGTGTTGAACACCACCACCTGCTGCTCCAGGGGACGGGTCTGTTTGTGCCCTCCCTAACCCTCTTATATATATAGCGCTCTCTTTTCCCCTCTCCCCCTCCCTCTCTCTCTCAAATTTGCATCAAAGCGCTTGTGCATGCAGGTACCTGAGAGCAGGTTTGGCACAACACCAAGCCTAGCGGCGACGAAGCAGCAGGATCAGTACAAAGGAAGCTCCCCCCCCTCCATCCTCCTCCGTCCACACACGAAAAGGCTAGAACCTCGCGTTCTGAGGCAAGAGATCCCGCAGAGCAAGTGGGCTCACGGCAGGGCAAGCTCTACTTGATTCATTCGCTGCTAAAAGCATTGAATGTGGTCTTGTTATCTCTATAACTAAATCCAGAGTTCTCCATCCCCGAGAGAATACTCGTGTCCCTATAACTTTCAAGGTCAACAACCAGAACATTGAAACGTGTAGGCAGCACAAATACCTTGGAGTTGGTATTAACAGTGACATTGTAAATGATCTACTCTGTAGGTTAAAAGAAAGACTAAAACCATTGAAAACACTTACTGGTAGGAATATTGGTATCAATATTAAATATGCTAGACTATTCTATATGATGTTTGTTAGATCTCTCGTTGATTATAATGCTCTGCACTTAATTAATTTCCCCTCCTCTGTGTTGGAGAAACTTGAAGTAGTACAGAATGAGGCCATGAGGATAATTCTTGGTGCCCCAAGATGCACAAGAATCATCAACATGCGGGAAGAACTGAAGCTTCCAACCATACAAGAGAGAATAATGCAAGTCAACACCACCTTTTGCCTTAAAGTCATGAGAGACCCTACATCTCCTGCATTGCTCAGAGACAAATTATTTAGTGCTGTTAACACCCTAATGACCGGTGCCGATATACCAACTCACTCCTTTTATGATAAATAGCTGAGGAACAATGCTTACAATCTCCTCATACTTAACATCCCTTTTAAGTGCAATCTACCTACCTCTGATATTCCTCTTTATCTGTACCCCACCATTCAAGTATCATACACACCTGTCACCAAGAAAGATAATGAGAATCTTGCTCTTCTCAAAGCTGTCACTCTTGAAACAATTGCTCTTCCATCGAGGGTTTAAGATCTCACGAGCACTGTCTACACCGACGGCTCAGTCCAATCCTCTACTGGACGGACTGCAGCAGCATGTAGGTTTTATAGAAATAATATTTGCACAAAGACTGTCAGTGTCAGGTTAAACAACTGGCTGACCTCCACACAAGCAGAACTAGCAGCATTACACTTAGCTACCAGTACATTAAAAAACATTGGAGGAGGAATAATATTCTGTGATTCAAAGTCTGCTCTTCAAGCAATCGAAACTTCTCTTGGAAGATCGATAGCAAGAACCTCATACTCCCAATTGTAAATGACCTAATTGATGCACAGAGTAAAGGGTCTCGAATTTCCTTGTATGGATACCTTCACACATAAATATAACCCATCATAATGAAACAGACCTTGCAGCCAAATTAGCGTGTAACAAGTCTGAAGTTGACTTAGATCTAGGTATCCCCATCTCTGCTGTCAAAACTGTATTGATCAAAACATTCAGATCTGATAGGAAAGAACTTACTGACTCCCAACGACCTGAAATAGTATAGTATAAAAAGCTATGATTTGTTCAGANAAGGCTATAAAGATACCCCATGTATATAGTGGGCATAAATTCACAGAATACCATGTTTCCAGTATTTACCAAAATGTTACTATTACAGTTATTGTAATATAAATCTGAGTCAAACAATTTAATATGAACTATCAATACTAACCTTAACTAGATTGTAGTTTTTGGAAACCCTGGATATAAACTCAGTGAGTGGGGACACAAGGCTGGTGAAAGTGATGCTGTTACAGATGCTCCCAGCAATTAATGCCACACTGCTGAAGGACACACCTATAAAATGAAGAATAAAATTAAAAAGATCATTACACTCATTTTAACAATTCAGTAAATATTATTTATAACTATAAAATAAATACAGTAATATAACTGAGTCTTATTAAATAAGATACTAAAATTCTCCAATGTCCTACTTTATTTTGGGCCTATCATGACTCAGTCAATTCATCACCTATCCAACATTGCAGATGACTTCTATGTCCTTGGTTTGCCAGGTGGTATGAGGCCAATTTAGGCTCGTTTTCCCTTGGATGTGTGGAAAGCTCGTTGGTATGTTTCCATCCATCCATAGTTCAGAGATTGTCTTGAGTGGCACACCTCACATATCACTTTTGGACTCAATTTGCCATCCACAATTTTCACTTAACAGACTCAAGTAGTCCTGCATGCGCTTTTGGCCCACCTATCTGACTGGTTGGTTTGTGCCCCATCTCCAAGTTTGTTTGCAAGCCAGGGATCACATTCTTCATATGATGACTCAGTTTTTTATTTCTTGTTCACTGTGAGAACTTTCAGCTAGAGGCAACCCAATTTCTACAGCTGTTGAGGTTGGCTTCATATACAGTATCTCTTGAGGTTATCTTGAGATGATTTCGGGGCTTTAGTGTCCCCGCGGCCCGGTCCTCGACCAGGCCTCCACCCCCAGGAAGCAGCCCGTGACAGCTGGCTAACACCAAGGTACCTATTTTACTGCTAGGTAACAGGGGCATAGGGTGAAAGAAACTCTGCCCATTGTTTCTCGCCGGCGCCCGGGATCGATCCCGGAACCACAGGATCACAAGTCCAGTGTGCTGTCCGCTCGGCTGACCGGCTCCCTAGTACCAGATGATCTCCCTTTTTCTCCCAGAGTCATCCTTACTGCTTTTGTGCAGTAATCTGCACGTGATGCTGGACAGAAACTTGCTTTCCCACCGAAAGCTTGAGTGGCTGCTAGAATCCCTCAATGTTGCCTGAGCAGTATATCTTATAGGCTGTGTGTAGCAGAAATCACTATATCACTAGAGGAACTGCATGTGTCTGTGCTGAACCAGCTCTGACACCACATAATATGTGCCCCAAGAGTCCTGCACAAGATATGCATCACCACATTATTACATGGAGATTTTGAGATCCAAGTCAGTGATGGTTCTCTGTTCCATCATTGGAGTTGTACAGTATACAGACATTGTACATCTTGGCTAGGGCTACATCACCAGCTGTCACCATGCCAGGTAAGGTCTGTGGCCACCAAGGTTGCAGTGAGCACACAGTACTGTACAGTGAACCATACAGACAGTATGGTTTTCGATCTGGAAGATCCTGTGTAACGAACTTGCTCAGTTTTTATGATCGAGCCACAGAGATTTTACAAGAAAGAGATGGTTGGGTTGACTGCATCTATCTGGACCTAAAAAAGGCTTTCGACAGAGTTCCCCATAAGAGGTTGTTCTGGAAACTGGAACATATTGGAGGAGTGACAGGTAAGCTACTAACATGGATGAAAAATTTCCTAACTGACAGAAAAATGAGGGCCACGATCAGAGGCAAGGTATCGGATTGGAGGAATGTCACGAGTGGAGTACCTCAGGGTTCCGTTCTTGCACCGGTAATGTTCATTGTCTACATAAACGATCTACCAGTGGGAATACAGAATTACATGAACATGTTTGCTGATGATGCTAAGATAATAGGGAAGATAAGAAACCTAGATGATTGTCATGCCCTTCAAGAAGACCTGGACAAAATAAGTATTTGGAGCAACACTTGGCAAATGGAATTTAATGTGAATAAATGCCATGTTATGGAATGTGGAATTGGAGAACATAGACCCCACACAACCTATAAATTATGTGAGAAATCTTTAAAGAATTCTGATAAAGAAAAGGATCTAGGGGTGGTTTTAGATAGAAAACTGTCACCTGAGGACCACATTAAGAACATTGTGCGAGGAGCCTATGCTACACTTTCTAACTTCAGAATTGCTTTTAAATACATGGATGGAGAAATACTAAAGAAATTGTTCACGACTTCTATTAGACCAAAGCTGGAATATGCAGCGGCTGTTTGGTGCCCATATCTTAAGAAGCACATCAACAAACTGGAAAAGGTACAACGACATGCCACTAAGTGGCTCCCAGAACTGAAGGACAAGAGCTATGAGGAGAGATTAAAGGCATTAAACATGCAAAAACTAGAAGATAGAAGAAAAAGAGGTGATATGATCACTACATTCAAAATAGTAACAGGAATCGATAAAATTGATAGGGAAGAATTCCTGAGACCTGGAACTTCAAGAACAAGAGGTCATAGATTTAAACTAACGAAACAAAGCTGCCGGAGAAATATACGAAAATTCAGTTTTGTAAACAGAGTGGTAGACGGTTGGAACAAGTTAAGTGAGAAGGTGGTGGAGGCCAAGACCGTCAGTAGTTTCAAAGCGTTATATGACAAAGAGTGCTGGGAAGACGGGACACCACGAGCGTAGCTCTCATCCTGTAACTACACTTAGGTAATTACACTTAGTTAATGAAGAAATCCTAACAAGAATCGGCCAAGAGCATGATGGTGAGGAAGTTAATTGAAGTTTGTATAGCACTGGCACATCATTCATCATTTTTCTCTGTGAGCTGGTACTCTGAGGATTGTTTCCTTTCTGTCGTCTTGGAAATTAAATCTTCAGTGCAGTTTACATTCAAGGCATATATAATACAGTAGCGTATTCTCATGGATAGTTTCACAAGAACTTGAGGAGAATAAACTGGATAAAGGAAGTCCATTCATATTTAAAAACAAAAAAGGTAGGACAGGGTGACATCAGTGGAAACTGGGTATGCAGTGGAATCTAAGAAATGTATAGAAGTTCTAATTTCCTGTACATGTTGTAAGAAAGTGGAATGCATTGAAGGAAGAGGTTGTTGAAGACAATTCCATTCACAATTTAAAAAAGAAATACTGTATGATGAAAATGTTAATACTGAAAGAGGGGTAATTAATGTACCAGGTATAAACATCTAGGAGGTGAGGCATAAAGATCTAGATCTCACTTTCCTGTAGTCACTGATAGGTAAGCACTGATAGATATGCACCCACCTCCTGGCCAATTTTGAAGGAATGGGATGTGTACCAGGCTTACTTTCACTGGGTATGTGAGATATTCGAATCCCCAGAAGTGAATCTCTTTGCCTCGACTTGGACTGAGCATTTTCCACCAGAGTGTATGTAGCTCCATTTCTGGATCAGGAGGCCTTCATGGTGGAATGCATTTTGAAGGGAATGGAACCATTGGAGATACATATGTTTTCCCCCTACCCTAGTTTCTGACCATGCTCTTGCATTTTCTGCATCCAATGGTATTTCTGAGACCTAGTCTCTCATAGGTGATTAGCAGCTGGACCTATCTGGAAGATTCTAGAGCTTTTAGGCACTCCACTGACGTATGTATATAGATTTTCTAGGATTGCTGAAATGTGGCCTGTATAAGAGGCAAGTGGCAGACCCCCTAATTTCTCATTTTTGTCTTGCTTGTGGTGGCAGGATGGAGTGATCTGGAGGGCATTTCACAAGTTCTTGACCCTTCAGCAGGTTTCTCCCTTGTTGGTGGCAATTGTGAGTACCTTTGTCTTGTGGCTAATTATTTTTTGCTGGCTCATGTTCCTATGTAACCAGTGTGGTACCTTCATACGGTATTGGAGTTTTTGTCCTCTCCTCTTTATTTTTGGGTGGCTCCTTTTCCATTAGAATCTATGTTTTAAGGCAGAGTTCCTGTTAGCCCTTGCTTCTGGAGATGGTGTTGGAGAGTTGCACGCTCTTCGGAGGTAGCATGCTGCATGTTCTTTTGGGACAGGTGACTGTTTATATTACCTATGAACACCCTCCTCCTCATTTCAGAATGAGTCATCAGCCTTTTGTCATAATCCTGGGTGGATTATAAGAATGCTTACCATTCAGTCTCATTCATTGTCAAATGTTGCATGTAGGCTATATTTTATCAGCACTCATTTTATGTCCAGTGCTGCCTTCATCTTCCTTTTGAACAACTCTCAGATTCACTGCAATCTACTGTACTTTCTTAATCAATCTACAATGCAATCATTTTAAAGCTATCTTCACTCTAACAAGTTACAAACTGTTTTAATAAACCATGTTTTGGATCATAAAATGTTTAAATTATAAAATAATTATAGGAAATTATTTGCAATTCTGCAATTTGCAAATTACTTTTTAGAGAATATTAACAATAAATATTTATAATATAATATGAATAAAAGATACAAAAATCCTGTGATTTTTGTATATAAAATTTATAATTAGTACCTCCTTTAACAGGATTCTCCTCTATTGTAATGGAATAGTTATTTAGTTCCTGGGCTAAAATTTCTATTGGTTCAAAAGACATCTGGCATTGTTGAAGTAGACCTTCTCTTTCCGGTACCAACACCTGAGTTGCTTCTGTCTTGAGTGATCTACACTTGTATGATAAAATTCCTGAGCAGCTTACAGTTGACCCATCATTAAATATTGGGATGTCACACACAGCTGTCAAAAAATTAATCTTTGAAATTGTAAAATATATTTCAAAACAAACTTATGCCACTGATCCCAAAGGTACTCTAAGGTGATCCTCTGAGCCTTGTCAGGATTATGGCACAGGCAGAAACATATATATAACAATGATGCAACAGGGTCATATGTATGTAAACTAGATCATTTGGCACCTATACAGGGATCACATAAAAGTGTTAGCTAGGAATCATGAATGATTATAGCTCCCTGGTCAGGATAACATGTATTCGGAAGTATCCTTTCTGAAATCTACTGTAAATAGGTTCCAGTGGTGTCAAGGATGTGACCATCAAAGGAAATGCAAATTAACCTAACTAGCAATCACAACACCTGGGTACTAGGAACGTGTGTTCCTAGTACCCAGGTGTTGTGTTAGTACCTAGTTATTCCTAGTACCCAGGTGTCTGCCCAGGTAGACAGGGCAGACAAATACAGATTATTTAGCAGGGGTGAACATGAACACGGGAACACACAAATGGAAACTAAGTACCCAAAATGAGCCCCCAGAGATATTAAAGAAGTTTTTCAGGGGGTCAGGATAATGAACACATGGAAGATGTTAAGAAGCAAAATGGTGGAGGCAAACTCTATTCATAGGTTTCAATGTAGATATGACAGAGCCAAAAAGGCTCTGGAACCTACACACCAATTAAGGGTTGAGAGGTGGGACCGAAGAGTTGTAGCTCATATACCACAAGTACAACCAGGTGAGCACATACTTTTTAATATTATTTTACACCATAAATATTTAAAGCAGTCTACAACATTTACAAAAATTTGTATGATCTTTTATTTATCATCATTTGCTTTAGCTTGTTTCACTTTCCACATAAATGATCTACTGTAATAACATGATCAAGAATTATATATATTTTATATTTCACAGAAAAATGTATATTTTTTATTGCCAGTACATATTAACAATAAAATTTTCCATGTACATTATGCTTTACATATGCCAAAGACAACATTATCACATAAGTAACTTGAATTTTTTTTTTTTTTTTTTAAGTAAGATGTGGGTTACTTTAAGCATTTAGAAAAATACTCCCATAAATGCAATAAGGTTTTTTCAAATACTAGTACTGCACTGACTGAGTTACCTAGTACGCAAGCCCTCTTTTTGGGTCTGAGGACTGGTGGTTCCAGTTTCTCAATTGAAACTTTAGTATTTAACACTGGTCCATCCCTTTCCTCAACAGCTTTAGAATTTCTGCGTTGCACTATCTTCAAGATGTGAGAGGTGTGAGATAAAACACTTGCTCCAGTAGTTACTTGTATTATCAGCTGAGGACTGCATACTAATACTCTGCAATAAATGGAAAAATCAAGAGTGAATGCAAAGAAATGCCTCTTTCTAGGCAGTCCCTCAGTAGCTGCCATGAGCCATCAGGTCATGCTCATGGGTATCAGAGGCCTGGTGTGCTCACCAAACCTTGGTCACTACCAAGGTGTAGTATGAAGGAGCTATTGAGGGCCCGGGCTCTCCTAGAAAAATTTGCAGATCACTTAAGTGTGCAAATTTTTTTCTGAATAAATATCATGTAGATTAATAATGTAAGAGGATTAAAAGTTTAAATTAAACTTACCTCTCAGCATCATTTAAAACATTCAGACCGATGACCCATCTGCCATGAACAATCTTGTGTCTCACATTAAGGATCTTCAGGCAAGATTCCTGAAGTTTGGGTGTTGTGATTTGCTTTTCTCTGCTTTCTTCATCACCATTACCTTCTATAGTTAATACTGCCATCAAGTTCTTTGCAAGAGAAAAATTACATACACTTTAACATAAAAGAGGGAACATTACTGTAAGTTGCTAGAAATTTGAAATTATACTCAAGTGATGCAATCAGTTTTGCATTCCCTGCAATAAATGGGGAAGAGCCCCAGCTGAAGACTCATGTTTCATTTAAAACCAAGAGCAACCTAATGCCTTGAAAAGGCAAAATGAGCCAATGATGATGGATGAATATGCATGAAGAGTGCTAAACACAGTACAGTAAATATAAATTAGGAAACGTCTGTAAGTTATTCTGCCCAATCTATAGGAATAATGATTTGCTGCATATTAACCAGATTAAGCCACACTAGGACAAGACAAATATTTAGCACTAATGCCAAAGAGCCTAAAGTACCCCTTCAAGACCATATAATGTACATGGCAATGACTGGACAAAGACAAATCCAGTCAGGAAAACAGCTATTAAGCAGCAGCAAATAAATAGCTCAATCTACAGAATAATGTAGCTCATAAATAGGTTACCCATAAAGATTATCAGAATAATAATTTTATAAGATACAATTATCATTTAAGTATGAAATTTACTTGCACTTTACAGTACAGTACAGTATAGGAAAACTTACATTTTCATCTGAATCATGAAGTCCCTGAAGTTGTGATTGTAAGGTTACTAATTTTTGAGCAATGAAATTTTCTTTCATTCTTCTCTGTGAAGTCAGCTTGCCTACATACCTGATGCCACCCTGCAAAAGCAATTACTCTGATAAATATCATTGGCCAGTAATTATATCAAGCACTGCTACAGTTCTGCAACATTTATATCAGTAGTTCACGATCACCAACCCTTCTTTCTCGTGTCAGGGGGGTGTGTTTAGGGTTGAGAGTGAGGTGGGTGTCGTACTGGAGCCCTGAGTTGTCTAGGCTGCCACCTGCTGGTGGTAGGATAGGGGGCAGGGTATCAAGGAATGTCAGTGCCGTAAACTGAAGAGTGTTAGAGGGAATATGCCTACAAAAGTAATGAGTGACAAATTACCCACCTGATTATGTAAATTATGCAACATTGTGATTTGGTATGCACATGCATAAACAGTATATTAAACAAAACAATTAAATTTTTAAAATGATAAATTTAAGTGATATTATTATTATTACAAGTATGATTATTAAATAAATGATGAAATAGAGGAAATGCACTGGTGCACAACATGTTACTGTACAGGTATCTGGAGCAGCATATACTGATTCATATATTTATAAAACACTCCAAATTCAGCCAAACAATAACAAAATAATAATATAATAATAATAATAATAATAATAATAATAATAATAATAATAATAATAATAATAATAATAATAATATACCTTTAACCTCCGTGCTAATGCTTCCACCGCATCACTCTTCCCCTTTTGGCCTTCCTCCTGCAGGGTGTCATCAGGGCCAGACAGTGTCATCAGTCTGCTGCTAGACACTGTCTCAACCTCTCCTAAAGACAAGGATTTGTTTCTACTTTAATTTCCTATGATCAGTAATTCACAAGCTTTAAAACAGGCATGAGGAACCTTTCCAAATCCATGGGGGATAAACAACTGTTGTTAAGCTTGATGCTGGCCATGTATATATGCTCAGTGATATGTTAGTACAGTACAGTATTGTAATTTAATCAACACCTAAGAAGAAAATAATGCAACACAATCACTCTGACTGTATCTTTAACTAGCACAAGAAATACTCATGGGCTCATATTTTTTGGAAGCACAGGGTACAATGTTATTTTATAAAACCAAAAACCCATTTGTCGTGATATCAGAAGTGAAACTACCCTGATGTTGCTAAGATTAACCTCCCTCAGCCAACTCCATTGGCTCTAGTGCTTTAAGACACCAACAAGGTCACAAACACTAGCCCCCCAGCCAATGCACTGACAACCCAACATAACACATATGCAAACAAACGACACATACACATATGTCAACCCATGGTGGACAGGCCACCGAACTTTCAAACCTCCTCTCTCTCTACACCCGCATCCTCTTCCTGAATTTCATCTCCCCATTCCCTTACCTCCCCCATCTTTTCCAAGCCCTTTGGACATCAAAGCTAAAAGGGTACAATGTCAACACATATGATCTGTGTCTGGGAACACAGACACCTAGAGCATATCACCTGTTTGTGGCTGCTGGTTTGGCCAGGGGGGCGAAAAAAAAGAGCTCCTCTGAAGTCTAACTTGGAAGTCACTCAGTATACAAAAATGAGGATTCAGTAGGACATTAAGTCTCTACAGAATTGAGCTTGGATTGAGTTTATCTCCAGTCTCCCTAGGCCATAGAATTACCCAAAATCTACCCAAATCCACCCAAATTTACCCAAATCCTGCTAGCATTGCATAAGTAATGAAGAAATATGGCATATTTACTCACTATAATGTTCAGGCTGAATGCAGAACATGATCAAACCTATTTTTACTCTGAAATAATCTAACTTCATAACGAAATTACAAGTAAATATGTAGCAGGTGACGCCATATGAAGTCGAGGATCCAAGAGACAATGTTGTGGAGTGACTTATCCAAGATATATTGTCAATGGGTTTGTAAAGTTTTCTCTAACATTACCTAACCCAAACTAACCTTACCTAACCCAAAATAACCTTGCCTAGCCCAAACTAACCTTACCTAACCCAAACTAACCTTACCTAAATTTGCGACAATTTGAGCAAAGAAGTGCGACGACTAGATACAGGAGGCTGATATGCCAGAAAACACTCCATGCGACAATATATCTTGGACAAGTCGCTCCACAGCATTGTTGCTTGGACCCTCGACTTCCTATGGCATCACCTGCTACGTATTTACAGTACTTCTATTTCGTTATGAAATTAGATTTTTCAGAGTAAAAATAGGTTTGATCATGTTCTGCATTCAGCCCCAACATTACAGTATAGTGAATAAATATACCATATTTCTTCATTACTCACATAATGCTAGCAGGATTTGGGTAGATTTGGGTAATTCTATGGACCGCTCTTTAGCATCATATGACCCTCAAGGAAAGTTTGAAAAGATTCCTTAGGTGCCAAAGCCTAAATTTTTGAGGCTTTAAATGGTGGAGGCAAAATGTTCCTGTTCATGAAGCTTCTCTGTAGAAGAGTGGATTCTTACACAATTGGAACAACCAAAAATAACAGCTCAAAATATTATTTAATAGAAAATTGAATTATAATGCTATATTCTACCATTTCTGAATTGTAAAGACATAAAAGACGAGGTTTTTACACACAAAAATCACAATAGTGTGATGCATCAAATGAACAGATCCACAAGGGCCGTGACGAGGGTTCGACCCTATGTCTGAGAGGATCCCAGACACACCTTAATCGACTGAGCTACAACATGGTACAAGAATTGCAACCGGGAAATCAACTTGATCTATCATGGATCCTGCAGTCTCTCCAAGACACAAACCAGGTTTTTGCACAGGTTAATGAAGTAAGAGCAAAGAGATAGCACAGCACAGACAGAGCTCGGGGTGCATGGGGGAATTGTGTTAAAACCTGGTTTGTGTCTCGGAGAGACTGCAGGATCCATGGTAGGTCAGGTTGATTTCCCGGTTGCAATTCTTATACTATGTCGTAGTTCATTCGATTAAGGCGCATCTGGGATCCTCTCAGACGTAGGTTCAAACCCTCGTCAAGGCACTTGTGGATTTGTTCAAGCCAAGACTTACCTGTAAGTCTAGACAGCTTTAAGTGAGCAAAACCAGTGGCCTGGGCATCTTCAGAACTAATATCAGAGATGTTGTCCCATTCATGAAGTATCTGTAAAATTCAATAATATTCAACAACACATCCATTATTGGATATAAATTGTGTATATAGATGAGACTTCTACTCATTAATATTAGGTATGGGTGCATGAAAGTTCATGAATTAAGAAAACAATACAGTAATCCCTAAAAGTAATTTATTAAGAAAAACAGAACGCTGAATGTTGTGTAATGCCACCTTGCATGGCTCTTTAGTAGCTTCCAAGAATTTAAGGCATTAAAGACCCAGGGAGACCCAGGGCTGTCCCAAAATTGTAGGCTCTCAAGTCTTTCTTTGCTTGCTGGGAGCAAGTACCAATATCTAGCCACCCTCAAAAGCAGGTGAGGAAAGCACATGAGGATCAAAGAGTAACCCGGAGCAGAGGTAAACCACTCAGAAGTCAAAGCAAAACCAACAACTCTATGAGAAAAGAAGAAAACTGAAACAACCAAACTGATAGTTAGAGAAGGGAACTACACCTGTCTCAACCCTCCCAGGAGTCCCAATCAATCACTGTTGAGCAGCCAGCCCAGTACCTCTACAGGTAAGAAGGAAAAACAGGGTGAGAACTCTTTTTCACTGCAATCAACCCTGTTCCATACTCTACAGTATTTTTGTTCTTGTCCCCCTTGGTAGCTCCTCAGAACTTTCTTAAAACAGTGACTTGAAGAGGAAAATGGTTTATTTGTAAAGAAAGGCAATACAGTATAAGAGAAACAATAGATAAGCCAAGAAATGGCTAAGAAGGCAGAGGCATAGAGCTCGGCATAAAATGGGGAGCCACAACATTAAAACCCACCAAGAACGTTAACCTGCAGTCAAAGGACCTCCTTGGGGGCCAGAGCCCACCCACAGGCAGCTGGAGGACATGACCAGACACAAACAGCTGGAGGACATGACCAGACACACAGACAGCTGGAGGACATGACCAGACACACAGACAGCTGGAGGACATGATAAACATAGGTGAGGATGCTTCTGTATGATCACCAGTGAAAGCAAATTCAAGGCTACTACTGTTTGAGCAACAGTGCAAAATACTGTGCAATAAGTAATACCTCACTAATAATTTGGTATACTGTATAGACTAATACAATCAAATGGCTAATACAATAAAACACTCTCACAATTTTACTCACATACAGTAGTTAATAAACACAATTATAAACATATATTTTACTTTAATAATAATGTGACTGGCATTACATAATAATTTTCTTTTATTATAATTCAGTCCATCTTCCTGTTTTGATAGTACTTATAGTAAAGATGAGAACCATAGTATATATACCGACGTACAACGAAATTAGAAAGTAGAAATCTGAACTATTGAGTTGGACAAACTGGAAAACTATTTTTTACTTGTGTTGCTTTGACAAACTAAGCTAACCTAACCTAACCTTCCTAGACCTAATATACAATATCTGAGGCCTAATATAGTACATATGTGTGCTATAATAGGCCTAGGAATATTTAAGTTTGTTTTTAGCTTCATTTACAGTGGAACCTTGAATAACGACTTTAATCCGTTCCAGTGCCACGGTCGTCATGTGAAACTGACGTCATTCAAAACGAAGTTCCCGATTGAAAAGAATGTAAGTAGAAATAATCTGTTCTACCACTGAAAAACATCAATATGATATGCGATGTTTTAAATAATGGAGCAGCCTACCATACATACACTGAACAAACTTTTATGACATTTTTCTTTTTTCAAATTTGTTCATTTTATTCATGTTGTGTATTTGAAAGACAGAACAAATGTCAAAAAGGTTCGTTCAGTGTTTGACAGGTAGGCTGCTCCATGTTTCTTAAAAAAAAAAAAAAAAAAAACTGAAACAATTTGAAAAACAGACAAATGCCATAAAGGTTCGTTCAGTGTGTGTCGGGTAGACTGCTCCATTATGACAATCTTTGTGTTTCAAATGTGTTCCATTTGTTTTGTATTTTTCATTTATTTCTCAATAATGGAGCAGCCTACCCGATAAACACTGAACGAACCTTTATGGCATTTGTCTGTTTATCAAATTGTTTCAACTTTTTTTTTATTTTTCGTTTTTTGTTTTTTATTTAAAAAACATGGAGCAGCCTACTTGCCGAACACCGAACAAACCTTTTTAACATTTTTGTTTTTCAAAATTAATTTTTTTTTTTTTTAAGAAACATGGAGCATCCTACCTGACAAACACTGAACGAACCTTTTTGTCATTTGTTCTTTCTTTAAAAAAATGAATTTCGTTTTTCTACAAAAAAGTCAATGCTTTGCAACATCCCAGCATCAATAGCGTCTTTAAACAAAGAAAAATAATTTATTTGCATCATCGGAGGAGTCTGAGAATATGCGAGAAGCAGCCCGCGACCCCACCATGTGGCGTTGATGTTATTCAACTGAGAGGTCGCCTAACGAGACGAATTGTCGGCGATTGGGGCATTCGTTACACCATTTTAGGTGGTCGTCACTCGAGGTTAAACTGTATTTTAAAAGAATTCTTTACTAGTCAGTATACTACTATCTAAAAACTAAGTACGTACGAATTTGTGACTATTGCCAATCAACACAATACCTACTATCTAAACAGGAGGATGAGTTGCATAATTACATACTGTAACTTTTTCAGTCTTTTAAAATATAACCATAATCCCAAAACCATAATCCCAAATTCTCACATATATTACATGCAAATAATTCCACTCTTGAGCCTAGTTCATATTCTTTGCTCACCTTGAAATCATTGTATGACAAGATGACTGCCTGGTGCGTGCTGTACAATAGGACAATATAGAGTTGTAATGGACGAAACTCATGATGAACCACAATCTGATAGAGGAAACTGACTATTAATGACAATATCTTGAACTATGTATAATTATAACTTTTCTCCTAAATGAGAACTAAGGATGACCTAGAGGGAACTACTCTAACCACTTGTTATGCTATACAGTACTGTACTTATTTATTATTAACATCTTTATTGACAAAAATTTACTATGCCATTCACGAATAAAAAAATAAAAAATGGAAATCTGGATTCGTGCTGGACCGTTATCAAGTCTAGGAAGGATCAAAATGTTTTCACAGTAAGTTTCATGTGAGTAGGTTCAGTTATTTGTTTCAGCCATTCTATTACAACTCATTTTCTGTTCGCAACCTTTATAAATGCTTCAATACCTTCACCA
The DNA here is from genome assembly GCA_020271785.1 of Procambarus virginalis. Classification (NCBI taxonomy): domain Eukaryota; kingdom Metazoa; phylum Arthropoda; class Malacostraca; order Decapoda; family Cambaridae; genus Procambarus; species Procambarus virginalis. The sequence goes on along the minus strand of WNGS01001312.1, from coordinate 9,228,602 downwards.
CTATAATACATAACCGAGGTAAGTGAATTATTGTATAATTTCATTAAACTAAATTTCCCAGAGAAAAAGTGCAGTCATGTGAGATAAGCAAGCATACTATGCCTACTAAACAAATAACATCTTTTACCTTTGCAACATCTTTTGTAGTTAGTTTCACGGAGCGCAAACCTTTTCTTCTTGAAGTTCAATCAGGTGACCCAAAGATGTGGCAATTATAGTATGTTTCTTCATCGATTCTGTGCAATATAATATTTTATTTTTTTTTACTATACAATTCATAACCAATTAAACAGTTCCCAATATAGTATAGCAATATTACAAAAATTTAAACAAGTCATGAAATGCAATAAAATTATTGAATGTGCATTACAGTATTGCAATATTAAAGGCCTTCAAGATGCTTTACCTTCTCCCTCCAACTGGTCCAAAATGTTGACAAGTTTGTAGAATGAAGAACTTGCCAAAGTAATATTGGCATATTCTGGCGGTATGGCTTCAGGGATCTTGTAATTGACACACGCCATTTTGTTTCAGCATATTTTCTGTATGCATAATATTGCAAAAGTAATAACACACTACAGGTAGACCCGACTCAAAAAACAATTTTTTTTTTTAATTTACAAATATGTTCATTATACAGTTTTACTAATACAGTATATGCTATACTGTAGTTACACAGAACTATGTACCTACTTAAATATTTTACTTATAAATAAGAAAGTACACTATAGTGTATATTTCTACTCTTTATGATCAATGTATTTATTTTCCAGTGACAACTTTATGATAAATTGACATTAACCATACTGTACATGTGAAGGGAGATGTAAATTTAAACTTAACAGGAATAATGCACATCCTACAATAGTACATACAGTATATTAATGTTGTACTAATATAATTCTGCTCAGGTGAAAATGTTTGTAGAATAAGTGAAAAAACAGCTATATTGCTGCTCTATATAGATTTTGGTAACATTAGAACAATTGCCAATTGGAGTACAGAATGTGCAACAATTTTTCTACAATTATTTACTAAAATTGTATATACAGTATATGTAAGGTTAAAAAAGGCACATATCTATTTATGAAGAATACACAAAACATTCTGTGATAATAAAAATATGTCGAGTGATGAAATCATTTTAGTTATACACACTGGATGGAGCACTGCATTTTTATAATTTTTTGGGTGTTACTTTAGCATATAGTCTACTACAATATCCATAGTGTATGCTGTGCAATGACCTGACCTGTCTATCGAGACCTCAGTCAATATTGTGGTTTAGGTTAGGTTGCTGAGGTAGACTGCACCTAAAGAGTAAATGGCCAGGTAGCCCATGTGCTAATGTGACATCCTTTTTTTATATTTTTATTTGTGCTTATAATTTATTCAGATCCACATGACATGATAAACACACAAAAATAATATGGCAACACACTCTGCCTAACTTTTGCAGGAACATTATATCTTTAAGAAGATATTGATACAGCACTGCATAGCAATTCACTGTAACTCTTTAATCCAACATAATTTCTGGTGAAGGTATATCAGAATAACAAAAGTATCAAACTTTCTTCAATATGCTCTCACACACCTTCACATGAAATATAAACGAAGGTCTTCACAGAACAAAAACACTGAATGCAGTTAAGACTTGTGTTTTGCTAGTGTTTCCTTCAATACAATATGTTAGAAGCTCCTGTACCTTGTCAGTGTTGCTCAGGAACATACGTAACCACAGTACAGTACAGCAAATTCACGACAAACTCATGATTTTGCATAAACTGTATGTGCTCAAGAATTAAATAGTTTTTTAACTTTAATATTAAATTAAAAACCTTTGATCAACTAGAGTCTTGTGTACCACATTTTTCTGGCCACCTGTGTTACGGACCTTTTTCACTATATATGAAAATATAAAAGTTACTACTGCTGCAAGCACAAAATCATATGCAACTAAATCAACAAATGTAAAAAGTAGCATTTCAAACAATATGAAAGATATTTCATGCCCATAAAACAGAACTCTATCAAATGCATGATTATTGTCCCTAAAAAACAGACATCTGTCATCAGCCTCTTGAAATTCAAGATCTAAAATACTTTCCAGAAATAGTTTCTCTTTGACAATATAATCTAAATCTTTGAGAGCATGCTGAAGAAACATGCCAAAAAATCTTTTCATAGTTTCATGTGCTTGGAAACTTTGCTGCATCTCTACTGAAGCCATTTTGCTTCGACCTGCTGGCCGCCTTATGCCTGCAAACCCATGTACAGGTTGCAAAATAGTGTCAAACTGCTCTCTAAACTTGTAAGTAACAGCTACTTCAAACATCTGACACTCACTGGATGGTTCAAGACCTCGATGGCCACATAAATCTTCTTCTTCTCGTTTCATTTGTTCATAAATTGACTGCATGTCAACATCAGCGTAACCATGAGCAGAACGTCCATGAATGTAATATCCATACATTTTGTGTTCAAGAATAAATATACTTATGTTAGCAATTGAACAGAGATCAATAATCTGCTGGAGCTTGTTTTGTACATAGCGCTCAATAAAAGCAACCCTGAAGATCCACTGTACAGCAGCAATAAGGGCATAAACTGTCATACTAACAGTAAATCTACACACATAACTCTGAGGGGAATTATAATTTCCATTATTAGGAGAAAAACTACTGTCAGGATCAGCAGCTGCAAGATTTTCAAATCCAAATACTTTTAAAAATAAAAGTGTTAAGAACAACTGGCATCCCAAATCAATTTTCCTGTAAGTTTGGAGTTCATTCCATTCATTTGCAATGAAATAGGTTCTCCAAATACTAATTGGCTGTTCCCCTTTTGATTTTTCCTCCTCTTCTAGATTGTTTGACAATTGTGGATGAGGAATAGAATTTCGTGCCCTTGGTTGTTCCCAATCAATAATAAACATATCAAGGGTAACTTGAACATAAACAATGTGAATGACTTGGACTAACTTTAGGAAACATGCAGCTGTAAGATACTGTTTAATAAGTTTTTCTTGATTATTTGTTAAAAGAAATAAATGAACAACATCCTGCCTCTTGAAGAAAATAGTCCAGTAAAAGCATGAAAAAAACATTACCAGAAAGAATACATTGGAAAGATTTCCACATACAACAATAAAAAAGTGAAATATGGTAGGCAAATCCAAACCAACTTTTCCACATCGCCGTGACCAGCTCCAAGCTCCAATAAGTGACCAAATGATAGCAAGAGTGCTCATAACACCCACAGCAATCGATAAATCTTCACGGACTTTGGAAAAATTCATGGTATACAAAACTTTTAGATGTGTCACCACACTCTGATTGGACTCATAATACTCATCCCCAACTTCACCATAAGTTATTTTTATCAATGGTGGATAGATTAAACCATCCCCTTCACCCTCACGCAGCTGAACAATTATTTCAATGCTCTGAGGATATCGTACAACTCTGGCTCTCCTCTTTTTATCCATAGTATTTGGAGAGAGGCTCTCCTTTCCACTAATGTTATCAAATAAGAAAAATCTCCTTGTAAGCTGCCACCTTTTTTGATCCTGCTGATTTACATGTGAGCCACCTTCTTTATAGTTTCTATTAAGAACTGGAATAGCATAAATCATATGCTCATCATCATCATAATATTGTAGAAATACATCATAGAACTCTGTATCATATTTATTCCATAAATCTTTCACATTTATTAAGCAACTCTGAGAAAATGTTGTTCCAAACTGAACAGCAGCATCAAGTTGAAAATCAATGGAGGGACAAAGAGTTAACACATCTTCTAGTCGTCCATATTTAAGAAATTGACCTTCAGCAGAATATTTTGCAACAGTAAAATTTAACTTTGAATCTGGATTACCTTTATTAAAGCTGTAGTGTGTCTTCAATCTAGTCTTGGAAAGATAGACACTTGCTTCTCCTTCAGTATAATACAGCCAAGGAACATAATCAGGCAAATTAACAAAATTATCACCAAATCCTTCTCTGTAATACTCACAAGCATTGAATTCATCACTGAAGTCATAATGCAAAAGGACACACATATTACTCAAAAGTTGACAGGCTGATTTATTGTGACTGAATGTACAGGAGTGAGCAGCCATTCTATAGTTGGCCTCAAAGAAAGAAGACATCACTTCTTGCCCATTTTCATACTTTACAGTGTAACAACTCTTTTTATCTGGGATTTTAACAAGCTCTGACAATGGAGTGCAGATGCCACCAAGGTCAACGTGAGTATTTGGGCATGTGCAAGAGCCACCACTGGCCATGTAAAAAGATGTATGACATGGAACACAACGATCATTTCCTGGAACAGTATCATTAGAACATTCTATACATGACAAACTATCTAAATTCGTTCCATTTATAGCTTTATCGGTCATAATATCAGAGGAGGAGCAAGGCTGGCATTCCTTAAGGGTATCATTAAAATAAGATGATTCATGGCACGCTACACAGCTTCTCTTATCTGTAGAGGTAACATGCAGTGGAGGACAAGCCTCACACTTCACCTCAGGTCCATCACCCACAGACCTGAAGCCAGGCAGACAAGTACAGCCATAAGGGTCATTCCCTGCCGTCTGATTAGCGGGACAAGCTCTACACTGAAGACTCATATCATCAAAATACTCATCATTAAGGCATGACTCGTCATCAAAAAATTTTGTAAACTCAAGATTACGAGCACTGGTGAAACGTAGCATGAAAAAATACAAGAAGCATTTTGCCACCTTCAAAAGAGACATGTTTACAAACACTAGACGAGCACGTTCGAGTGTCCTCCAAGCCCCGCCAAGCCAATAATATTTAGTATCCGAATGCTAAGGTAATTTAGAGGAAATTCTAGGCATCTGCATAACAAAGTATTAAATATGAGTCAAATTATTAAAATAAAGAGTTTAAATCACAAAAACTATTTCATTCCTTGGTATAAATAAGTGAACGAACGAATACGAATGTGCCAGCAATCCAACTTGTTTGGTCCATAGACTTACCCAGAGCAGTGGTGCCAGATTGGGCTACAAATAGCGAATTGGGCTACTTTTGAGAGCCCCGGGCTCCCAAATTTTTATTTCGCTACTTGCTACTTTTTGGGCTAATTTAAAAGCAAGATGTGCTAATTTGGGCTATTAATGTTAATAATGTACAATGCGAGTTACATGAAAGTAACTAAGCTATAAATAACTGTAAATAATAATAATTGTAAATATTAATTAATACTAAATAATATTATTTAATAAATTAGTCCCAATTCAATGCAGAGTTTTTTCCAAGCACAGAAACTTGTAAATATAAATACAAGATAATAGATAGACCGATAAATAGACAACTTTCAAATATTGCACCAAGTAATGGTGAGAGAAAAAAACTAGACAGTATACATTACATTTGAAATAATAATGGATCAATGGTAATAAATTGGTGTTTGTATGTATACCAGACAAAGTTCATTTAATGGCAGAATTTAGCCATTTTGTGTAAAAACTTTTATATCTCATATTATTAATTATAACAGTAATCGAAAAAAGTCATAGTTTGTATATACAAGAGATGAAACAGAGAGCCATGAGCTAGAGCGATGTGCTGAGTCCATAAGGAGGCCGAGCTTCCGGAGATACCTTCCTGTGATTGGCTGTTGCGGGAATACCAACACTCTTTTATGAATAAAATTTAAACTAAGAAATAGGTCCTTGTGCACACAACAAGGTTGTTGTGAAAAAGAACAACAATTTCTGTTTTGCACCTGATAGAAATCTCCATCTAACTGAATAATTTACTCGAATAAGAGGGCAGAGCAGTGTATCATTATTTGTGTGAGGCAACCCCAATAATAACGTCTCAAGTTAGGTAGCCAGCCCATGTTTCTGTAACACCCGTTACATCCTGCAGTATTTAATTATCACTATATTAATACTTTTAAAAATTTAACATTTCACTTTGTAGGTAGATTAAAGTTGAAGCAGAATGTCATAAGCAAGGATGGTGTGCTGAATAAGATGATTTATTAAGTGGATGGAGCCTTTAGCTGATCCCTTCCTGTGATTGGCTGTTGTGTGAATGTCAACAAAGAATATCTACCAATGATATGCCATTTATTATGCACCCCATACATCTGTGGGCGGAGCTTGGAACCTCCTACCCGAGCACAACAACCCGCCTTATGGGTTGCTGTTTGGCTATTTATAGTGCGTTGGAAAAAAAGAGATGGCGTTAGTTGTATTTTGTAGGTAATTTGTTATAAGTGTAATTTGATGTCAACAGATGGCGTAAGCTGTATCTTATGGCCACTGTTGACCAGCCAGTTGATAGTGTTCTTATCTGCCGACAGATGGCATCAGCTGTATTATTATTATTTTAATAATATTATTACATTAATAATAATGTATTATTATTACTCTAAACACTGATCTATACGTCTGGTAGCTTATAATAAGGTTTTATACCATGCTGGTATTAGGTAACTAGAATTCTGCAATTACTTTTTTTTTATCTACTGTTGAGGATATGTAAGACAAATGTAAGGTTTTGAGGCTAAGTAACGAAGATAGTTACAAGATACGAGCCAGATGGTGTTGCGATTGCAAAAGGGATTATGATAAGAACTTAAGCCAAAAAATCAATGCATAAATGTTCGCAAATATGAGACTGGGATTTATTTCTCGAAAAGTTAGCAATAAAATACGCTTTCTAGTTCTTTATTTTTAAAATTAAGACCAGGGATTCTGTCTAACGAAGCTGCAAGCTAAAACACCGTTATCCTATAATGTCATCTGTAGCTTGACCCTAAATACTCGTTTATTAAACGAATTATTGTTAGAGTTCATTAGGAATCAACGTTGTTGAAGGCAGAGTTTCCAACAAACACTTCCTGTGATTGGCTGTTACGGGGAATGCCAACGCTATATGAATAAAATGCAAAATAAGAAATACGTCCTTTTGCTCATTAACCTTGTTGTACAAATGAACAACAATTTCTGTTTTATACAAGACAGAAATTTCCATCTAACTGAATAATGTAGACCAATAAGAGGGCGGAGGCATGTATCCCCGATATATTTGTGTGAGGCAACACCCACTGATGACGTCACAAGTTAGGTAGCCAGCCCATGTTTCTGTAACACCCGTTACATCCTGCAGTATTTATTATCACTATATTAATACTTTTAAATTTAACATTTCACTTTGTAGGTAGATTAAAGTTGAAGCAGAATGTCATAAGCAAGGATGGTGTGCTGAATAAAGATGATTTATTAAGTGGATGGAGCCTTTAGCGTATCCCTTCCTGTGATTGGCTGTTGTGTGAATGTCAACAAAGAATATCTACCAATGATATGCCATTTATTCCACTGTTTGTCAAAATTGTAGTGAATTAAGCGTGAGGACAGGTTGAGAGAACCTAAATGAGTAACGGTAAGATGTTGTGTGTCCAGGTATTACTCAGAACTGCGTGCCAGTGAAATAAGTATGGAAATTAGTACATACTGTACAGTGGTAGTGGTTGAATTTTGTGTAGTATGATAATGTAACGTAATGAATGAAAGTGTTAACTGGAGTTGATTTTATATGTATAATTGTGAACAAGGAATTTTTTGTTCTATTATTAAATGTTGCATTAATCTATGACTCTTTTTTTTTTCTTCACAGGCTAAAGTCATACAACTTATGAAAGAAACAAAGTTTGCCATTGAACGCCAGAAAAGTCTCCAACTTGAAAAGCAGAAAATAAAACGGCAATTTTTGGAGGAAAAGCTCAAACCAAAGGTTACAAGTTACTACAACAATAAGCTAATGACCAAAAATGCAATTATTATGTTTTCCAGAGATGTGTATTGTTGAACTTGAATGTTACATTGATAACTGGTGTCTGCTAGAAAATAATTCTTAAGGACTGCTATAATGTTGAGATCTGTGCTCGGCCGCATACTGTAATTTATTATCAATTCAGAGTATTTTAGTAACCATTGTACTTGGGCAATAAATACAGTATAATGAATTCATCACTTAACTAGGAAGAAAAAATCCAATTATTTTTTTTGAGAGGTGGCTGGCTGTACACAGGTAAATTTGTCACTCCTTTACTCTTACTAAATAGTATATATAAAGTTTATAGTAGTTAATTTTACTTTTCATGTCTGCTTAAAATATTTGTATGACTTTCTCACATATAATAGAACACACTTTGTGCACATTTTTTTTTTTTAAGTTTATTAGTAGTAAGTTTGTATACCCTTATACTCAATAGCACATGATTACTATTTGGTTACAATGAATCTACTGTTAGGAGTGCATTGTCCACCTTTCTTCAGGTGGAGAAAGCCTGTGCATTCAATGTACCAGAATTTGGTGACCTAGTTTAACAATATCTTTATATTTAAAACTTCCCAAAATTACTTGAAACGATATGTTTTTCAAGTGATTTGAATTTCTTTACAACTATTGGTCACTGAATTCTGGTTCAGTACCTGCTTGCTCCACCCAAGATTTAAATAATATTTTCTATTACCTGTACAACCAAATGTAATGATCGTTCTGTCAAAACACTTCTCCCATTACATTCAGCTTACAAGTGCATCAATTTTTATTCAAACAGGATTCTAGTTACTGTAAATGCTAATTATTAAACTTTTGACTTTGAAAATGTAATGTACATAATACAAATCTAAAATGATAGATTAATCTGATGTATTATTAATACTTTCCAAACACTTCCATTCAGAGTAAGACCACAAGAGAAAAACATACAAATTGCCTAACATTTAAAATGCTCCTCGAAGCCTTTACCTTGCCCATACATCCTCATGAGATCTCTGACTCATGTACCCCA
>WNGS01001312.1:9194650-9211398 GCA_020271785.1 Procambarus virginalis | reverse complement strand
AACTGTACTATGAGACCAAAATATGGGGGTGCCTGCATCAGTTCTGTTTCCTGACTGGTTTTCTCATGCTAGATGGTGTGCATTTCACCTTGAAAGCACAGGCTTTCCAATTTTTTTTATGTTCCTTGCATTCTAAATACATTATCTCAGAATTGAGGTTTTGAGTTGCAGTATATGATATGAATGCACTTGCCTATGCCTTCCCTTTTCAACTGTTCAGAATGTGCTGCTTTGCATCAGGATGAATATGAGGTTGCTCTGCTGTAGAATCATAGATGAAGTTACTAGGAGCTTTTTCTTGGCAGTCACTTGTGATATGAATGGAGGGTTCTGAAGAGCTTGAGTTTTATGATTGAACTGCTTTTGGTCATTCAAGGCTGGGATGAATGTTCTTCAGTAACTCTCTAGCACCATTATGACCCTATAGGTACTCGTTGGAAATTCCCATAGCTAGCATGTTGTCCTGCCTCACTAAGCATGAACCTTCCCTTTCAAACAAAGCAGAACCAGTTGAATTACCTACTCAGAGAGGCACTTACTTATACAGTAACTGAAGGCATGATTTTTTATAGCATTAAGAAATATAACTATAATGAGTGTACTATAGTTATAGTACTACCCACTATAGTTATATTTCTTAAGACCTTTAAACCTGAATGTATTATAATATAAACTACCAAGTCTACTTCAGTAAGGAAAGCTCATTTTCATAATGACCAAACCACACACCGGAAGATGAAGATACGACAAAGTTTCGGTCCGTCCTGGACCATATAAAGTCATATGTGACTTACTTATTTTCATGTTATGTATTATACTCTAGGAGCATAGTAGCAAGGACTTGCATACTCGGTTTCAAACTCTCTCTTATATGGTATCACATACATGGCCATTGATGGGGTGACTGGTGGACAGTCAATCAGCCTTGTCAACGTGTGTTGAAACGATAATTTAGCAAGAAAACTCTAGACACCTTTTTACCAAAAAGGCACTTACCATCAGGTAGATGGTAAAGATATATAAATAGTATAGAAAATTAATATCTTTTATTTATATATACAAGAGTTCTTACATTCTTTTAAAGCCACTAACATGCATAGCATTTCAGGCAGGTCCTTAATCTTAACTTTTTCCCTGGAATACAACCCACCAAATCGTTTAACAACCAGGTACCCATTCACTGCTGGGTGAACAGAGGCTACAGTTAAGGACTGGCACTCGGTCAATCCTCCCTGGCCAGGATACAAACCCAGGCTAAAGTGCTCACGAAGCGCCAGCCAAGTGCTTTACCAGTACGCCATGGGGACTGATTATTTTCTATAAAAACATAATTAATTTCAAGATACAGCCATGAACAAACCTGGCACACTGATTGACTATTATTAGCAACTGCTACTTCCATCAATCAAAATCAAATACAGAATGCCACAATGTGTAAATAAAATAAATTAAATTAAATTCTGCATATAAAAATGACAAAACATCTGCTGCAAAAAATAATAATACTTTATTGTGACTCAGGATACATACATCTGGATTGTAATAACTTTGTGGTTACTATGGCATAAAGGATTAACCTCAATATCCTGACACTCTACAGTATCCTACAATATGCAGTGCACTACAGTAGTCTACTGTATACAGCACACTACAGTAGTCTACTGTATACAGCACACTACAGTAGTCTACTGTCTACAACATACTATAGTAGCCTACTGCATACAATGCACTACAGTATCCTACTGTACAGAGCATACTACAGTATCCTATTGTATAGAGCACACTACAGTATTCTACTGTATACAGTTCACTACAGTATCTTACTTTATACAGTTCACTACAGTATCCTACTGTATATAGTTTACTACAGTATCCTATTGTATACAGTTCACTACAGTAACCTAGTGTATATAATACATTACAGTATCCTACTGTATGCAGCATATTACAGTATCTTACTGTGTAAAGTACACTACAGTATCCTACTGCATACAGCATACTACAGTAGCCTATTATATATAGCATACTACAGCATCCTACATTATGCAACACCCTACTCTGTACAACAATCACCGCACTATTGAAAATATAATGCAATTTACATGGACAATTGTCTAAAATATTTTGAGGATATAAATGAAAAGTCAGTATGCATTAAAAATAATTACTTTCACCTAAAAAAATTGTATCTTTATTCAAGATATTTTACATATAAATTATCCATTTCACATTGAATTTCATGTAATTTCTCCATAGACAATATACTTGTGCATCAAATGTTACATCTCCCTTCCTAGCTAAAATATCTTCCCTCTCATTCATATATTTTTCATTATTAATCTGAATGGCTTCCTGTGGTCCACCTCTTACATTTTTAGATCCGACTTTTGTTTGGTTATTCACCTGTGATACTCTTGACTGATCTATTATTTTGATATCATCAGCAGCACCTTTGTGCATTTTGTGTAGGTTCATCTGAGCTTTGTAGCCATCCACAACATAACTGGTGGCCTCTTTCATCTTGGCCAGCAGCTGATGCCGTATCTTTTCATTGTTGGTGTCAAAATCCTGTAAATTTATGGTCGATGGTTGAATGTTAGCATCATTAGGAAGTACTGCTAAGATAGAGTGTACCACCAATAATGCTTGCTTTTCGTCTCTGTAAAATATGTTATGACAATTATTTAGATACTAAAAACAAATGAATAACGAGCTACAAATTATTATTTTTGTCTTGCCACATCCTCTTTCTTGGATTAGTTGAGAACTTAAAAATACAATACATTAATTTTTTAACAAATTGATTTTAAATTTCTTTCATATTCACTAAAAATATACCTTTTCAGTACAGTACATCAAATCACTTAAACTTAGCTAAAAAAAAAGACTGCTTACTTGGAATAGATTTTAAGGTCCACTTTGTGTGTATCCACTGGGAGATAAGTGAAGGCTGCATGACTAAGTGGATGGCACTGATTCGGATAAAAGCAGTACAAATCACTTACACCACAAACCTGTGATGGAAATAATTTTTTAGTGCCACAGTAAAATCAGCATCCAGCAGAAGGGTGACAAGCCACAAAGTCAAAGAAGCACCCAGAAAAGCCACTAAGCAAGAGTGGCAGCAAATTCAAAGGGAAGCACAACACTCTCCCCCATGAGCAAAACTTGCTGGGGAACTAGTGTACTGGAACTTAATACACAACAGATCATCAGGGAGGCTAGGCACTGGGTAACATAATTGAAACTCATGACAACCTGACTTTGGAAAATGCAGTGAAAGGACCCCGGAAGGGGCCCCTGAAAGAGAAGGTAACCCTAAGGGTGGACTTCCAAACCTTCTCAAGAAAAAACAACAGAATGCAACTCTGGCCACATGCAACAGGTTGGCATAAAAAAAATGCATGCGATGCAAGAAAAAACAGAAGCACAGGCCACCAAATGGGACAGAGTTCAAAGAATGGCCAACACCTGAAACCTGTGGGCTGGTACTCACAGAGCCAGGAAGAACTAGGAGAACCTGCACCAGTGGGTGCAGCAAGTGCATAAATGATTGAACAGATCACTTTTGAACTCTGGGCTGCCATCCGGTGGCGTGGATGTGGAGCAAATTAGAAAGTGGGTCTGGACAATAAGCATGTACTCTACATGCTTATCCTTCAGAACAGGATTGCAAATGTTGTCCAAGCAAGTCCCTTGTTTTTTTTTCATTCTTACTTTTCTGTTTTTTTTTCATTGTCTAGTAGTAGTCTAGTACCCGTAAATTTCCCTTGCCTCTATTGAGAGGGCCAGATTATTGTGCTAGTCTCTGGTAGGTACTTGTGCTTCGATGGAGCCTGATGTTGTACCTGGGTTTGGAGGACGGCAAGTAGGTAGCTCAGGAAGATATAGAGGAAAGTCCTTCCATAAAACCAGCTGCAGCAGCTGTATGCAGAGATGGAGGAGCAGGATGTGTAGATTTGAGGGACAGGTGTACATTGAGATGGAAAGGCAGTGGTATGTAGATATTTGAGACAGGTGTGTTTAAATGGACAGATGTGCATTAAGGTGGATGGGCAGGTGTAGGCTATAAAGATACCCCATGTATATAGTGGGCATAAATTCACAGAATACCATGTTTCCAGTATTTACCAAAATGTTACTATTACAGTTATTGTAATATAAATCTGAGTCAAACAATTTAATATGAACTATCAATACTAACCTTAACTAGATTGTAGTTTTTGGAAACCCTGGATATAAACTCAGTGAGTGGGGACACAAGGCTGGTGAAAGTGATGCTGTTACAGATGCTCCCAGCAATTAATGCCACACTGCTGAAGGACACACCTATAAAATGAAGAATAAAATTAAAAAGATCATTACACTCATTTTAACAATTCAGTAAATATTATTTATAACTATAAAATAAATACAGTAATATAACTGAGTCTTATTAAATAAGATACTAAAATTCTCCAATGTCCTACTTTATTTTGGGCCTATCATGACTCAGTCAATTCATCACCTATCCAACATTGCAGATGACTTCTATGTCCTTGGTTTGCCAGGTGGTATGAGGCCAATTTAGGCTCGTTTTCCCTTGGATGTGTGGAAAGCTCGTTGGTATGTTTCCATCCATCTATAGTTCAGAGATTGTCTTGAGTGGCACACCTCACATATCACTTTTGGACTCAATTTGCCATCCACAATTTTCACTTAACAGACTCAAGTAGTCCTGCATGCGCTTTTGGCCCACCTATCTGACTGGTTGGTTTGTGCCCCATCTCCAAGTTTGTTTGCAAGCCAGGGATCACATTCTTCATATGATGGCTCAGTTTTTTATTTCTTGTTCACTGTGAGAACTTTCAGCTAGAGGCAACCCAATTTCTACAGCTGTTGAGGTTGGCTTCATATACAGTATCTCTTGAGGTTATCTTGAGATGATTTCGGGGCTTTAGTGTCCCCGCGGCCCGGTCCTCGACCAGGCCTCCACCCCTAGGAAGCAGCCCGTGACAGCTGGCTAACACCAAGGTACCTATTTTACTGCTAGGTAACAGGGGCATAGGGTGAAAGAAACTCTGCCCATTGTTTCTCGCCGGCGCCCGGGATCGAACCCCGGACCACAGGATCACAAGTCCAGCGTGCTGTCCGCTCGGCCGACCGGCTCCCTAGTACCAGATGATCTCCCTTTTTCTCCCAGAGTCATCCTTACTGCTTTTGTGCAGTAATCTGCACGTGATGCTGGACAGAAACTTGCTTTCCCACCGAAAGCTTGAGTGGCTGCTAGAATCCCTCAATGTTGCCTGAGCAGTATATCTTATAGGCTGTGTGTAGCAGAAATCACTATATCACTAGAGGAACTGCATGTGTCTGTGCTGAACCAGCTCTGACACCACATAATATGTGCCCCAAGAGTCCTGCACAAGATATGCATCACCACATTATTACATGGAGATTTTGAGATCCAAGTCAGTGATGGTTCTCTGTTCCATCATTGGAGTTGTACAGTATACAGACATTGTACATCTTGGCTAGGGCTACATCACCAGCTGTCACCATGCCAGGTAAGGTCTGTGGCCACCAAGGTTGCAGTGAGCACACAGTACTGTACAGTGAGGAAGTTAATTGAAGTTTGTATAGCACTGGCACATCATTCATCATTTTTCTCTGTGAGCTGGTACTCTGAGGATTGTTTCCTTTCTGTCGTCTTGGAAATTAAATCTTCAGTGCAGTTTACATTCAAGGCATATATAATACAGTAGCGTATTCTCATGGATAGTTTCACAAGAACTTGAGGAGAATAAACTGGATAAAGGAAGTCCATTCATATTTAAAAACAAAAAAGGTAGGACAGGGTGACATCAGTGGAAACTGGGTATGCAGTGGAATCTAAGAAATGTATAGAAGTTCTAATTTCCTGTACATGTTGTAAGAAAGTGGAATGCATTGAAGGAAGAGGTTGTTGAAGACAATTCCATTCACAATTTAAAAAAGAAATACTGTATGATGAAAATGTTAATACTGAAAGAGGGGTAATTAATGTACCAGGTATAAACATCTAGGAGGTGAGGCATAAAGATCTAGATCTCACTTTCCTGTAGTCACTGATAGGTAAGCACTGATAGATATGCACCCACCTCCTGGCCAATTTTGAAGGAATGGGATGTGTACCAGGCTTACTTTCACTGGGTATGTGAGATATTCGAATCCCCAGAAGTGAATCTCTTTGCCTCGACTTGGACTGAGCATTTTCCACCAGAGTGTATGTAGCTCCATTTCTGGATCAGGAGGCCTTCATGGTGGAATGCATTTTGAAGGGAATGGAACCATTGGAGATACATATGTTTTCCCCCTACCCTAGTTTCTGACCATGCTCTTGCATTTTCTGCATCCAATGGTATTTCTGAGACCTAGTCTCTCATAGGTGATTAGCAGCTGGACCTATCTGGAAGATTCTAGAGCTTTTAGGCACTCCACTGACGTATGTATATAGATTTTCTAGGATTGCTGAAATGTGGCCTGTATAAGAGGCAAGTGGCAGACCCCCTAATTTCTCATTTTTGTCTTGCTTGTGGTGGCAGGATGGAGTGATCTGGAGGGCATTTCACAAGTTCTTGACCCTTCAGCAGGTTTCTCCCTTGTTGGTGGCAATTGTGAGTACCTTTGTCTTGTGGCTAATTATTTTTGCTGGCTCATGTTCCTATGTAACCAGTGTGGTACCTTCATACGGTATTGGAGTTTTTGTCCTCTCCTCTTTATTTTGGGTGGCTCCTTTCCATTAGAATCTATGTTTTAAGGCAGAGTTCCTGTTAGCCCTTGCTTCTGGAGATGGTGTTGGAGAGTTGCACGCTCTTCGGAGGTAGCATGCTGCATGTTCTTTTGGGACAGGTGACTGTTTATATTACCTATGAACACCCTCCTCCTCATTTCAGAATGAGTCATCAGCCTTTTGTCATAATCCTGGGTGGATTATAAGAATGCTTACCATTCAGTCTCATTCATTGTCAAATGTTGCATGTAGGCTATATTTTATCAGCACTCATTTTATGTCCAGTGCTGCCTTCATCTTCCTTTTGAACAACTCTCAGATTCACTGCAATCTACTGTACTTTCTTAATCAATCTACAATGCAATCATTTTAAAGCTATCTTCACTCTAACAAGTTACAAACTGTTTTAATAAACCATGTTTTGGATCATAAAAATGTTTAAATTATAAAATAATTATAGGAAATTATTTGCAATTCTGCAATTTGCAAATTACTTTTTAGAGAATATTAACAATAAATTTATAATATAATATGAATAAAAGATACAAAAATCCTGTGATTTTTGTATATAAAATTTATAATTAGTACCTCCTTTAACAGGATTCTCCTCTATTGTAATGGAATAGTTATTTAGTTCTGGGCTAAAATTTCTATTGGTTCAAAAGACATCTGCATTGTTGAAGTAGACCTTCTCTTTCCGGTACCAACACCTGAGTTGCTTCTGTCTTGAGTGATCTACACTTGTATGATAAAATTCCTGAGCAGCTTACAGTTGACCCATCATTAAATATTGGGATGTCACACACAGCTGTCAAAAAATTAATCTTTGAAATTGTAAAATATATTTCAAAACAAACTTATGCCACTGATCCCAAAGGTACTCTAAGGTGATCCTCTGAGCCTTGTCAGGATTATGGCACAGGCAGAAACATATATAAACAATGATGCAACAGGGTCATATGTATGTAAACTAGATCATTGGCACCTATACAGGGATCACATAAAAGTGTTAGCTAGGAATCATGAATGATTATAGCTCCCTGGTCAGGATAACATGTATTCGGAAGTATCCTTTCTGAAATCTACTGTAAATAGGTTCCAGTGGTGTCAAGGATGTGACCATCAAAGGAAATGCAAATTAACCTAACTAGCAATCACAACACCTGGGTACTAGGAACGTGTGTTCCTAGTACCAGGTGTTGTGTTAGTACCTAGTTATTCCTAGTACCCAGGTGTCTGCCCAGGTAGACAGGGCAGACAAATACAGATTATTTAGCAGGGGTGAACATGAACACGGGAACACACAAATGGAAACTAAGTACCCAAATGAGCCCCCAGAGATATTAAAGAAGTTTTTCAGGGGGTCAGGATAATGAACACATGGAAGATGTTAAGAAGCAAAATGGTGGAGGCAAACTCTATTCATAGGTTTCAATGTAGATATGACAGAGCCAAAAAGGCTCTGGAACCTACACACCAATTAAGGGTTGAGAGGTGGGACCGAAGAGTTGTAGCTCATATACCACAAGTACAACCAGGTGAGCACATACTTTTAATATTATTTTACACCATAAATATTTAAAGCAGTCTACAACATTTACAAAAATTTGTATGATCTTTTATTTATCATCATTTGCTGCTTTAGCTTGTTTCTTTCCACATAAATGATCTACTGTAATAACATGATCAAGAATTATATATATTTTATATTTCACAGAAAATGTATATTTTTATTGCCAGTACATATTAACAATAAATTTTCCATGTACATTATGCTTTACATATGCCAAAGACAACATTATCACATAAGTAACTTGAATTTTTTTTTTTTTTTTTAAGTAAGATGTGGGTTACTTTAAGCATTTAGAAAAATACTCCCATAAATGCAATAAGGTTTTTCAAATACTAGTACTGCACTGACTGAGTTACCTAGTACGCAAGCCCTCTTTTTGGGTCTGAGGACTGGTGGTTCCAGTTTCTCAATTGAAACTTTAGTATTAACACTGGTCCATCCCTTTCCTCAACAGCTTTAGAATTTCTGCGTTGCACTATCTTCAAGATGTGAGAGGTGTGAGATAAAACACTTGCTCCAGTAGTTACTTGTATTATCAGTGAGGACTGCATACTAATACTCTGCAATAAATGGAAAAATCAAGAGTGAATGCAAAGAAATGCCTCTTTTCTAGGCAGTCCCTCAGTAGCTGCCATGAGCCATCAGGTCATGCTCATGGGTATCAGAGGCCTGGTGTGCTCACCAAACCTTGGTCACTACCAAGGTGTAGTATGAAGGAGCTATTGAGGGCCCGGCTCTCCTAGAAAAATTTGCAGATCACTTAAGTGTGCAAATTTTTTTCTGAATAAATATCATGTAGATTAATATGTAAGAGGATAAAAGTTTAAATTAAACTTACCTCTCCAGCATCATTTAAAACATTCAGACCGATGACCCATCTGCCCATGAACAATCTGTGTGTCTCCATTAAGGATCTTCAGGCAAGATTCCTGAAGTTTGGGTGTTGTGATTTGCTTTCTCTGCTTTCTTATCACCATTACCTTCTATAGTTAATACTGCCTCAAGTTCTTTGCAAGAGAAAAATTACATACACTTTAACATAAAAGAGGGAACATTACTGTAAGTTGCTAGAAATTGAAATTATACTCAAGTGATGCAATCAGTTTTGCATTCCCTGCAATAAATGGGGAAGAGCCCCAGCTGAAGACTCATGTTTCATTTAAAACCAAGTGCAACCTAATGCCTTGAAAAGGCAAAATGAGCCAATGATGATGGATGAATATGCATGAAGAGTGCTAAACACAGTACAGTAAAAATAAATTAGGAAACGTCTGTAAGTTATCTGCCAATCTATAGGAATAATGATTTGCTGCATATTAACCAGATTAAGCCACACTAAGACAAGACAAATATTTAGCACTAATGCAAAAAGAGCCTAAAGCAACCCCTTCAAGACCATATAATGTACATGGCAATGACTGGGACAAAGACAAATCCAGTCAGGAGGAAAACAGCTATTAAGCAGCAGCAAATAAATAGCTCAATCTACAGAATAATGTAGCTCATAATAGGTACCCATAAAGATTATCAGAATAATAATTTATAAGATACAATTATCATTTAAGTATGAAATTTACTTGCACTTTACAGTACAGTACAGTATAGGAAAACTTACATTTTCATCCGAATCATGAAGTCCCTGAAGTTGTGATTGTAAGGTTACTAATTTTTGAGCAATGAAATTTCTTTCATCTTCTCTGTGAAGTCAGCTTGCCTACATACCTGATGCCACCTGCAAAAGCAATTACTTGATAAATATCATGGCCAGTAATTATATCAAGCACTGCTACAGTTCGCAAACATTTATATCAGTAGTTCACGATCACCACCCTTCTTTCTCGTGTCAGGGGGGTGTGTTTAGGGTTGAGAGTGAGGTGGGTGTCGTACTGGAGCCCTGAGTTGTCTAGGCTGCCACCTGCGGTGGTAGGATAGGGGGGGGCAGGGTATCAAGGAATGTCAGTGCGTAAACTGAAGAGTGTTAGAGGGATATGCCTACAAAAGTAATGAGTGACAAATTACCCACCTGGTTATGTAAATTATGCAACATGTGATTGGTATGCACATGCATAAACAGATTAAAAAAACATTAAATTTTAAAATGATAAATTTAGTCATTTATTATTATTACAAGTATGAATTAAATAAATGATGAAATAGAGGAAATGCACTGGGCACAACATGTTACTGTACAGGTATCGGAGCAGCATATACTGATTCAAATATTTATAAAAACACTCCAAATTCAGCGCAAACAATAACAAAAATAATAATAATAATAATAATAATAATAATAATAAGAAATAATAATAATAAGAATAAAATAATAAGAATATACCTTAACCTCCGTGCTAATGTTCACCGCATCACCTTACCCTTTTGGCCTTCTCCTGCAGGGTGTCATCAGGGCAGACAGTGTATCAGTCTGCTGCTAGACACTGTCTCAACCTCTCCTAAAGACAAGGATTGTTTCTATTTAATTTCCTATGATCAGTAATTACAAGCTTTAAAACAGGCATGAGGAACCTTTCCACAATCCATGGGGATAAACAACTGTTGTTAAGCTTGATGCTGGCCATGTATATATGCTCAGTGATATGTTAGTACAGTANTTTAATTCCTATCTCTCACGCCAACCTTTGAAATAACATTAACCTAAGATCCAGCAAATGGCAGCGCAGCAACAGTTGTATATGGCTGCCACATTTGATTTGTGCAAGACAGAGAACAATGACCAAACTCCTCACTACAAGATATGTTGTAGTCAAAGGGCCCAAGATATGTTGAACTTTACACATCTCTCTCTCTCTCTCTCAATTTGGCGCCAAAATTCCAAATGCATAAGGACAGACATGCCTGTATCCAAGTTGGAGTGACATTCATAGATCACAAACTGTTGTTTTGGAGTGTAAGACATTATGCACACACCCTGGGCAGAGCCAGACACACAACCTAAAAACCAGTGCTTTAGATTAGGTATACAGTATTTAATTAAATTTTAAACATACACCAAGTCCTGCTATGCCTACTACCAAAATTTGCCAGTGCAGGCTACTACACATATGGCCGTGTATAACTAACCATCCTGCGACATGGGGACTTTTATTACCACTGCTACCTTATTCACTCTTTTGCTCATGATATCCTCATAATGCACCCAGAGTTTGCCAGTGCAGACTACTTATCACATGCCTCTGTATGACTAACCATCCTGTGTAATGGGGATTTTTTAGCATCACGTAGCTAGCTTTTTGATACACTGTACTCTGCTTCGTGTAGTCTAGGGTAGCTGCACAAATGCAGATGTACCTAAAGTATAAATAAAAAAAAATACATATGAAAAAATTCTCAGGAATAATGAAAAAACAAGCCATAAGCTTCCAGTCTGTCAAAGTCACTAGAAATATTAGGCTTAATCCTTAAACTGCTCCTGTTGTCTTCAAGTGATAGTGGTCTACCTGTGTGTGTGTGGGAGACTAATATTCAAAAGTCCTAAAGAATCTATATGAACATCATTTGACAATAGAGACCTCTGACAATAATGTTCCATACGGGAAAAATTATTGTGAAAGCCTTGGTTTCCTTCCCGAGCCAAAGTAAAAATACAGACCTGGAAGATATTAGTTCTGATAAATCTATTACAAATGACTGGATTGAGAATTATTTATAAAACATAATGTCAATCTTTCTTCACCTCACTATGCACAAACTAAAATTATTAGAATGTTTTTTCCATCATCAGAAAACTATTTTATGACATAGAAAGGAAAAATATATATTTTATGCATACCTGAAAATCAACCAAATTTAGGATGTGCAGTTAGGGGTGAGGGAAAAAATATTCCTTTAAATTTTATATCTGTCAATTGTAATAGCTCTCTCAGAGATAGAAAACCAGTTTAAAAGAAGGATATTATAATACAGTACTTGACTGCACCCAAGCTAAGCCCAATTTTTTTCATAATTTATACAGAGTTAAGCTTGCTTAACTTTTTTTGCTAAGGGCAGTGTAAGGATAGTCACATGATTGTTGCAAGAACTGAACCACACTGTTCTCTATGCCAAGTAAGTTAAAATAACGATCAATTGATTACACTCGATATCTATTTTGTTCATAGGTCTTCAACAGTCACACTCATTTTAAGTGTGACATGCGAAATAAATTTTAGTTGGAATAGTCACCTCAGAGCTCTTCATTTCAGGTAAAATATTCATAGTTTTGTACAGAACCGATCTCTGCCTGACCTAACTTAACCTGGGCTATCTTAACAAACTTCACTGAATACTGTGCATGTTAAAAAAAAAATGTCCTTTCTGTTTAATACTCTAGCTTTATGAAAAATAATCATGCAAAGTTTAAATATAGAACTGTATTACTAAATTAAGCTGGAGAATATAAACAATACTTTTCCATTATAAATCAGAGACTGAAACTTCAAATTGTATACAAATCTTCTCTCTCCTACTGATACAAGTATTTATAAACAAGAATATAACGTATATTACAACAACAAAATTTAGCCTGAAATTCCCATTGACATCAAGTACATCAATGACGCTCCCAGTGACAGCGGTGGTCCTAAACCTCCCACTCATCACAGGACAAAGTTTAGAGAGGCCAAATATGCATTTGCATTTTCTACCAAGTAACTTCTCAAGACTGAAGGAGTAAGGTACAAAACTTTTACAAATTTATGCCACCATATATCATTGCTACTTTCAAAACAAGCCTAACCTATTGTACCACCTACTGTAACCTAACTTACTGTAACCTAACCTATTGTAACCTAACGACTGACACGCCCCCAGTTTCCTACCCCTGTCGAGGAAACTTTTTATTTATATACAAGAAGGTACATTGGGGGGTTAAGAAAGAACATAGAAATGAAGTTGATTTTACATTCTTGTAAAGCCACTAGCATGCATAGTGTTTCGGGCAAGATACTAAACTAAAAAGATAGTGGCACTGGGATAAATGCAGGTAAATATACATTGTGAACAAGTGCATCAAGTCATCGTTTTCAATCGAGGGATTTTTCTGGACGGTACTCCGAGTCGGGACCGAAGCGAATCGCTTGGAGCAGTAAAGCCGCACACACACAAACGCTCTGTAGCTACGGTCATTAGAGAAGTTCTACCTCACAGCTGCCAACATCTGTTAATCCCAAACTTGCTAATGATGTGAATGACTGCCACAACCACTGTACTGGTCCAGTGCCCAGAGGCGCTGCTGGCACCACCTGGAGGCCCATCATATCCGGGCTAAACTCACCCTACACATTCATGTACCACCTCTTCACTTTCCTTTCAAGACATCATAAAAAATAGTTATTCGATAGGGCAAAAAAACTAAACCAAGAGAGTGAAGTAGAAAGTACTGGTACTGAATAGGACAGACACTAGCACAGGTGATTTACAAGTTAAATAAACAAATACTAACTAACAACCACGTCTTCCAAGATCACAAAGCGGCCTTATGCAATATTTTACCTTATTATCCCAGTGGTATTATCAGATACAAGCGTTTACTCACCAGATACGGTAAATTCTGTGTCATTTAGATTTCCCCATGTCGTCTGCCATATTGACACTAGCAGCTCTCGCTGGTGATTGGTCAGTCAACGCCCCCTTTCTCCTGACGTCACAACCCGCCAGGTTCAAATAATCTTAAAAATATATGCCAAGGTCTTTTCTTAATTTAAACCTATCAAATTTCCATCTATTATTTTGGCCTCTTTTTGTGTTAATATATTTTTCAATATATTATTATGATGATCAAGCCATACGTCAGGAAATGATGATATAAATAAATAAGTAAATAAATATAAATAAATAAATAAATAAATAAATAAATAAATAAAATAGTAAATAAATAAATAAATAAATAAACAAAGTAAATAAATAAGAAACGACAACGCTTCGGTCTGTTTCGGACAATTATCAAGTGGTGTGGTAAGTGGAGTATGGGGAACAGGAAGGTAAGAATAATTTAAGATGAAAGATAAGAATAAGAAAAGAGGTAAGAATAAGAGACAGTGGCAAAGCTTAAGTCAGATCACGCTTGTTAAGAAGGTTGGAGCATTAATGCATATACTGTGAAAGGGAAGAGTCAACAGCAACAGAGCCAGCATTGGTTTTTCCCAATGGTATTCCATTGTTGGGGGACAGGAATCCTGCTTAGGCTTATCAATACCCCAAGACTAACTTATGACCTCCAGAATGCAATCCATACCAATTGCCACACTCCCGGAAACCTACAGTATTTAATGCTACATGAACAGAGGCACCAGATGAAAGGAAGTACAGTATGCCCAAATATTTATCTCTTGCTGTGGGAATCAAGCCACCTGTTATCGACTGACTATGCTGACATAATCCAACAAATGCAGCATAGGCATTTTTTAGTTTTCTTACATACCATGAAGTTTTTGTATAAAATATTATCTCCTCAGTACTAGAGTACAGTAAATATACCAATATTACCGAAACTTCCCGCTGCTCCTGAGCTCTTCTCCTCTGTCCAACACGAAGTGGAGTGGGTCGACCATCAATAAAGGTGTAGTCAACCCCATCAATCAGTGGTCCACAGGCTCCCATTGATGTTTTAAAACTAGCGAGTTGTTAAAGAGATATAAAAGTGTAAAAATATACAGACCATTCATATCTTTTCCTGCTACTGTATTGCATTACAGACTTAAGTTCCTTAACTTGTTCCACACAACAGTATGGATAATTCACAAGCTGCTGGATTCATGCATTGACATTAAATTTCAAAATGCTAATATTTATACTTTAAAACTAAATAAAAAGAGATAAAAAATATATTGAGTCAAATTTGGGAATGGCCATAACACAGCAAAAGTGAACAGTTATAACTTTTCGAACTGTTGACTTTCATTAATCTTTGTTACATGATTGTATTACCAAATTGGACTCAATATATTTTTTTAAGTTTTTCAGGGCTAGCCCCTCGGAGGCCTATTGCCCAGGCTCACGAGAAAAATACAAATCCTACTATATATCTACAGTTTTTCATCATCATCTTACTAAATGCAAATGTCTTGTTAATTTTAACATACCCCTTTTGGAACTTTCTTAATGCACATGATGTAGTTGATATACGCCTGGAATTTGCGTATCTCAAAGCACCTGCAAGAACAGAGTATATCGAGATACAGCAACACTAAAAATAATGTACTATATTGTCTTATACAATTACAAGTACTGTGTATATTTACACAAATTTAACAAATATATCTATAACAAACCTATGTATCTGTAGCAAATATAATAAGACATACTATATTTATATTTTATATAGACATTATATTTGTATTAAGACATTATATTTATAAATAATTTTCTGTATACTGTTAGAGAAATATATAGAGTATACTGTATAATACAGTACTATACTAATGTCACACTTCCTGATAAGTTTAACCGGAGAAATCCACCGGCAAGTTTGTATGTACAGAATATACATATTTATGTGTATACACATTATATATATATACATATAGGTTTCATGTCCCCGACAAAACGAGTGATCATTAAAATCCGTCAGCAACCAGCTAATGTACGCATTTCCCGGTGTCCATCTACGGCTGAAAGTGGTACCTCTGATTTCACCAATTCATAGAAATTTGTCTATTCACCACCATACCAAAACCCAAAAACAACCTATTAATAACATGTAATCTTACAACTTGCTATCGGCCATTAAATAGTAAAAACGTTGCGTAAAATGCCAGCAAGACTACCATTGATACTGAGGAGGCCTCGAGCAGCACAACCAGCCATGCTGGTGTTTGTTTACCTCCCGTTTTCTGTGGCCAGCAGCACCACAGCGGGGACTACTGGTCTAATTTATTATCTGCCTTCTACAGAATAATAATATTAATATTAATAATAATAATAAAATAATAATAGTAATAATAATAATAATAATATTAATAATATTATTAATAATAATAATATTTTATTCAGGAAAAGTACATACATAGATGCAGTTAGTAAACAATACATTAATTGTAGATAGACTAGCAGCACATACAATCCTAAGCCATTAGTACGCATAGCGTGTCTCTCTGTATCAACAGTGCTACAGGGTGGGTATGGGGTCTATCTATATCAAAAGTTTCTCTAACTGACCATACCGCCCACAGGATGGGTATGGGGTTCATAACTTCCGAACCATGACAGACTTCGGACTTCAAAAAGAAGTGTTAAGTAAAACTCAAGGTAAAGTAGGTCAAATCAGGTAAAAAGTCTTCAGACACAAATAATGTTCTCCTCTGTCGTGTTAGGTATTATAATCGTGCAATAGATTGGATTTTTTTTCTAAAATAATCTTTCTGCCTCTACTCTACACAGACGACGTCTTGTCAAATCGGCTCTGATACACAACCTACCCAACATGAACCT
>WNGS01001312.1:9188720-9189869 GCA_020271785.1 Procambarus virginalis | reverse complement strand
GTCAAGGATTATTTAATGTCATAGATTTATTTTGGTTCCTGGCTAATCCAGTCCTGATAAGTCCCTCATTCCTAAAAAAAAAAAAAAAGTGTAATTACTCAAGTGCAGTTACAGGATGAGAGTATGGTGTTCCACACTCTCAGTACTCTTTGTCATGTCATGGTGTTCCATCTTCCAGTACTCTTTGTCATATAATGCTTTTGAAACTACTGACAATTTGGCCCCCACAACTTTGTCACTTAACTTATTACAACTGTCTGCCCCTCTGAACCTTGAACCTTGTGGTATTCTACCAATAACATTTCTCCTGTCTTATACATTGCCTCCAATTCATTTTTCTGTCAATTTTTTTTTTTTGTCATTTGCAACAGTCTGCCTGTCATCATTCTATAATGCTTCAGCTTCCGGAACAACCTCTTGTGTTGGACTGTCAAAAGTTTTTTTTGTTTTAGATCTACATAAATACTGTTTAGCGTCAACTATCTCTTCCTGTAAAATCTTTGGTGCTCTATAATCAAATTACTTGTAAATAGATTTGTTAAACAGGAACTTCCACGATATCAGATTAAAAAAAAAAAAGATAACCTTTTGGATGTTGTTTTGCGACCTTTGTTTCCTTAGGCCGGGAATTTATGACCTCTTGTTCTTAAAACTGCAGATTTTCAAAAAGCCTCCTTATCAAATATGTATATTCTGATCACTATTTCGTACATGGTTTTTATATTGCCTCTTTGCCTTCTGTCTTCCAACTTTGGCATATGTAATGTCTCCAGCTCCTTCTCATAATTCTTGTTCTTAATTTAGTCCTGGAGAGCATTTTTAGTAGTGTCTTTTTATGTATTATTGATAGTGCTCTCGAATGAGACTATGGACACCACAGCAACGGCTGGCATATTCTCATTTCAGTCTTACAAATGTCTTGAATAATTTCTTTACTATTTCTTTATCCATATACTGTACATAAAATCCTAGTTGTCTAAAATCTGCTAGCATGGCATAGGTTCCTCTCGCAATACCTTTGATGTGATCTACTCTGGTGTCAGTTTACTATCCAGAACCAACCCTGGATCTCTTTATTAGTTCTTTAGTATTCTTTTTACAAAATTTATGTCATAAGTGTGGCTGTTTTTCCCCCTATTGCGCACTATT
>WNGS01001312.1:9168720-9186220 GCA_020271785.1 Procambarus virginalis | reverse complement strand
GTGAAGGTAAGAAATTTACGGTACATTAATATACGTATTTATAAACAAATATTATAAGTGATAAAGCAAATTGGATGAAGTAAGATGGGTATCTTCATCATGCAAAGTCTACACATTCAGACTTAATTTAATTTGAAATTCTTGGGTAGGATAAGTCATTATATAAAGACTAGGAAATTCCCAAGTACCCTCTTCACGAAGATAACTTTGGAATGTAGTTTTGGCAAAGTGACCTTGCAGCTTTATGTCATTCAAATAAAAATATCCAAGATTCAAAATAAATTATTAAAGTACAACTACATATGCTACATTCATCTAGTGACACCCCAGTTGTCCACTGTAGGTACTAGTGCTGCTATACTACCCTGTAGTGAAGAAATGAAGTTAAAAAATGAGAAGCTTCCAAGTGCCAGCATCCAGCTAGCTGCAACAAAGGAACAACAATAAAGGTAGTTAATCGTGGCTTGGTGTAGTATTCCTCGACCTCTACTGACATGTACAGACCAGGTACTGTGGCAAGTGTCGTGGTGCTTGTAGTCTTTTGTGGGGGCTCGTGTTCTAATTTGTAACAATTTGACACTTCTTGTTACAGTTATGAATAATTACACTATTTCAACAGGTTTTATAGTCAATGAACTTTTTATTCAACAATCAACACTATAGAGTGCCAATCTAGATGATTAACGATCTACAAGGATGCAGGGTTGAGGGACCTTGGGAAGAATCTTCTAGAATACTGACAGTAGGACTGAACTCCAGGTGTATCGTGGGTTAAAGTGGGAAAACATATCGGTAGGGATGTTGACAGAGGTTCTTAAGAGCCACTAATTTTGCTCTTACTCTATGCATGTATATTCTGTATAACTATGTATACCACCACCCTTCATGCATCCTTTTAGAATAAGGTAATTGAAGGAGTGAGCCCATTGCAAGCACCAATGAAGCTGGTCTGTAACAACACTACCTGCGTAGTTTGACATGTGGACTATGGTAACACTGTCCAGCACAATTCGGCATCATAGCAGGGCACTGGGTCCCTTCTCCTTTGGCGGCATTGTGGCTGCAAATGAACAAATTTTGACGAAACCTATTCCAGCCACATTACACAGTTGAGATCAATTATTGTCATGGCCCCCTTGAAGCTGAAAAAGCTGGTTAATGCAGGCTGCTATAAAATTATAAGCATAGCAGGAAATTCAGTTATTGGTGTTCAATCACAGACATAGCATTAGGGATTGTGTCAATCAATTATAAAAGTTTACTGTTATTATTAGTAAGCACATATTATGACCTAATACACTCTTCAAATAAAAACAATCTTATAAAAAAAATTTAATAAATATTATCTGGTAACCAAGTATATACTCAGACAAAAACCTTGAATGTATTTAAGGTTTGTGTGACCATAAATTCAAGCTTCAATGACCATAAACTGATGTCCATTGTATGTGATAATTGTGTGTGTGTGTGTGTGTGTGTATACAAATGTATGCATGCATAATTGAACTATATACAGTATATACATTTCCTTTACCACAGTGAAGTCAGGAAAACTTTTCCAAGTGGTTTTGCAACAGTGAGCTGTTACAATGTCAGTTACAAAATTATTTAGAGAAATATTTTTTTTGTATTACATTCTGGTACTTTTGCATAGACAGTACTTACTATATATATACACAATACAGTATATGTATATAACAAATATGATCTTACCAATCATGGGTGTTCTGTGCTTTAAGATTGGCATGAATGGTATAGCAGAGCTCTGCAGCATAAGCCCCCAACATGCAGTTATTGTCATTGGTTGACCTCCAGGGGCCACTGCAGTTACCATCAGTTATCAATTTTTTTTTTATTATTGCTCACTTTTTCCTGTGTTTACCTGAGAGCCACCACTAACACTAGTGGCCTCGACGAGGACAGGAAGATGGCAGTTTGTCAAAATTCCCCCCTTCCCACACTTGCTCTGATGATCTTTTCCATGACAATAAGCATTAGTATGATAAGCTTACTAAATTTATACCAATGATGGTGTATAATATTACAATCAGTAGTTATATTATTTATAATATGGATACAATGGAGTTAACTTAAGATGGTAAAACATCTATTATCATTTTGTGATTGCTTACTGTATCATGATGTTCTCAAGTATTAGTGGCCTACAGTTCCTTGATAGAATTCCCAGCGCAGGAGGAGTTGCAAGGTGCTCCATATGAGCTGTACCAGGAAAAGGTTTACGTATACTATTGGTGTACATACTGCATTGCATTACATTGTAGGCCTGTTTACCATACAGTATTCACTGTTTTTATCAGTTGTATCAAAATAAATTGAGTTATTCAACACAAACACTACATTGTGTTATAAGTTTTTAAGTGAAGCAATAATCATTAAAACTATTCATGTTGAATATTCAAGTTCTCTTCCCTGTACAAGTGTCAGCACACTACACCTGCCTCACCAGTGGTGGAGAAGGTGGTGGAGGCCAAGACCGTCAGTAGTTTCAAAGCGTTATATGACAAAGAGTGCTGGGAAGACAGGACACCACGAGCGTAGCTCTCATCCTGTAACTACACTTAGGTAATTACACTCAGGTAATTACCAAACTAGATAAAGATTAAGATATTTATTTTTATTTATTTTTGCCTTTCCTAACCTTTTACATGCAAATTCTATATACTTTTTATTATTTTTTGAACAAAAATGAGGTAACAATTTTGATGATAGCTGCATGTTGAGGATTATGGAAGTTATTTTAAGAGATATTATACAATGCCAGTATAGGTTCTAACATTTGTCCATATTTTAGCACTGTACAATTAATTTCTTAATTATGAAGAGTGATTTGTTTTATTAAGCCTACTAAATTCTAAGCAATTTCCTTGGTGTTGGTTAACTTTTGCTGGTTAACCAGCAAACTTAACTATAGCATGCTGGTCCCCGCATGCTAACCTTATTTCTCCCCTTAAACTGCATGCCAGTAGTTTGTACCTATCCACCCATGTGCAAAAATCACCTACAGATCATTAAAGCCATGCATCCAATTGCTTGAGAGCAATCGGAGCAATACAAGGGTTAAGACAGCTAGATTTTGGATCTAGTTCTTGGAAGACCTGTGTAATCTTAGGAGCCTGATACAATTGGGAGTACCTACAGTATTAGTGCATAAAGTGCCACACAGATACTGAGAAATAAAGCACAAAAAATATTAAAGTCATCATAGGTTTACACACACCATTAAGAAAATATATTTTCACAATTATAATTTATTGTGTTGGGAAACAGGCAGCCAGGGTGTATACATTCAGTACATACAGTATTATGCTTATATTGAGGTCCCCCCCCCCCAGGTCGAATTAATGACCCCCCCAAGATGCAACCCCACAACAAGCTAGCTAATTCCTGGGAACCTACTTACTGCTAGGTGAACAGGTGCATTAGGTGATGGGAAATGCGCCCAACTATTTCTGTCCCACCCAGGATTCAAACCCGGAATTCTCGATTGTGTGTCGAGAATAAACCCAACTGTACTATGGGGACCCCTAAATATAATATATATATAATATATAATATACGGAGACCCTGCCAAAGAAAATAACATTTTAAAATACACAGGTAACATACAGTACTTGATACTTCTAACATAAAAATGCATCCAATATACAAATTCATAAGAATGTAGTGGTAGATAAAAAGATTAATAATTGTGGAACATTTTACAGTTTTCAATTATTAAAACATTTATATTTTTCTGTGCAACTGAAATAAAAATAGGAATGGAAACAAATTGACATACACAAAAGCTGTAATTTACCAGTAAATTAAGCTGCAAAAAAAAAAAAAAAAAAG
Organism: Procambarus virginalis; assembly: GCA_020271785.1. Lineage (NCBI taxonomy): Eukaryota > Metazoa > Arthropoda > Malacostraca > Decapoda > Cambaridae > Procambarus > Procambarus virginalis. The sequence goes on along the minus strand of WNGS01001312.1, from coordinate 9,182,368 downwards.
CAAACGCACCTTGAATAATGGAAGTGTGCAAGAGGCATGCTTATGGACATAAGTGGGGGCAGGTCATGCAGGCTTCGTTCAGCTGGCCTGTAACGACACACACACACACATTCGTGGATTATCAAAGGTTAGGTGTGCCGCAGTAACAGTCAACTTGAAAAAACTATTCCATGTATCCATGCACATGCTTTACCATCATCACAATGTGCTCAGTCTAAAAAGGCATTCTCACAAGATTATTATAACAACAATTCACACACAAAATAATAAACAATGAAGGTGACAGAAAGACCCAATATATGTGTAAGTGTATTAAACACTGGATTTTTGGATGTGACTTTCCTTGTCTTAAGATACCCTATACAATGTTCTGCTGCATATTGTATAGCAGAACATTGTATAGAGCCCCTTGAGAAACTACGCAAATTTGGCTTTTATTGGGTCTTTCCTTCACCTTCTTTCAAGCACTATGGCATTGTTGTAAGTTTCTCCATAATAATCAATCACTATTCTGAACAAAAGTTAATGAAGTATCTAGAGGATAAAAATAAATGACAAATTTTTTAGGCATGAAAAAGGACTACAGTAACAATCAGTGAGATTTTAGATAATGATAAACACAAAACATGAAGCTTTAATATACCTTGACAGAAAAGTTCCAGAATTATTCAAATTACAGTTAAAATTGGAAGGAAAGGACTTCTTCCTGACACTGTAATAATACCCATTTATTAGTGGGAAAGATCAAATTTTGATGGAGTTTGAACGAAGACAAAATAAAGAACCACTGCGTGTATGCAGCATCATGTCTTAAGCACTATAGAACCAATCCATCTTCCAAAAAGATAGGACTTATAGCAACTATTGCTTGAATGTACACAAAAAATAACTGCTGCACCCAGAAAGTTCACTTTTGGTACTATTGAAATACTCCAAATGGCATGCCAAAAAGTAGAAAACTATATAACCTAACTTGCCCTAGGCCAAAATAAGCAAACCTAAGCAAGATATATACCTTCTTAGGCCTAATTTAGTACATGTGTGCGCTATACTTGGCCTAGGAGGCCTGGTCGACGACCGGGCCACGGGGACGCTAAGCCCCGGAAGCACCTCAAGGTAACCTCAAGGTAGGAATGTTTAGGTGTCATTACTGCCTTCTGTCTCAGCCCTCTACAGATTTAATAGTATAAAATGTAAACTTTTTGTGTGTCACACACTATTTTTGAACATTCAGCCAATAACCACAATGATTACTATCATTTGTGGATAATAGATGGGATTCAACACAGACAGGGAAAGAAGTTTATTGGGGGACTGGATAGTAAACTGCACTCAGTGGACCATATCTAGGACATAGTAAGAGAAGCCAGTGGCTAATTTCACGGTTGCCTTTAAATATATAAATGGAGAAATACTTAAAGAATTGCTCATGATATACATGAGACCTAAATTACAATATGCAGCAATTGTATGGTACCAATTTCTCAAAAAAAACAAACATACCTATCAATTACAAAATTTGAGAAAAAACAAAAAACATGCTACTAAATGTTTAGAACCAGACCTAGAACACAAGAGGTATGAAAGGCTGGAGGGTTCTGATATGCCAAAGCTAACAGATGGAAGAGAGTGAATTATGTAATCACCAAATACAAAATCATGACAGGGATCAACAAAACAGATAAGAGGAAATTTGAAATCCAAATAATTAAGAACAAGAGGCTATAGATTCTAACTAAGAAATCAAACATGCCAAAAGATTATTCAGTAATTTTCTTTTGTAAGCATAATGGTAGACAGATGGAATAAATTAATTGAGAGAGAATTTTATACCAAAGCAATCAGAAGCATCAAAACTTCATTTGATAAAGGTTATAGAGAAAATAGACCACCACAAGCCTAGTTCCCATCCTGTAACTGCATTTAGGTGATTTTGATACACCATGCATCATGCCCCACACAAGAGTAAAGAGGTCTTACATAACAACATAACACTAATATTTTAGAGAGTCCAAATAAATGATTAGTCACTCAGTTAGAAATAAGTGATTACAAAAAAAAGGAACAAAATTAATAAAAACAAGAGTGATATAACCTGTAGAGACCACTGACTATGAGACTGTCATCTTTGTTTACAATGGACCAGTCCCTCAGCGAGTTAACCTTGTAGATACACTAGTCAATTGCGGTTGATTCAAGGTAAACATGCCTGTGATGCAATACTGTATGTGACTTCCAACTGGATAACTACAAACATGTTTCCAAAGCATGTAATCTTTGCTGTTCAGAAGGTTCTCTGACCTTCTGAACAATCCCCCAGGATCGAGTAAATCCTGCCATTGGTTGGTGATACAAAATGTCATAACACATGGTAATGCTAAAAACTGGCAATTATGCTTCCTACAAACTCTCACCCCTTTGCACCTCACACACACATATTTCTAATATTTCTTTTACATAATTGTGTGTTATGATATTTTACATATTGTATAAAAAACCACACACACTCTAGAAGTTGTGCAAAGATATACTGTATTACTAAATTGCTTTCAGACCTATAAATCAAGAGCTATGACGAGAGCTGGATGCATTAAATATGCCAATGCTAATACAGTATATAGAAGAGGGGGAAAAAAGAGGGGGATATAATCACACACAAAAAGTTAACAATAAACAACAAAATTAACAAGGAGTTTTTTTTTAAATCTCCAACTTCAAGAACAAGAGGCCACAGATTCAAACTAAGATAACAAAGGTGCCCCCAAAACATGAGAAAGTTCTCTTTTTGCAGAGTTGTAGACAGATGAAATCATTTAAAAGAGGTAGTGGCTGCAAAAGCAATCAGAAGCTTCAAAACACTATAAAATAATGACTGTAGGGTACACCACAAGCACAGCTCTCCTCCTGCAACTACACGTAAGTAATTACACATTCGGCTCTTCTCACCTCACCTTAACTCTCTGACTATAAACACAGTGGAGTTGATTTGCATACTGTACTTGGAAAGAAATTTTATATGTACACTGTAAATGTTTTCATATTCTTGTTCAAGACTTGTTTCTCATTTTCTTTACTATAATTATTAACGTTAAATGTTATGAATATTTTTGTCTAATTAGAAATGTAAACAAAATACAAATTATAAAACATAGACCATTGAGAAAATAACAATTCATTATTGGTAAAACCCAAGTGTTGATAGAATGAAATGCCCTCTTCTGGTGGGGTCCTAGTAGCTCCTTGAGTGTAACTCTGATAATTGTTATGCCTTAACTACACACACTATTGTGTGTGGAAATGTGTGAAACATTAAACAAAAAGTTCCAAAGTGTGTTTGTACAAGAAGAAATCTTCTGGGAACCAGACACAATAAGAATTCCAGAGAACAATATAGAGCACAAAGACGTGTCTAGAGACGAAGTGGTAAAAATGCTCAAGGAGCTAAGTAAGTACAAAGCAGTTGGTCCAGATGGAGTTTCACCATGGGTTCTAAGAGAATGTGCACCTGAGCTCAGCATTCCACTTCAACTGATTTTTCAGGCATCCCTGTGTACAAGCGTCGTAACTGATGTGTGGAAGAAGGCCAACATAGTTCCAATCTACTAATTCCAATCTCTGGAATTCTTCCCTATCAATTTTATCCCATTACTATTTTGTAAGAAGGATCAAGTCACCTCTTTTTCTTTCAGCTTCTAGTTTTGGCATATTTAATGCCTCTAGCCTCTCCCCATAACTCTTTTTCTTCAGCTCTGGGAGCCATTGAGATGCATGTCTTTGCACCTTTTTGAGTTTGTTGATGTGCTTAAAATATAGGCACCATACAACCACTGCATATTCCAGCTTTGGTTTAACAAAAGTCTTGAACAACATCTTTAGTATTTTGCCATCCATGTATTTAAAAGCAATTCTGAAGTTATAAAGTGTAGCATAGGCTCCTCGCATTATGTTCTTTATGTGGTCCTCGGATGATAGTTTTCTTTCTAGAACCACCTCTATACCTCTTACTTTATCAGACTTCTTTAAAGATTTCTTATACTTTACTGGTTGTGTGGGGTCTATGTTCTCCTATTCCACATTCCATAACATGGCATTTATTCACATTAAATTCCATATGCCAAGTAGTGCTTCATACACTTATTTTGTCCAGGTCTTCTTGAAGGGCATGACAATCATCTAAGTTTCTTATCTTCCCTATTATTTCAGCATCATCAGCAAACATGTTCATATAATTCTGTATTACATCTGGTAGATCATTTGTGTAGACAATGAACATTACCGGTGCAAGAACTGAACCCTGTGGTACTCCACTTGTGACATTTCTCCAGTCCAATACACTTCCTCTTATTACTGCCCTCATTTTTCTATGTCAGAAAATTTTTCATCCATGTTAGAAGCTTACCTGTCACCCCTCCAACGTGTTCCAGTTTCCAGAACAACCTCTTACATGGAACTCTGTCGAAAGCCTTTTTTAGGTCCAGATAGATGCAGTCAACCCAACCATCTCTTTCCTGTAAGACCTCTGTGGCTTGATCATAGAAACTGAGTAAATTTGTTACACAGGATCTTCCAGATTGAAAACCATACTGGCGGTCTGATATTATATCGTTTCTCTCCAGGTGTTCTACCCATTTAATTTTAATTACTTTCCCAATATTTTGACTATTACACTTGTCAACGATACAGGTCTATAATTGAGAGGGTCTTCCCTGCTGCCACTTTTGTAGATTGGAACTATGTTAGCCTTTTTTCCACACGTCTGCTACAACTCCTGTACACAGGAATGCCCGAAAGATCAGGTGAAGTAGAATGCTAAGCTCAGATGCACATTCTCTCAGAACCCATGGTGAAACTCCATCTGGGCCAACTGCTTTGTTTTTACTGTACTTAGCTCCTTGAGCATGTGTGTGTGTGCACCCTACTGTGTTATTTACTTGTCTACCTTATGTAACTATTATCTAAACAAAATTTGTTTTTCTTGCTTGCCAATTTGGTTTACCCTTCAACTTTCAGTATTTTAAAATTTAAAGATTTTACAGCAGAATATAATACAGAAAAAATAAATGAATTTTACATCAAGCAAAATTTAGACATTTTAATGGAAGCAAAATTTAGGAATATTACTAAAAGCAAAATTTGAAGTACTGTACTGTAATTATGATCAATTTATTATTATTATTATTATTATTAAGAAGGTGTACTGTTAGTCATAATATTTACAAGATGTACATGTTAAAATGTGTTTGTAAATTGCAATCCAAATACATTACAGCAGAAGTCAAGAGACCCTTCTTCCTCCAGCTGACAAGAGGAATGTGAGGTGATGTAATGGATGTGGTGAGAAGAGAAGGCTCTCCGTGGGCACTCTACTGCACACTGAAAAAAGGTCTGCAAGATTTTAACGTATGTCAAGAGGCATTCCTGGGCTTATGACATTAAGCCTACAGTATTACCAGTTTACATAGCACCCATATCTAAGTTCCGAATACACCAAATTAACATCTAGCCTTCATCTTCCACATTCTTCAAAAGTTAACTAATAAAATGAAGAGGATACAATCGGTATGCAATAATCCAGTATCATAGAATATTTGGAATTAAAGCCTTACAATGCTTGGTGCACCTACACTGTCCCATTCACTTTAGTTATAGCGATTCAGGATGATAAACCGAGATGGATAATATACCATCACCCAATTACATCATCACATACCAATTTTCGTTGCACTAAAAGAAAAGTAATAATTCATTGTCAGGGGGACAGGAAGCCAGAGTGTATTCATACATGTTAGGCTTATATCAATATCCCCCTACCCACTCCCCCTCAAGGTCAAATTACTGACCCCGCCCAGGATGCAACCCACAAAAGCTGACTAACTCCTGGGTACCTACTTACTGCTAGGTGAACAGAGCCATTAGGTGAAAAGATATGTGCCCCACTATTTCAGTCCTACACGGGATTCGACCCCGAAAACTCGATTGTGAGTCAAGAACGAACCCGGAATTCTCAATTGTGCATCAAGAACGAACCCACTGCATCATCGAGACCCAGGTAATGAACCTCAATCTCAAAATTCCCTCTGGACTAAACATTGTGAAACAACGAATATGAAACAATGAGTACTGTATTTATTTATGGAAGACCCAGCTATGATCTTTGATACACCCAATAAAGAATAAAATACACATGTATTTGGGAAAATATCTGTCAAAAGGAGCTGATAGCATATTTATTGTTAAAAGTGATTCAACAAGAAAAAATATTTAAGCTTTCATGTTAAAAAAAAATCCATCAAGAGTTAAGGAACAAAATTTAAAAATAAGATGAATATGAAATTATTTAACATACTGAGTAAGCATACAAAATTACTGAAAAGTGAGGGAAGGTTTTACAAATTATTGCAAGTTTTAATGAGACTTATATGTTTGAATTCCTTTTTCACTAATGACTAAACCAAACTTTCAGTTAAAGACCTACTTCAATTTTACTAAAAGCAACAAGGTACCCCTGTATACCTGTACAACAATTTAGAAAACTTATTTTGATCATATAACTAATCTGCCCTTTAATAGATTCATAACAAGAAAGTAGTGTGCCTTAAATAATACAGCAAAATTTTTTGGTTAACATTTTCTGGAGACAAAATGTAAAAGTAACTACCTGTACTCTATGTGCTTAAGAAACATGCAAGAAAAATTAGAAGGGATTCTTAATAATGATGAGCTCATGAGACATGCAGAAATAAATAATTGCCATATAGTGAAACCTCATTTATCCAGGAAAATGGTGCTCAAGTTATCCGGATATCTGACTTTCAGTTATAAGCAAAAAAATTAAAAACAAGATGAGCTTACCAATTTCGATCACTTTCAACATGTGTGTACCTTTTTTAAACCTTCTGCTGCTATTAAATGATAGTAATTATATTCATTGGATAATATACCCACACTTGTGTACTGTATTTACAAAATTTATGTAAAGATTTATACCAAATCTATTGTGTTTTCATGGTGCTTTGTCAAGGTCTGAGTATGTGGTTAGTGGGATACTTACATCTCAACGATTAATGAGGTTGCTACCCCTGGCTCCAATCCTCACATCCTTCTTGACCTCTTGACCATGTCACCTCTATTCCCGACTGCCGATGTATCTGTGGCGATGTCTTCTATGAAATTCCATAAAAGAATCAGAAAGGACACCTGATAATTCCATAGAAGATATCCCCACAGTACATTGGCAATCTGGAGTAGAGGTGACATGGTCAGGCCAAGAGGCACAAGAGGATTAGATCCAGGGATAGCAGCCTCATTAGTCGTTGAGAAAGTCTCCTCCTAACCACATACTCAGACCTTGACAAAGCACTCAGGAGGGCACGAAAGACTGTGTATATCTTTATATAAATTTCATAAACACACAAATGTGGGTTTTATCCTGTTGTTATGTCTGTGAGAAGACATTACCATTACTTAATTCATAGTATCGAGGGACAGGCAGCCAGACTCTATTGGTACATTTAGACTTATACCAAGGTCCCTCCAATTCAAATTACTGACCCAGCCCAGGATGCAACCCCACAACAAGCTAACTCCCGAGTATCTACTTACTGCTAGGTGAATAGGTTCACCTGATGTTTACTTTCCTTCCCCAGTGTTTATCATTATCAGCAGAGGTCTACTAACTATACTCAAAAGATGAGCCTTGCAAGGGCCTGCCATCCTTGGAAAAAAAATGCTCTTGAGCACAAGAACCTCCCACCACCACCATCACAGACATTGATATTTACTTTGAATTTACCCAAGGGCTACAATTGTTCCCGAGGACTTTTTCAACTGAATTTTGAGTGAAAATACGGTCTTGGCATTTATGGCCTTGGTGGGTAGGCCATTCCATGGATTGAAAATGGATGGGTGAAAAAGGGCATATGAATTAGATACAGACCTTCCAGATATTAGAACTTGTGAGAGTTCTAATATCTGGAAGGCTGCATCTCATTCACATCTGTCAATCAATAAAGTGAGCAAAAAATTTTTCAAGGGACAACGTAATTGAACTAGGAATTAATCCGAGATATATGCCTGAATATAAGGCTTACCACCCTAACAGCCTAATGTATAGCTATACAAATTCTGACATAATATTCACTGAAAGAGGAATCTGGCATTGGCCAAATGATGACTAGGAGCTGACACTTCCAAGCGCAGCTACTTCCCTGATCGCAGATTAAGTGGGTTGAATGTTAACAGTCATCAACGGTGTACATCATCACTACACACAATCCCCACTACAACCTTCATTACATCAATACCCACAATATTGATTACACCTAATCCTCATTGTGCACAATCTTGATCATCTATGGGTCTTCACTAAACACAATCCCAAACTGAATTTTGCCCAGGTGAAGATCCTCACTGTGTACAGTGATGATCTTCAATGGTACTGCCAACCTCCCCAAAGCATCCCCAGATCTAATATTCTGTGGGCTATGAAGGATACCCGAGTCTTTGTGATCCTTCCTTATGTCTTCCTTAACAACTTATAGGCCATAGCCACTTTCAGGAGGCTTCCAACATCTAGTCAAACTTGTTTGAATATCACTCAATAGATGTGAAGGTATACTGGACAAACTTTGGTATATATAATTAACATGCGGTTCTCTTTTTCCCTCCTTTAAAGATTAGTACTGAACATTACCAATGCTGTTCACCGATTCTTTTTTTTAATTTTGCCCCGAGGCACGATTTTATTGGGCAGAGGCACTCATCCTGTGAGTAGACATACCGTCATAGCAGCATGTACCACACCCCCCCAATAGGAAGGTAACTTGGTGGGTTGTTCATCCTGTCATTTGTACCCAGACACAGCTGGGATTTGCTTAACTGTCTCAATGAGCAGCTTATCTAGCAAGAAGATTAACATTTGTCAATGTTTGTTTGTTCAATGACTATAAGGTACCCCAGTTGGGGCAGATTAGCAGCACTCCATTTACACCTTTTCTTATCTTGAAAGGCACACTGAAGTTTAAAACAACACTTTGAATGTCAGGAAAATAATTCACATAAGATTACAAATTTTAAATTTATTTAAAATTTAAATAAATTAAAAAAAATTATATTAGGCTAAATTTATGTTTTTTTTTTATTTGATTTGATTATTTTTACATCCAACAATTTTGGAATCTGAGGTGATACTTTATTATAACTATATTTGTACAACAGGTTTGCTTAAAGTTGTATTTGTGTTATGGCTCTTTGGTGGATTTCAGCATTACAGTATAGCAAAATTTTGGTGTCACTATGGAAAGTAGAAAATAAATAAATATTGTAATACTGAACCTAAACACTGCACTACTATGTTTCAGCTCAATACAGTCCACTATAAGCAACCCATCCTCCTGTTTAGATAGTACAGGTATCTAGTGTGACAATCGTCAATAATCCAAATTCGTATGTACTTAACTTTTAGATAGTACTATGTTGACTAGTAAGTAATTCATTTAAAATGAAGCTAAAACACAAACTTAAATATTCCTAGGCCTAGTATAGCTCATATGTACTATATTAGGCCGCAGATATCGTGTATTAGGCCTAGGGAGGTGAGGTTAGGTTAGTTTTGTTTGTCAAAATGAAAACAAGTTTCGTCTGTCAAAACAAGTAAAAAATAGTTTTCCTGTTTGTCCAACTCAATAGTGCCGATTTCTACTTTCTAATTTCGTTGTACGTCGGTATACAGTACTATGGTCCTCGTCATTACTATAAGTGCATGTACTTCCAAAACAGGAGGATGGGCTGCTATAAGATACAGAAAATGCTGCTTCAATGCAGAGTACAGAATTTAACTAAGGAAAGCAAATAACCAAGCCAATCTAGTTTATGATTGATATGACTATGATTTTATGATACCACTCTGAGTCAGTAAAGTGCCACTAGACCCACACGGCCAATGTAAACAGAATGTGTGTCGAGTCAAGACAAATGGAAAAGTTTTCTGGTATGTGAATAATCTACAACTGCCTATAAACAAAGACTGTATCTGGAATTTTGCTGATAACTGTACTTAGTCCACATTTGGGATAATTTCCAGAACCATCTAATGATGTCCAGATATTTTTTATTTCAGGTTATCTGAAGTCGGGATAAATGTAGTTTCGGATTAATGGAGTTTCAATGCATATGCATAACACACACAAATAATCAAGCATAAAATTGCATACAATACATTTGATAGTACAGTAACTGAAATAGATTTTTTCAGTTTGGTGTTTATCTATAAATTAAATTAAGTACATTGTTAGTGAATATATTGCTCTTAAAAATTCCCACAGGATGCAAATAAGGTGCACCAGCATGATGTATCAAGAGAAAATAACTTACATGGCAAAATATACAGCATGTAGGAGCTCTTTAAGAAGCTCTGAGGTAACAGGTATTCTGGGCGTCGGCCTGGGATATAGACCAAAGCTGCTTTCACTTCCGTAAGAAGAGCGATGATGATGCCCCGGCCGGTTGAATCCCTGACACAGCATTCTACGTAGAAAAACAAATTATAAACAAACATTTATCTAAAGCTTGTAGCAAATATTACAAATATTAAGTATATATTATTTTCTTTCTACTACTACTGCCATGTTACTGAAAACATTAAATATTTTTTTAACATATAAACAACCAAAATTTTCTAAAATATGAATTTTCCAAACATTTTCTCTTATAGAATGATAAAGAGTTTTCAATTATAATATACTACATAAAGATTTTTTTATTAGAATCAAATCTAACTTTGAAACTTGACCTAACCTAAATATGCCAATTATTTCTCAATACTTCCTAAGACAGGTAAAAGCCTAATTAGAAATTCATTGTCAATATTATGTCAATGTTAATATTGAACAAATTTACAAGGAAATATTGAAAATATGCTAAATCACTTTGATTGCCAGGCAAAATGGCCTTTGATTACTTGGCTATGTACTACAGTTCTGGCTAATAGGCATGACATTTATAATTTTAAATACCTGTATCTAATAAAGCAAAACAAAACATAAAAATAGAGGGGGGAAGGGGGGCAGGAAAAAGGAATGTGGAAACTGCATTGGATGCGACCTAAGAATCTACTCAAATGCTTTCCGTGTTTTTCTCCGAGGCTATGGGCCCCCTCTTCTTCCAGCCAGATACAGATATGGTACGACTGTGATTATTGATGTCCTAGTACTGTATACTGTGTGTATTCACCTAGTTGTGTTTGCGGGGGTTGACCGCCTCTCAACTGTCAATCAACTGTTTACTAAGTACTTTTTTTTTTCACACCCCACACACACACATCCCAGGAAGCAGCCCATGACAGCTGACTAACTCCCAGGTACCTATTTACTGCTAAGTAACAGGGGCATTCAGGGTGAAAGAAACTTTGCCCATTTGTTTCTGCCTCATGCGGGAATTGAACCCGCACCACAGAATTTCGAGTCCTGCGCGCTATCCACCAGGCCCCTATGTGTGTGTGTATATTATATATACTGTGTAATTACCTAAGTGTAATTACCTAAGTGTAGTTACAGGATGAGAGCTACGCTCATGGTGTCCCGTCTTCCCAGCACTCTTTGTCATATAACGCTTTGAAACTACTGACGGTCTTGGCCTCCACCACCTTCTCCCCCAACTTGTTCCAACCGTCTACCACTCTGTTTTGTGTGTGTGTGTGTGTGTGTGTGTGTGTGTGTATATGTATGTATGTATGTATGCGTATATAATATAATATATATATATATATATATATATATATATATATATATATATATATATATATATATATATATATATATATATAATATATAATATATATATATATATATATAATATAGATATATATATATATATATATATATATATATATATATATATATATATATATATATATATATATATATATAATATAGTGAGGGTACCACCTCTGGTGCCAATGTGTGGGACCCATAGCCTCGGAGAAGAAAATAAAACGTATTCAGAGGAGACCTTGTGGTTTCTCACTGAACACTAATATTTTCTTCTCCTACCCCCCCATTCTTTTGTATGTACACATATATATTTGCTTTATTTGAACTGTGTTACAAAAAAGGAGTATATATACTCCTATATATATATATAGATATATATATATATATATATATATCTATACACACACACACACTGTATACACAAATACTTTATTTGTATATACATGTACTGTACAAGCAATCCCTAACTTACTAACAGAATGGGATCCAAAAAGCATTTGTAAGTCATCCATTCATAACTCACAATCAGATTTCCAATAAATGCAATACTACTGTATACTATAAATGGGGAACAAATCCACAAGGGCCATGATGAGGATTCGAACCTGCGTCTGGGAGCATCCCAGACACTGCCTTAATCGACTGAGCTACGACAGGGTTAAAAAGAGTTGAAACCGAAGTTCTAACTTCTTACTTCTTGAAGAAGTTTCAACTCTTTTAACCCTGTCGTAGCTCAGTCGATTAAGGCAGTGTCTGGGAAGCTCCCGGACACAGGTTCGAATCCTCGTCACGGCTCTTGTGGATTTGTTCATTTGATGCATCACGTTAGTGTGATCTCTGTGTTATAAATGGGGGGGGGGATGTGACCTTGAGCCATAAAAATGAACATACAGTATTTAACACATTCTTGTTGAGAAATAAAATATATATATTTTGTTTTTTACCTTGCATGATGCTGTTGCCCTGCCTGTCTGATTTTATGCTCGTTAGGCTTTTTGTTTTCTTAGAGTTTATGCTATGTTAAGAGTTAAGGTGTAATTGAGATATTAAACATTGACTTTTATTTTTTAGGGAGTTGGAAGTGTTGAAGTGGCTCTACTGGCTTTGTACAATATGGAGGTGTTGGATGAGCAAGGACAGCCTCGGATCGCTCCCTTTCGTCTTCCTACCCTCGCACGACAGTCACTCTTTCATGAGGTGTGCTAGTGTTATTTTTTGTGTGCTTTTGCAAGTACTAGTAATATGTTTCTTGCTGCAAAAATTTGTTTAACTTGTAATTGATGTACTTGATTCATTAAAAAGATAACAAATCTGAACTAAAATTCTGTTAGTGACCTTTAATCATTTGTCTTGTATACCATACATGCATTCCGAAGGATTTATTTTATTGCCGTATCACTACATTTCTTTAATGTATCTTATGTACAAAAAAAAAGTCAAGCACCAAGTTTCATATTACAGCCTGCTAGTTTAGCTCCTGCTTCTTTCACCGTGGACTCCCTACAAAGATTGGAGGCTGGAGATGCAGATACAGTACGATGGGGTCCACCAACTCAGATGACCTCGGTTACTGCAGCAACGAGGCATCACCTGGCCACTGCCATTATGGTTGCCTTTAATGCTCGATTAGCAACTTTGCCCAAGATGGCCCTTATGCACCTCTGCAAAGCAGTATCCAAGTATTATTATGTTATCGTATTTGTATTTATATTCATAAGTACGTGAAACAAAAATTATGAATGTGCAGAGTTTAGCTTTCATTATTTAACCCTTTGTTATAGCACTTCTGTTTCAGTCCGACTTTTTTTTTTTGGTTTTAAATGGGGCAAAAGAACAAAAATGTTAGTTTTACATTTTATTCTTACAAATATTGATTTAAT
>WNGS01001312.1:9112164-9166848 GCA_020271785.1 Procambarus virginalis | reverse complement strand
ATCTGAAAATCAATTACACTACAGTACATCCTATTTCACAACTATCTGTCCAAAACCTGACACAACATAAATTAGTTCCCTATCTCGAATCACACAAGAAAGTTTCAGTAAAGACGACAGTTATTACTTTCAATAATTTAAAAGAGGGGAGGAGAGGTGTACCCTGCAAACACAAAATGTAACAATCCCTATTTTTTGCTTGTTACAACTTGTAATAAAGTTGTTACATTATGGTATAAGGTTTTAATGACATATTAGAACGTTGTTACAATTTGCTATATTGGTTGTTACAACTTGTTCAATCATTGTAGCAACGTCGTAGTTATGACGTGTGTTTGGTGGGTAGAGATTTGTTTATCTTACCTAACAGTGTTTACCTCAGAGTGGCTGGTGGAAAGTGCAGTCTATCTCCTTATGCCCTGCTACTACCCTTGTTGTACCCAGTGTGTTTTATTTGAACTTTTCTCATGTTCAATTTCTTGGTGTGCTTTAACTTGTCAACCACCTATAACGGTTTGATTATTTCATCGACATATTTCCATATACAGCTTCAACCCATCCCTTCATATTCTACTTTAATTTAAAGAGGCTGTTCTTGTCCACCTTGTCTATTCCCCTCAGTAACATATGCAGTGATTACATGTTCACTGTTCCTTCCCTCTTCTTGCAGTGGGATGGAGGGAGTAGTAGGGAAGGGAGGGACGAATATAGCTGTGGACAAAATTACAGTATTTTTTTTTATTATTTCAAGCAACAAATTTATTTTTTTCATATTTTTTAGGCTAAAATCCCTTAGGAGAAAAGTACAGTACGTTTCTAAATACTGTTCAGTTATTTACAGTCTTTTCACTTTTTTGGTAAAGCATTCCGAGTGCAAACCTGCTCGGCTGAGATTTATTTTCCCCATTTTCGACCAGTATTTGTCTGGCATGGCCCATGTCTGCTGCAACCTATATCAACAGCAGCAGTGTCTATTCAAACAATTACATATTAAGTAACAAAACTATAGTGGCAAGACCACTGGTGTGAGGGAAATTTCAAGAAAAAATAAAAATAAATAAATGCCCCATGTTCTGGCCTTAAAAATTTAAAAACCTTTTTTCACATTTTGTACAGTACAGGTTAAGTACAACTAGAATATATGAGTTTTGGGTAAGGTTAAATTTTGGTTTGGATTGGATAGCATAGGTTGAATAATTTTAGTTTAAAATGAGGTGGATAAGGGGCGACTGAGCAAAAACTTCAGCGGTCACTGGATGACATAACCTCATGATAAAATGACTTTGCCAGTATTATACTAAAATGACATCCATGTCAAAGCTTTCTGTAAAATTCACATTAATTTACTCGTACTGTATAAGCAATTACAAGTTTACAAATGCATATTGTACACACATTACACAGAGGCATTCAAATACAGTAGCAACATTATATATGCACACAGATGCCCTTATTGAAAATTAAGATTAGTATATACCATGACCCCTTACGAGCAACTTGCCTAAATTATTCAAGAGTGACTATATTATATCTATGAATAACAAAACTAAAGTGTATTGATCTGTATGATGCCAATCTTCCAAATTACAACCAATATTTTGACGGCAGTAATCACAAGAGCTAAAGGCCTCATACCTAACAGTAAAAACTTGCATTATCTCATATTGCTGTACTTATAATATAAGAAGGTAGGTCTCTCCTCATTTACTCCTTTACATGTCTGGAAACTATATTCTGTACAGTACCCGGTAGTGTGGATGATGATGTCTCTAGCCATAATGCTTGAATTTCCTCATTAAAAGAATAAAAATAAATAAAGGTTACAATAATTATGACAAATTTGTGAACAAACAGTATATATTATGTATTTGGCTTTATAACAATGTGTTTACAAATATTTACCTATTTAGCTCAATTAAATTTGATCAATTTCAACATCTCATGAGCTTCAGAAACCAAAAATAGAATGCATGATCACTGAAACTTTACAGAATGCTTCCTTCCTATTTCTGTTGTCAGTTCTTCAAGAGTTAACATGATTAGCACTACCAGATTTGATGCTAGGCATTAGGCAAACTACACAAGTGGCTCTGCAATGACAAATCCATGGGTTCAACAAATTTTGTACAGTAAATTTTTGTACAGTAAAACTAGCCTGTCCTCACATTTCAAATATAGCAAGTTCAATGCAGTCAACAATACTGTAGTACAATATAAAAATTACAGTAATTCAGTGAAAATTAAAATCAGTGCAATATTAAGTTAGGTTAGTCACCTAGCTTCATATGCTTCAGCTTAGGAAAAAACAATTTAAATTTGATGCATATCAAATGGTGAGAATTGACTGATTAAACAAAGCCCATTTTGCCAGACAACAGAGGGAATGGGGGCACAAAACTTGAAGGTTTGCCTTGGGGTGTATCAAATACCCTTGCATTGACAGCTTTGTACACACTGCTTTAAATCGGTGCTTTCCCTACTCATGCAATGTGTACTATTATAAACAGAATTTGTTTGGTATGAAGCTTGATTTCTTTTTTTAAACTATGCTTAATGCTAAGCTGAAAAATGTGTCACCTCAGCAGTTTAACAGAACAAAAATAGCCAGAGGAAGACAACAAGGATATAGCTGCTGGTAGTTTACATAGCAATGCACATCTTCAGAAACTCAAGTGTTTAAATTTTTACCATCAAATATTCTCAGGAAAATTAGAAGGAGCGTCATTCTGAGCCACAACACTTCACAAAAGCAAGATATTCATTCAATATTGGGCATTTGCTGTCAAAATATTATATTAACATTTAATTCATTATATTAACATTTAATTCATTTGATTATAGACACATTAAAGTTAACATCTAGTCCCAATCCCCCTTCTTAACCACTATTTGCCAATTAATTATTGCTCACATTCTCTGTATCATCATTCACAATAATGCCCAAGCACGTAAATGATGATGATATGCCTTCTACCAACTAATCAGTCCAACAGACAAGTACAGGTAATGTATAAATGACTATTATATACTGTATATAAATGATTGGCGAGATGCCCTTTTTTTTTTTTTTTTTTGAAAGGATGATTTATGTATATGTACACATGCAAACATTTTGTGTATATATATATATCATTATTGATCTTTGCATAGATATTTACAAATCATATTTACCAAGATGAAAGCTATCATCTCATTACCTTAACATAACAAATGTATACATTTTTGCTATTCGGAAGATGGAGTTTGTTCACAGTAATGTCATACATATCATATACTGTACATGAATATTCAAATCAATAATTATATATGTATGTGTGTATGTATGTATGTATGTATGTGTATATGTATGTATGTGTGTATATATATTATATATACTGTATATATATATATATATATATATATATATATATATATATATATATATATATATATATATATATATATATATATATATGCAGAAAAACCACATGTGAAAAATAGAGACTGCTTAACATGTTTTCGGCTAATTTACCTTCATCAGAGCAGAGTAGAATGAAGCTTCTTTCCACTCTGCTCTGATGAAGGTAAATTAGCCAAAAACGCGTTAAGCAGTCTCTATTTTTCACATGTGGTTTTTCTGCATACTTGGATCATTTTTGTGTGTGTGTAATTACCTAAGTGTAATTACCTAAGTGTAGTTACAGGATGAGAGCTACGCTCGTGGTGTCCCGTCTTCCCAGCACTCTTTGTCATATAACGCTTTGAAACTACTGACGGTCTTGGCCTCCACCACCTTCTCCCCCAACTTGTTCCAACCGTCTACCACTCTGTTTGCGAAAGTGAATTTTCTTATATTTCTTCGGCATCTGTGTTTAGCCAGTTTATATCTATGACCTCTTGTTCTTGAAGTTCCAGGTCTCAGGAAATCTTTCCTGTCGATTTTATCAATTCCTGTTACTATTTTGTATGTAGTGATCATATCACCTCTTTTTCTTCTGTCTTCTAGTTTTGGCATATTTAATGCTTCTAACCTTTCCTCGTAGCTCTTACCCTTCAGTTCTGGGAGCCACTTAGTAGCATGTCTTTGCACCTATTCCAGTTTGTTGATGTGCTTCTTAAGATATGGGCACCAAACAACAGCTGCATATTCTAGCTTTGGCCTAACAAAAGTCATGAACAATTTCTTTAGTATATCCCCATCCATGTGTGTGTGTGTGTGTGTGTCCATATATATATATATATATATATATATATATATATATATATATCGTGGTGTCCCGTCTTCCCAGCACTCTTTGTCATATAACGCTTTGAAACTACTGACGGTCTTGGCCTCCACCACCTTCTCCCCCAACTTGTTCCAACCGTCTACCACTCTGTTTGCGAAAGTGAATTTTCTTATATTTCTTCGGCATCTGTGTTTAGCCAGTTTATATCTATGACCTCTTGTTCTTGAAGTTCCAGGTCTCAGGAAATCTTTCCTGTCGATTTTATCAATTCCTGTTACTATTTTGTATATATATATATATATATATATATATATATATATATATATATATATATATATATATATATATATATATATATATATATATATATATATAATGTTGTACCTAGTAGCCAGAATGCAGTACTCAGGCTACTATACAAGGCCCAATTTGCCTAATAAGCCAAGTTTTCTTAAATTTACTGTATGATTTTTTAATATTTTTCTTATGAAATGATAAAGCTCTCCATTTCATTATGCATGAGTTCATTTCTTTAAATTTGAGTTAAAACTAACACGTAGATATTATAATAATAATAATTCAAATAAACTAATTGGAAACAATTCATTGAAAATTAAGAAAATCACTCGGCCTATTAGGCAAATCGGGCCTTGCATAGTAGGCAGAGAAGAGTGTTCTGGCTACTAGGTACAACAATTATATATATATATATATATATATATATATATATATATATATATATATATATATATATATATATATATATATATATATATATATATATATATATATATATATATATATATATATATATATATATATATATATATATATATATATATATATATATATATATATATATATATATATATACTGTATGTGGTATATTTTGTTTTCTTTATCAGGTGCAAATTTGACAAAACCAATGGTACTGGCATACACTACTCTTTCTCTTATAATTTATTTCATCCATCTAGCACTCTATTTGAAGAAAGAAAAGTACTTTATGTACATTTTTTCGGCACCTAAGTTTCATTCATTTGTATCATTTACTTATCTTAAGTAATTTTGCAAGATGTGAGTCATTATCTTTTCAGGGATCTTAGCATATTATGAAAACATGTTCATTTAACTTTGTATTCCTTCAGGCAGATCATTTATACTGTATATTCAATTAACATTACTGGTCCTCACACTAAACTCTATAAGACCTTGCTATCAACATTCCTCCAATATGATCTATGCCTTCTAATCACTGCTCTTATCTTTCCACCTGTCAGAGAATGTTTCATCACTAACAGTAGCCTTTGCAGTACTCCTTCTAGCTGTATGCATCAGCCTCACCCCCTCAAACCTCACGGCCATGTATAAAAAAAACTTTAGCATATTCCCCATGGCTATCATTCAACTTCTAAACAACTGTATTAATTGCGGTTATAATACAAATGTTCTTGTGTATTTGTGTATGTCTGCTTATAACCAGTCTGTCTGTCTCATTAACCAGTCTGTCTCCCGAACCCCTTTCTCCCTCCCCCCGTCCACTCAAGGTCATTTCATGTGGCATCACTAAAATATTTGCCTTATTGGATTACTTTATTAAAATTGTATTTCTGTCTACTTCCACCTGTATCTGACTGTCCAATCCTCTCTGCTATGTGTAAATACTAACTCAAGGATATTCTGTGCTATAGTGTAAAAAAGTATAAAATATTTGTTGTATTAAAAGTTTCCATTTTCCATTTGACTTCAGTTTAAATTATGCAATAATGTGTCCAATTTAAAAAAAATAAAAATAACATTATAGTAGTGGCCAAAGGATATAGAAAGATGATCAGAAGCAATGGAATATTAATTGCAATGAAAGCGTTTAGAACCAATTGTTTCATTTGAGCTTGTTTCTTTAAATGAATGCAAATTACCTAAGTACTTATAGGAAGGTGTCCCATCTTCACTATACATTTTGTCATATGATGCCTTAAAACTGCTGATTGTTTTAGTATCCACCACTCTCTCAAATTTGTATAGCCATCTACAGCTCCATTTACAATGCATGCATGAGTATGTGCATACATTTTATATTTTAGATTTATATATATATATATATATATATATATATATATATATATATATATATATATATATATATATATATATATATATATATATATATATACACAGTATATAATATATATATATATATGTATGTTGTACCTAGTAGCCAGAATGCACTATTTGGCCTAGGCCGAGAATTGCGTTCTGGCTACTAGGTACATATATATATATATATATATATATATATATATATATATATATATATATATATATATATATATATATATATATATATAATTTATTTATTTATTTATAAACTCAAATTGTATCTGGATTAAAGACCTGACAGTAAACACATCCTGCTAATGACATAGCTTATTACACATGCTTCAGATATTCCTTGTACATGATCAATTAACCAATCATGTTCTGTGAAGAGAAAGCTAAAACAACAAGTCCAAATATTTTAGCTTAAAGACTATTTTAAAAGCTTCATATACTTATTAACTATTACCCACATTTAAAAACAACACTTATGCCAATACCAAAAACCATGCTCTATTTTGTTATAAGAATCTTAACACAAAGTAACTAACATTCTTTTCACTGAAACATGGTAATTACAAAGGAGTTCACCAATGAAATAAGATCAGAGTGGTATCATCACCGATTTCATAATCATCATTTAAGTCTAACTTTTAATTACTTTATATCAAATTTGACTGATGAACTTTGACTTCAGACAACTTTAGCAATATGATTCTGTGCACCATTTGCCTCAAGTGGGCTTTTTGTTTGATGGCCAACATGATCAAGAACGTCAACATCAGCCTTACCTTCGTCTCCTTCACTACCTGAGGCAGTAGGGTCCTCTGTAGAGGTATTGCTGGGCTCAAAGTGCCTTGGAGACTTATTGAGAATAACCTTCATCTCAAACTGCTGTTGAGACTGTTGCTGTTGTTGGCTACTGATGACTGTGACATCATTACTCCCACCATCAGAGTCGCTGTTCATGACTGCACTGTTGCGATTGCTACCAGTTCCGTTACGTGCCTCCTTCTCCTTGTCGTGTTTGTATTTCTCTTTCTTCTCATTTTTCTTCTCGCTTTCTCTTTTATCTCCATTTCTGGCTTTCTCCTTATCTCTTCTCTTACCTAAATTTGGAATTGGAATGTTCGCAGGTACAAACTTTGTTTTCTCTTTTCCCTCCTTTTCCTTCTCCTTATCTCTTTCTCTCCCCTCTTTTTCTTTACTTTCCTTTTCTCTACCTGAGCCTTGAGGAGTTCGAATAGGTTTGCCTGAGCTTTTATCATCAACATCAGCTTCTTCGGAGATTGATGTGAGTGGCTTCCCTTCTTCTGTGTTCTGGATAGGAATATCATCTGCAGAAAATGTAAAAATAGGTTTTTAAATGAGAAAAAAATAATGAGTAAGAAAAATAAGAAGTGCAAAAGGTGAGGTACAAACAAAAATATAATCTCACTATTGAAAAAAATATAATTATGACAACACAAAAAAAAATGTGAGGGTACAATGAACATTATTAGGATGGGGCAAAATGATGAAGTATTAGTATGAGCCATTTCAATGGTAGCACTGTATATACAATACGATGCTAGTACTGTATTTATTATTTGTATCTGCAGAATCGAGCTATTAGCTCTTGGACCCTACTCTCTAACCAATTTGTTTTTGTATATACCGTACTGTATATACCGTACTGTATATACAATACAATGATAGTACTGTATATACAATACAATGATAGTACTGTATATACAATACAATGATAGTACTGTATATACAATACAATGATAGTACTGTATATACAATACAATGATAGTACTGTATATACAATACAATGCTGTACCTCCATTGCTTTTATTAAAAATAATAAACATTCTGGAGATTAATTTTCTATTTAAAAACAAACTAAATTAGTTCTAATTTCCATAACTTCATGACTTTAACTCAGCCCTGTTGGAAGTTAGTGCCTTACCCTTGTCACAATGCTCAACAAATATTTTATAAATATGAAAATTACAGTACAATACTCCATTTCAAATTATTGAGGTTTTACAAAGCTCATGTAACAGCTGATGTAAACAAACATTTACATTTTATTGCTCATTATCCAGAGGACATTGTTTGTACTGTATTTGCCAACACTCAGTGGCACTAAAATACACTCAGTGGCACTTGCACATAGATGATATTACTAATGTAAAATGAAAACAGTCTTATGCAGTCTGGTATAATCAATAATCCAGACAATGATGATTACTCAATATATTCGATGCGTGAAAATCTCAAGTGATCTTATATAGTCGAGGCATTCAACGGTTTAAAATTTTTTATGTTTTTTTTGTTGAAGAGGGTTATTTCTCTTGGATAACATCATGTAGCCCCAACTCATTTGAAAATAAAATGATATCAAATTAAACAAAAGTGCAACAACTAAATGTAGAGAGCAGAGCAGTGTCCATTAACAAACTTTTAATAAACAAATAATATAACCAGAAAATACATTAAAGTGTTGCCCGAGGTGCTACCTTGATGATGATATACAACTACTAAAATACACAATATTGTACAGTATATAAAGTATGCTTAGTATAAATGATGCAACAGTATACCTTCAAATAACTTCATAAAATATAGTCATATACCAACAATCTGTCTTGATCTGAGTTATTTAACAACAATACATTACAGTTACAGTATATATATATATATATATATTTCATGCCAATAATACTCAAATGATATTAAATGTTAATTCACTGCTAATCTATAGATCTAGTGCACTACAAGTACATACTGTATACTGAACCTTGGAAAAAAAATAAACAATTAAAAAATAAAACCATGCTAAATGTAATTTATATCAAAATTACATAAAATTATTTATTACCAGCCTATAAAGCATGTGAACAACACATCACTTACTATTATGTTAAAACCAAGCCACACACCCTCAGCTCGGCCCCTCACTTCACTCTCCGAAAGATTTATTGTGTTTTTAATGCCATGATAAAGAACTTGCTGTCAACTGAATTTCTGCTCACTTAACATCAGCATGGTTTTTTAATAGTACATGGGATAAAGAAAGTTATAATGCAAGAATTTCTGGAAAAGTTTCAGTTTCAATAGACTGTTTACAAGTACTGTACAGTAGTAAAATTCACACCCTGGAAGAATAGGGCTAGCATCACAAATATTTGATTAAATTTATTATATTTTTCACTATTTGTCTACATTTTACTTTAGCTAATAAATGTACTTAAGGCTCTCAAATATCCCAGAAAGTTTCCTCTATCATATGTCCATCAACAACAATGCTTCTTGGCCTCATAGGCTGTCCCAAGGCTTCAGATGAATGGCGGTGCATAACTTTACTAGGAGTTGAAGGAGCAGACTGATAATGTTTTGGACTGAATCTTTGCCCAGTATCTGAAGAATACCTAGGATGACTTGGGCATTTGCCATCTACATAAGGGGATGGAGATGATGCACCTGAGCTATTCAGCGAACTTTCCTCATCCAATGCAGCACTCTGACGAGTACGAGATCGATGGCTTGAGCCAGGTGACAAGTTTTGAAAGGCAATAAATGGGTTGTGGGATTTCAGGAAACAAATAATTTTTTTTTCTGAACTAGGTGAATGATCTTTCAGAGAAAGTTCAGCAGAAAGAGATGAAGAATCTCCAGATTTTGAAAGGTCAGAAGCTGCTTGACCTCCTGAAGGTGTTCTCTTGTGTTTGCGATTTAAGTGTAAATCAAGAAAATTTCCTTTTGGAGACTGAGTTCCTCCTCCTTCTTGTTGTTTACCACTAGATGGTCTGGAGGAGAGATTTGTTGAGTCCACAGGTTTAGAATGCTGTATATCTGAAGAGCCTGAATTACCTGATGGTGTTCTCTTATTCTTACGAGATACATGCAAATCAAGTCTTATTCCCTTAGGAGACTGTGACTCTTCTTTGTTTTGTCTAGGAGATAGAATTGAGGACTCTCCAGATTTAATAGAAATATGATCATTAGCTCCTGGACCTCCAGAGGGTGTTCGTTTGTGTTTTCTATAGAGGTGCAAATCCAAGAGATGAGCTTTTGGGGATTGGGAACCGCCCTCCTGCTTAGCATTAGATGGCCTTGAACTCGTGTCATCTGTCTTTCGAGAGTCTGAATTTTTAACAATTTTAGATTCAGGAATCATTTTCAGTGCATTAATTCCCATCTGAGGAGCGAAACGAGAGAAGGAGGGACCAGCTGGTGGTGTAGCAGGACCAGTTTGGACGTGGCCTTGAGCTGGCAGCTGTGTTTGCGTTAACGTTGCATCACGGCTAATATCCACATACCGCTCCAAGGCAAATGGATCTTCCTCATCACCAGTATACTCTAACAGATCATCTACCATGCCGCATGCAATAAACGTGCAACATATATTAATAATTAAGTTCTTATTTCATGTATTTATAATGTGTTGCTTTTTAAGCGCTTATGTCACATAAAAGCCTTGATATATTTTATCTAAACACTTAACCTACTAATGTCTAATCACACAGAGGGGTGGTGATGGAGATGACCAGGAGTGCCAAAACATTTGTATATGTTTCTCTCTCTCACTCATCTGCCTAATGTTATCTTGGATATCCTAACTATACCAGCACATTAGTCTGCTTGTCATATATCAGTATAAAATAGCATTAAAGCATTAAGATGGAATATTTTTTTCCTTTAAAACTGTAATGTTTATCATAAAGACACCCAACCCACAAATATGAAAATAGAAGAATTGATGACATTTGAGTCCATCCTGGACTTTATGAAGTCATGGTCTTGATGATGATTCTGGACAGACTGAAACGTGGTTAATTCTTTTATTTTCTGATTTGTGAGTTGGGTGTCTAATTTTCAGCCCTGTTATTGTGACACTGTCTGCAATATTATAAACTATAGCATTCTATTAAAGATGAATGATTGTGTACATACTTAAATAATTCTGGGGGCTGAATGATTAGGTGCTCATATAGAAATAAATTAGTATATTATCCAATATTACAGTTTATTACTTAAACTTGTTGCCATATACAGTAATGCAGTTTTTGCATGAACTAGTAAGCAAAATTAACACACAAATATCTTCAAAATCAAATAATTTTGTTTTGACAATTACTGAAAACTACTGTACCTCACAAGAGTAAGGTTGCAATATTAGGTGTTCAACAGATTTTAACCACTTGTTCATTAGCTTTAAGATATCTATGATGTTGATGGGTTTAAGTCTTGGTTATGAATGTTGTTCTTATGAAGCATAGGAATTGCTCTCCCTTACACAGTAAAGTTAAATCATTAGCTCCACTCAATAAATTACAGCACCTTATTAAGCTGCACATTATGCCTTCAAAGACACTGCTTCTCAGTTGTCAATCTTCCTTTATGATTTTGACTTTTATCTTCCTCTGCATAATTTATGTTACCATGGCAAAGCTCACTTAATCAAATACTAATCTTTTTTATTATTTTTATTTTATTTTATTTTAATTTTACAAGTTGAAATTCCAAGACTGCACAACTACCCAAGCCACTTTAAGAATTCCTTAATAAATGTTTGAAGTACAGGTATTATATTTCAATCTATTAGCACCTAAAATGTAAAAATAAAAATGGCGTGGTCAAGGTCTGTATGCACTACATCAATTTAAAAGCGAGTAAGACATGGACAACGACATCCATTGTATGCACATGATATTTCAATATGTTTTCTCCCTCTTATGAATAAGGGATTTCTAGAAATGACAAGTTATTAGCACATCATATATGATGTAGTAAAACAACAACAAAATTATCTTTTCAACTGAGGTGACAGACCTTCCTAGGTCTCGGGTGTCTCAAACAGCAGTGATGTGAGACGAAATCAAACAAAATCATGCAAGGCCAGTTTTCCAAATCCTTGCCTACCTTCTAGATAATGCATGCCACTGAAGGAGATTATGCTGAGAATGGACTGTCCCTAGTAAGGCACTAAGCTGAGGAGGGTGGAATAGGTGGGACAAAGACTACTTCTGTATAACTGGGGAGGGGGGAGAGCAAGGCACCCAGTGAAGAACACCCCCTTGGAAGGATCATGTCTAGATGCTTGAGAACATTTGTACGAGAGGGTTCACCTGGTCACTCCACCACACCAATTTCCCTCTAGAAATATGAAGAACGATTGTCAGATAGCATGAATAATATACCAAAATGCATATATATATTTTTTTAAGCTCATTTGGAAAAAAAATTAGGAACCAATAATGATATTAACTATCAATCAGATAATATGCCCACTTTGAATACCACAGACTTCCTACATGCCAGATCCAAGAACATTCCTACAACCCAGATTCAAGAACATTCCTATAACCCAGATTCAAGAACATTCCTACAACCCAGATTCAAGAACATTCCTACAACCCAGATTCAAGAACATTCCTACAACCCAGATTCAAGAACATTCCTACAACCCAGATTCAAGAACATTCCTACAACCCAGATCCAAGAACATTCCTAAACCCAAATCTATAAACTATCAAATAAATAACATCTGGTAATATTATTTGGCCTTTGCTTACATTTTTGTAAATAAAATCTTCATAATATCAACTACTCACATTTTTACCATCATCATCCCAAATTGGCATTTATATATTCCAATATAACATTTTTATATGATTGAGATAAAAATAAAAACATTGTTTTCTCTCATTTAATATGAAAATTTGCACCATGAAGGCCTAATCATTTTCATAGAATACTGTATATGACAAAACACAAATTTACCATTATAATTTTCATATCAACATTTTACTCCATCTAGTACTCCTGCTAGTAGTCCATCTCAATCAGAACCTACATTCATCATCAATCATTCGTCCTGAAGCTCAAGCAAAGTCCAGGCGCCTGTATTAGACAACGTCACGACGTCAGTTGTTCCACCATGTGTTTCGTGCCCAGGCTGTGGTGTCTTCAGTGTAACTATTCGCAGTCACACATTTTATTCTTTTTGCGTTAACGTAACATTTCAGGTGTTTTTCTTGCTCTTCTGTATCAGCCAAGTGGTGTAAGTCAGGGGGTTTTGTATTTCAGATGTAATTTGTTATATTCTTTTATCTTTATTATAGAGTAAATTGTTATATTTTTGTTAATATATTTATACGGACGTAATGGAGTTAACCAAGACCTATGAAACATTCTGTACTAATTTTATAATTACTTATTATGCAGTGAGGTTATTGTGTACTAGTGGCATGTGATTATCATCACTTGCAATTTGGTGTTCTTGACATTGAGTTTATTCATGGGCAACATTTCTAGAGAGAACAACAGCAAGGAAGTGGGTTGCAAGATGTTAGCTGTGCCACCAATAGGTTTACAAGCAATATAGGTGTACATGTATTTTATTGTAAGCTACACAAACAGTGCTCTCTGTTCGAGAAGGGCTGAACAAAGGGCTCAAAAAAAGCTAACATACAGAGATATCTTCCCATTACTGAACGTATCAGCCTTAGGAGTACTTTAGGCCTATGGGGACCAGAGCCAGAACCTTGGCTCCCTCAAAGAGGTACGGGAGCATGGGATTGTTATATTACCCTCACTGAGAAAACATCCAGAAAGTAAAGCAACACAGACAGCTGCCAAGTTCATAGAAAGCAAAGCACTGAGACAGCCAAACGACTCCNCACGAGGGTGATTGGCCTTAACACCAAACCAAGAGCCCAAGAACGCGCATGTGTACGCTGCGGAAGAACAAATCACTATCAGATCAAAGGAGAAGCGACATGATTGTTAGAGAGAGAGAGAGAGAGAGAGAGAGAGAGAGAGAGAGAGAGAGAGAGAGAGAGAGAGAGAGAGAGAGAGAGAGAGAGATAGAGAGAGAGAGATCCCAAGATTACATCTAAGGGACAAAGGAAAGAGGAAACACGCTCTACATTCCCCGATAAGACCTGCTAGCGGCGCACAAACTACACACCAACACTCCAGGACTTCCATCTATCACCTCACACTCACCCGAGAAGATGGAAAGGGAGAATGGGGGGCACAACAAACACAAAACATAACCACAACTTTGTGGTTTGCTGGGATGATAAAACACAATCATTGTTCGAAGACCTCATCCAGCCCTTCGGAGGAGGGATGCGTGCCCAAGATACAGCAAGTATTTCCCTCTCTGGGTCGCGACACTGAGGCGCTGGAACAGGAAACTGGCCGCTCTTGTGTCTTTAGTTGTCTAATGAGTTCCTCACCCACCTCCTTTAGGAACTAGAATGCACATTTACTCCAGACGCCCAGGATTTCAGAGCCTATCGGCACGAACCTGTAACAACGTTCTAGGTCCCTAGAACCTAGATAAATTTGATCCGATACACCCTAACTATCCCAACATTACCTACCCCAACCTAACACAACGTAACCTACCCTAACATAGCATAACCCAATATAAGCTACCCAACGTAACCTAATCCAACGTAGCCTAATCCAACATAACCTATCGCAACATAACTTTATTAATCGTAGCCTAACCTTATACTATGAATTACCCACAATTCCCTGGATAAACGTAACCATCTTTATTTAATTCGTCAGTTAACGTTTTTCTTGTTGCCATATACCACCATCATACCGTATAACATAATGAAACGAAAGCTGGATGTACAATTCACTCGTGATAAAGAATTAGCATTGTGATACAAGGGAGGTAAGGTAATCATCGGGAGAGAGCGCTAAACTAGCGTAAGTATGTAGCACTTAAATGAGATACGAGGACAAGGAAATGAGATACGAGGACAAGAAAATGGGATATGAGGACGGGGTCAAGTAACGGTGCCCAACCAATTGGACCATTAGGGATCGAACGCCGACCATACAAGATGTAATAAAGGGCGTCGCTCTACCGATCAGTTCAAGTAGATGGACTATGATACAAGGGAATGTTGTGGTACAGCATCTGTACCACACATATGCTGATATTTACCATGTGTGTGACACAAGGACCCCGCTGAGATCACTAGAAATTTATTTAGCAGGTCTTAGTGTAGGCTGTGTGCTATATGGCAGCTTCAGTGGTAATTTTCCCCTGCTAGTTGTGACCTGTATTCACAGCCTGGCTACACCTCTCCTTTATTCTGTGTATCGAGCAGGTCATTCATAATTGATACGATGAGGTTTTTGCTGTTTTGTCTTGCAGACAATTTTCAAGTGCTTGAAGAGCTTAATTAGCATATTACAAGGAAGAAATTGAACTAGACCTTGGTAGCCCCATCTCTGTTGTTAACTCTAAACATTCAGATATGACTGGAGAGAAATCACAGACTTTCAAAGATCTGAAAGCATCAGCGTAAAATGATAGGATTTGTTTAGATCTGAAAACAATATGTTTTCGTCCACCAAACATTGTGACTATAGTGGCTGCCAGGATCAGACTGGGTTACCGTTACCTGTGTCGGGTAACTATAAGGGGCGAATCTCCCAACCCTCGGCATTCCATGTGAAAATTACGTGAACATCACTCAGTCGTAATCTCAGGGGTATATTATTGAATATCCAACCATTAGACCTGCCGGTATGAGGTACCTGGATCTTTGTAATCACTTTATTAACTCGCGTGGTCTAGTGGGTTTGGATGCATTATGACATGATGTATTAAAAGTTTGCTAGTGTAGGCTACTGATCACATGCCCCCTGCATGACCAACAATCTTGTGAGATTGGGATTTCAAAGCTAGTTCTTGACTCACACCGTGTAGCTCTTCATATAGTCAAGGCTTTTTTGGGTAGCTGCATAAATGCAGTTTTGCCTGAATATGGCGAAAAAATTAAAAAAAACACTCCGCAGGGCATCTGGTTGTCTTGAGACTAATAATGAATTATTAAATACTTAAGATGATTAATGACCAACCAAGCTTGCCTTCCCCACAATAGCAAATTCAAGCCCGAAAAAGCTGTAAGACAGTGCCTCTAAGCTAAGCTGTTGCAGAGGTGATGAGGCTCTAGCAACAGGTGACCTGCATATAATTATATTCTACATAGAAAAACAAACTGAATTGTTGCAACATGCAAATTTAAATTCATATTAGTGTGAATGTAACATTGTAATTCAATAAAGCTGCTATACACCTGGAACCGAATCCCACGGATGTGTTGACTTCAGCAATACTAATACAATATGTTGCAACTGAGGAGCAAAATAACAAGTATTTTGTGGCGAACTGTCACCTATAATGAGGCCACTTCATCGCCGGTCTGTTATTATATTTATCAAGTATTTTGTCATCATTCGTTCATTTTCTACAACCGGATCGTCGAGCGATTAGAATCCAGATTGAAAAACACGAAATAATTGGCAAATCAGACGCTGCTACCAAGTCTAGAGTTTCCAACCACACTGGAGCACCAAAACGGTACCTGCCGAACGTGTCCTCTCAAACAGTACATTCCACTTTGGCGTACACACCCCGAACGGCCAAAATGTGATGTACTTATAAATCATAACGGCTCGCAAAATTGACGGGCTGTCACGTTTTCAATTCGGTGGTCCTCTTTTAGGTTAGGTTCGGACAATTTCGTGAATAATTTTTGTGACGTTGTGACAATCTGTGAGAACGGGCTTAGTAACTAACCCTTCATTTACGGCATAGAAATTGCAAATCCATCATATCGTTGGTAATAACATTTCATTGACTTCAACACGTGGATAACTGGAGATATACTGTTCCAGCAGCCCGTGTTCCAGCAGCCCGTGCTCCAGCAACCCGTGTTCCAGCAGCCCGTGTTCCAGCAGCCCGTGCTCCAGCAGCCCGTGTTCCAGCAGCCCGTGTTCCAGCAGCCCGTGTTCCAGCAGCCCGTGCTCCAGCAGCCCGTGTTCCAGCAACCCGTGTTCCAGCAGCCCGTGTTCCAGCAGCCCGTGTTCAGGCAGCCCGTGTTCCAGCAGCCCGTGCTCCAGCAACCCGTGTTCCAGCAGCCCGTGCTCCAGCAACCCGTGTTCCAGCAGCCCGTGTTCCAGCAGTCCGTGCTCCAGCAACCCGTGTTCCAGCAGCCCGTGCTCCAGCAGCTCGTGTTCCAACAGCCCGTGCTCCAGCAGCCCGTGCTCCAGCAGCTCGTGTTCCAGCAGCCTGTGCTCCAGCAGCCCGCGCCCTAGAGGGGTGTGACACACGAAGACGGCAAGTTGAGACGCCTAGGCTCCCACCTTGGCACGCTGGCGCCATGTATATCCACAGGTATATACCATTCAAACCCCCCCCCCCCATTCTTTCAACACACTTCCTACCTGACCCTTGTGTGCAGTTTGGGTGAAGGTCTGCACTTCCCGATGACTGCACGAGTGGTCGTGTTGCAACCCAGCCTCATAAAGTAATGGGTACCAAGTATTTGGACGCACGCACCAATATGTTCTGCTGGACCACAACAAAATTCCCGTTTTATACTATTATTTTATAGCCCAAAACAACTAAAACCAAACTTAAATATTCAAAGGCCTAGTATAGCATAAATATGTATTATATTAGGCCTAAGATAGCGTGTATTAAGCCTAGGACTGCATAACATAGATTCCATAGTTACATTCTGATTTTCTAGAATGCCATTTGGGCTAATACAGTAACACAAAACTCAAACTTTTTGGGGGTCCAACAGTACATATTGGTGCGTTTGACCAAATAGTTGGTATAAGTTCATCATTTTATGAGGCTGGGATATGATGTTGTGGATGTGTTCTTGTTGAAAGGTCTGAGTTTTCTGTTCACTTGTACGGGTGCTGTGAATTGCTAGACTTGGTCAAATGTGGGCTAAATTTTTTGATTAACTGGAGATAATCAATGCTTTTACTATATGATATTTTATTGAGAGGTCTCTTCTACTCTAATGTCTACTATGTTGAAGGGCACTTTGCGGCTTATCAACCTGTCCTCGTGCGGCTTATCAACCTGTCCTCGTGCGGCTTATCAACCTGTCCTCATGCGGCTTATCAACCTGTCCTCGCACAAAGAACGTCGCTTTTCGCTCGTATGCGTTACAAAAGGCCAAAAATTGTCGTACTATAAAATGTTACAGGGTGACGTACTGTTCCGTTTTATATTCTGGGTCCTTTGGTAGGTTAGCAGAGCACACCATAAATTGACCGTTTTCTTGACGTTGTGAAACCTTAGAAGGACGGGTTGTGATAAGTCCAGAGGTTCGAATCTGACTCTGGCAGTGTGATGTCTGAAGCAGTGTGTTGCTAGTGTGGTGTGACCCAACCTTAGTCTGGTCATTGTTACATCTTTTTCCTGTTGTTGTGCCTGGTGTGTTTCCAAGCTTTCCAGGACTTCTTTCATGTTCCAAAGTATGTTGAGAAGCCAACCCATCATTAAAACAAATATATAAAATCTATTACTACTATGGATAAAATGCACAAAATGCTAAATGTTGTAGAACAGTTGGGCATAACAAAAAGTGAAATAGACTACCCATAAATGATTCGTGATTTAAATTTTGCTGTGCAGTTTTGGGGTTTTAGGTGGATTTTAGGGCCCATTTTCGAGCTATGTGGTATGTGGATTGATGTGTGATGTTATGTACCGTGCACTACTTTTGATAGTTCTCAGAACAACTTCACAGTGTGCTGACACCCGTTGTATAGAGATGGCATATCCATCTGATCGGTGTTCGTTGAGATGAAGGCCGGGCTGGACTAGCTCTTCGCATATTTTGGAGCAGTATGTAATGACTTTAATTGTACTTTTAGAGTCGCTGCAGACTGTATTTCCCAACTGATGGTGTGATTATTATTATCAGGGCTTGGTACAGAGAAAACAATTCTGCTATGAATACTAATAGCTGGTTGGCAAGTCGCTCTTTCAGGCTGAAGTGGTAATGTAGGATCCACACAGCACTGTTGCTGGAGGGTTCACTAGTAGTCTGGATGCCAGACTCAGCTGTATAGATTACAGCTGTGTTGGGTGAACGTGGAGGACGCTGAGGCTATGGCTGCTGTTGGTGCACATTGGGGAATAGCACCTTCTAGTTGTATTGATTGATGCTCTATTTATAGCTGTTGTGCAACGCCAGGAGCAAATTGGGGAGGCTATCTGATTAGGTTTTCACGGTTTTGGAAGATTATAGGTCTATACTAAGGCAATTTGAGATCAGTGTTAGGAAAGAGCTGCGAGAGGCTATACAGTCCCCGCGATGGAGTGGTAAAGCCCTCGCCCGGCGTTTTGCGAGCGCTTAGGCCTGGGTTCGTATCCTGGCCGAGTAGGATTGACTGGGCGCCAATCTTTAACTGTAGCCTCTGTTCACCCAGCAGTGAATGGGTACCTGGTTGTTAAACGATCTAACGGATCGTATTCCAGGGAAAATTACGATTAAGGACCTGTCCGAAACGCTATGTATGCTAGTAGCTTTACACGAATGTAAGAACTCTTGTATATATAAAATAAGGCTGGTGGGTAAAGTAGGGTTGTGTGGGTTAATTATTGATCAGGGTAGATCAAGTGGGTGTGCAGCAGTGCAGAATGACAGACAGTTGGTACACATAGTATCTCTTCTTGTAGAAAGTATTGTCAACATCTTTTTTGAAATGCTAGGATAAAAGATGAGCGCAGTGTCTTGTTGGCGAATCGCATATCAAGTGTTTTGTGTGAGCACTAGGCTCTGGTTGCCGCTGCAGATGCCTGACAGCAGTAGTCGATTCGAAGTCCAAGGTAGGTTGTGTAGAGTCTTATCAAACTATGACAGCAAGCATGCAGCATAACATGGGCTTCCATTTAAAATAATTGACCTAAGTTTCCTTAATTATATAATGGAGTATATTTCGATAACATATTATGCGTACTTTTTTTAATGAAGGCTCTTTTAGTCTCTATTCGGCAGGCTCTTTTAGTCAGCAAAGGTGTTAGTCTGCAAAAAACCAGTAGCGATTAAAATTCACTTTACATGCCTGGCAACCATTACATTCTCAACAAATGCAACAATAAATAACAGCAATGCTGCAATAAACTCACGCCCTGGGAATAAACATATATGTGCTACTGATTGCATTAGTTTATGTATTACGTGTATGTGTTTGTACCAGTAATAT
The DNA here is from genome assembly GCA_020271785.1 of Procambarus virginalis. Classification (NCBI taxonomy): domain Eukaryota; kingdom Metazoa; phylum Arthropoda; class Malacostraca; order Decapoda; family Cambaridae; genus Procambarus; species Procambarus virginalis. The sequence continues at coordinate 9,146,497 of WNGS01001312.1, read as the reverse complement.
CTGCAGCACCCACAACAACCTCTCACACCTCCATGGACCGTAGTGAGGCTTTTCCCTACAAGTGAGACAAAATTAATTAAGACACAAAGTATGCTAGTAGTATATACATCGCAGCTGGAGTCATGATGTTGGTCAAACCATGTTAAAACATCTGATTACATTATCCAATGGTCATTTAACTATCAACTCAACATCCATATAAATCAGAAAGGATCAAAACAATAAGGTTATTGGAGGGCTAATTAACAGGTCCCCTGCTCAGTGACCTCAACTTGAGAAACAAATATACACATCATTGAAATATATGATGGTCAGTGTACTGTGTAAGTTAAGGATGCCATTTGCTTGTCAAAAAACCAACACCCGGGTACTTATTTACTGCTGAGTGAGCAGAAGCATGAGGTAAAACGTGCCCAGTCGTTTCTGTCCTGCCTGGGACTGAACGTACACAATACAAAGATTGCTATATTCATTTTTTGCGCCTGTATATACCTTTTAGTATCTATATAATATTTCTTTATCAACACTATTGTCGTCCTTGTGGTTCCTTCTCTAACGTATTTTACTATTCTGTAAGTCTGTATTATAACGTGTCATTAAAATCATTAGTCACATACAGTAACCCACACATCTGAAAATAAAGGAAGTGACGACGTTTCGGTCAGTCTTGAACCATTATCAAGCCGTGTAAATAGTAGAAATGGTCAGTTTACTGGGCGCAATAGGCCGTATAATAAAGCGATAGACAATGCCTTAAGGCAATAGGCAGTGTATTAATCCAGTAAGCTGTGTACTGATTGATTGATGAAGATTAAGCCATCCAAAAGGTGGCACGGGCATGAATAGCCCGTAAATGGTGGCCCTTTTGAGCCATTACCAGTATCAAGAGCTGATACTGGAGATCTGTGGAGGTGCAACTGCACCCTGCGTGACGGGAGATGTGTTCCGTGCTGTGTACTGAAGCGGTGTACCCAAGTAATAGGCAGAGTACTGAGGCAGTAGGTATTGTACCGAGGCGACAAACAGGTACGTGAGGCAATAGGAAGTATACCGAGCAATAGGAAGTATACCGAGCAATAGAAACTACTGTATACTGAGGCAACAGGTTCAGTACGCAGTTAAACCGTTAAACGATATGACAATTTTGATTAACAAAATTACTTAGATGTGCTCCACTAAATGTAACGTGCAACGATGATTTTTACAAAAAATAAGAAAACTATTTCAGTCCGTAGAGCACTAAATTTTTTTATCACGTTATAAGCATAAGGAATATCACACATGAAAAGTCGACAACAATTCCGTATTTACGTTTACAAATATTGAACAAAGCCATCTCTTTTTTTAAAAGTTGCTCCTAAATTTTTTGGTAGGAGCAATAACTCGTTTTAGATAAAGTGATCTGTTGCTGCTGAAGCTCTGCTCTAATCCCTTTTAGCACGTCAGAGCACTGCATTATGTGCAGGCGATTCGTGCCCTTCACTACTGTTTACATATTCGTCAGTATAGGTTTCGTCTGGATGGGCTCAAGTACCACAGTAAATGTTTCGATAGCGCTTTATTGGATATCTTTCCGCTTTACGCCAGCAAGTTAGGCCATTTAACCGCCTTATATGAGCGGAAGATAAAAATATTTAATGTTTTCAAGATTATTTGAACATTAATTCAAATGCATATACTAACGTGCAGTGCAGCTGACACCGTTTTCATTGCGGCTCACCGGAAATCAATATTTTTCTCGAGAAATGTCAACAGGGGCAGCAAGACGAGGCGGGTGGCCAGACAGTTGATAACAGGCAAATCATTCCATGTGCCAATGTGCCTCACAAGCTCCACATTATGGTCAAGTGGTATGACCCATTTATCTCACAACCACACCATTATGGTCACGTGATAACGAACATCACTCTCCGCAACCTCCACTTATTGCCTCTTTACACAACCTTCACCCGCATCAAGCACATCTGATCCTCCTAAGGTTTCCCAACGTCCAGAAACTGTCATTCTAAAGTGCCTTATCCTAACCTACCAGAGGAACCAAAACAGAAAACGGGACAGTACGTTATTTTCGCGAGCTGCTACCATTTTCTAGTACGACGATTTTAAGCCTGAGGGAGAGTATACGTCAAAATGCGACGCTCTATTAGGAGGACGGGTTGTAGATACACCCATTATTTAGCCTGCAGACTTTATTATTGGCCAAAAGCAGAACTTTGTGGTGACAGAATACTGAGCACTTATTTCATTGGTTAGGTTGAATAAAACCCGTCTAGTTATATAGATTCAAACATGGCTAGATTGAGAAACCTACAAAATATGTACTCTGACTTTGGGATCATCCAATCTACATTAACACGGTGGACAAGGTGGTATTGGTGGATGGTGGCTTGTGTAGCAACCTGTGGTATGTTCTGTACTCCACTAGGCTTCCGACCACTATTGTCGTTACCTGAAGAAAGTGGAAACGTACGCAAAAAAGCCTAACAAATTATATTTAAAGTTTGTGTTTTAATTATTTCTCCGATACATTTTTTTCAAAAAATTAAATGTGCCAATATAAAAATCTTTGATGCTTTACAAAGTAATTACATTTTGACTTGTACCAGTCTGCTCAGTATATGCCAAAGCTCCTTATTTGGTAGTTTTTCCAAGCAGTTGCTGGTTAGTTTAGTTCATTTATCATGCACCCCCATACCCATCTTGTGAGCGGGTAGAGGAAAGGGTTACATAGACACCTAATGGGCTCCGGGACTAAACCCCACAATTCATTTAGCTAAGCTGGTAAAATAATAGTTTTGGTTTCATGGGAGTCAACTTCTTTAAACGTGTCGTTGTTGTTGTTGTTTATCATTTTATGATGGACACTCAATACACATCGTGTGAGCAGTAGTGGAAAGGCAGCCCATCCAAAACTAATAATACTTACAGCAACAGTTTGGTCTAACGTACAAAAAATAGACTTGCAGCCCCAAATGACACGCTTTAAAAAATGGAATAGTAAGAAAGAACCTACTGTTGACACCATAAACAACTCGACGAGTGTAATGCAATTACTAACTATTTGTGCAGCTATCCTAAGCTAGATGAAGGGGTTAGTGTGTCAAGTTTCAGTGTCTACACGATGCTAAAAAATCCCTATTTCACAAGATAGTCATACAGGGGTCATGACAACAATAGCCTATACAAGCAAACTTTGAATGCATTATGAGGATATCCTCGAGAACACGAGAGAGAATACAGTGATTGAAAAGTTCCAGGTGCCTCATACAGGCAGGTCTGAAGGGTCTAATGACTGGACAATCAAAAATGTAGTATGTTTGGTCATGACCCAGTTCCTGCTTACAAAGTTTGAATATAAACTGCTCAGGTTTGGATTTTTCGTCACCTGTATCCACCTGCCACAGGATCAGAGTTGGGCTACCATTACCTTTGAGTACATACTGCAAGGTTAGGGAGGGGGAGGGGGTAGAGTGAAAAAATTCTAGGGACTTGGCCAATCTACTTCCACAGATTTCGTGGGGGTCGTCATGAGAGCCGACCATTCCACCCTCGCCCCACCTCTTTCCTTTCCACCCTCTTTACCCCCTTCCCGCCTCTTTCCCACTCGTTTTCCCATTCCCCCCCCTCTCCCTACCCACCAACCTCAAGAAGACAGACATTTCTATTTATATATACAATAAATAGAATAGGTACCTGGCTGCACCCGGGTCTCTTCCGCTCCCTCTTTCCACCCTTTCCTCCTCCTCCTCCTCTTCCCAATCTTCACCATTTCTCCCGCTTGACCCCATCCCATTAGTCTACCAACCCCCCTTGTCCTCCTACTCTTCCTTGTCCCTTCTCTTAGAAAATGTATTATTAAAATCAATAAAATAACTGCATAAGTCTTTCGGAAAATTTAATATTAAGATCACTAAAACTACATGGAAATCACACATTTCATACTTAACACTGCAAATGTTTCTTAAAGCATTTAACTTAGGCCTATCTCAAGCAGTCTATGTTCATCCCGTTCCCCAGACCATTCCCCATGCAAATTTGTATGAGGCTAGCTCCAAGCGTCTGACCTCCAGCTTTGGACACATTCTCTTATAGGTGTGTGTGTGTGCGTGTGTGTATATATAGTATATAAATTTATAACAACGTTATTTATAAATAAGCACAATGGTTCTTAATATACTTATAAACTCAAAGCACACTTAAGGATATGTAACAACGTAAATTACTTACAATAGCTGCTGGTCCTTCAGAAAAATGGCAAGTCGTCGAGGCTCGTCGAAGCCTTTAAATAACTGAAGTGATTCTTTCCTCTTGTATTTCCTAGATGGTGTACATCCTCCTGTGTAGCGCGGAGATCCAAGGATTATCTTAATGTTGAGTAAAAGACATAATTCTGTCTTGGAAATGCTGAAAACATTGCACAATCCAACACAGTAGGTTAAGACTGGTTTTTACAAATCACTGACTTTCTTTCTCGGCTTCTCATAATCCACAAATCATGATTCAAGACGGGTTCGACTTCCACAATAGCCTAAGAGTATGTTCTGCCGCTCCAGAAGTTAACTTTCAACACATCAAAATTAAACGAAGCCCGTTAAAACCCGCACTCGATCGCTATCCTCACAATGACCTGTAAATATAGTGGACGTCAGGTAAACACGCAGCACGTTCTCCCGAGCGTTCTCAGCGTCACTAAACTGTTGTACGAAATTGCCGGAACCTAATGCACCCGAGGACCCACGAACTGAAAATGGAACATCACGTAAATCTCGCGAACCGCTACCATCTTTTAGTACATAGGTTGAGGGGGATGGGTGCAGGCCTTAGGGAAATTATTCGTCAAAATGCGATGCATTATTCAGAAGAAAGGGTTCATAAGTTAAAAGGAATGCGTTCTAAGAAAATTTATTCATGCCAAATAATAAAAAAGTACCTTTTTTCGCCAAGTATACAAGCTATGGTCTGTTTTTATTTAATAACATAGGCTAAGGCAGCTTTGAATGTAGGAACATAGCACAATAAAGGTTTTTGTTACAAGAATATGTACTAAAATCGTTTTGCCGAAGAAAACCTGGCTAAGGTCACATTTTGTGCCTGCAGGCTAAGGTAGTTTTTTCCTGTGGTGAATACAGCGAAGGACACATCTTTAGAAAGCCTGACTATCGAATACTTCCTTGATTAACAGTTTGGAAATTACACACAATCCTTAGTGAGTACTTTGATACAACATTATGACTACTAGGCTCGGGCTGGTAGTCATAATGATTCATAATGAACCAGGATATGATTCATACGTCAGGCTGCGAGCGGCCGCGTCCATCAACCAGGTTGACCAGTCTAGCAACCAGGAGACCTGGTCGGGGACTGGGCCACGGGGACGTTGAGCCCCGAAATCTCTAGCTCTCTCTATATATATGATGGTAGTATTAAACTTTAAGTAGTCCTCTACATTAATGGAAAAAAACATTTAAATCTAACCTGCGTCACTGGAAAATATGAGGAATACATACTGCTACGACACCGCGCGACCAGCACAAGTTTCTCATCCGGAAACTTCCAGCCCCTGGATGACTACTGGACAGTAGCACATCCGGTTGTGAAACTTTTACTTCTCATGTGTGCGCCTGGTATAGCCTCGCAGGTGCTGGCTCAGTTCTTATCGCTTTTCTTCAAAGGCAAATTCTTCCCAAGCACATACAAAATGTCCTTAGCCAAGAAGGTTTCCAAGGATTTGGTAATTTTTACCGCCATCTCATCATGTTTTTTTATATATTTATTTATATATATATGCAAGAGTTCTTACGTTCTTGTACAGCCATTAGCACACAAAGCGTTTCGGGCAAGTTCTTAATCCTAATATTCCCCGGAACACGACACGCCGAAGCGTTTAACAACCAGGTACCCATTTTACTGTTGGGTAAACAGAGGCAGACAGTTAAGGATTGGCACCCAGTAAATCCTGAAATGATTTACTGGGCGCTAGTAACGCCTAAGTTACTAGCAAATGTAAATTAGATGTAACAAAGCTACATCTAGTAACTTTACTAGATGTAAGTTACAGCTCGCATCTTTAGTGGAATCAACGGTACATCGCATTGTTCATTATTTGTATGAAATCAAAATTAGCCATTCACGTAAAGTGTTATGTTAAAGAGTGCCATCACAGCCTGAAGTGCTGTATCGCGAAACTTGCAACCTGTGCTTATCAGGATACGGATCATTTTGATTTAAGATTCCATAAATACGGGTGCTTAGTCATAGAGCATGTTCCTGTGATTCCATATATGCACTATTGTATTTTCTCATTAGACATCAGGAAAAAATAGTCCAGAACGAAACGTCATCTACAATAAAGGTTTTTCCTTGCAATTTGTTTTTCACATGCAGTAAATCAAGATATTTGTACTGGACGGCACTAAGTATTGTATCGTCACTTGTCAAATCCAAACTAATACAAAATGTACTTCAAAAGAAATGACACTTAATTTTGTTGCTTTGGTCAAAAAGGTATATTATATTTTCTTTATCAACTGACTCCAATTGTGGCCCTAATGACGTCTCAGGTTTGTAAACAAACCCCTAAATGATGCCGCATTACAAGGAATTGATTACAACGTGATCATTTTCAAGCAATACAATTTTACCGTCTGACGACCTCAATAGTTAAGGAACATATATATGGCTACATGCAATTCCCACTTAACTTACTAGGCTTCCCTAATAAGTATATTGGAGTTTAAAAAATAGTAGCATTTGATCGTCAGTAAGAACGAAATTTGGGCTTTATTCCGATACCTTACCTAATGAAATATATCCAATGAAAACGAGTTATGCGTTTCATCAGTTTCATAAATGACACAAACGTTTGTTGAAATGGATTCCCCGGCGGTCACTCAGTTTCAGCTGGCAGCGTCTAGGCAATTCAGTCCACTTGGAAAATGGGACAAAACGTTACTTTTCAGAATTATAATTTTCTTGTACATAGACTTATTGTTATAAGTTATAACTTTCTATTATATATAAAACAAAATTAAGTTATGAGTGCACATAACCTTTCATAGGTCCGCAGACCTTGCTCTTCATACATTCATTTATCAGACCCTTCTGTCATCCATTGTTCCAAATTGTATAAATAAGTACAACGAACAATGTGCTGCTAACTGACGTTGAATACTGACTACTGCGCCAGCCTGTCTCCCGGGCTTGACACTAGGCTACATCGGGTTACTAGTCGGAAATGCTTACTTTATGACGTCATTTGAGGATTTTCTCATCCGATTCGTATTTAGATGTCTGAAAACACTTAAAAAACAGTATATGCCACACTCCCTCATCACCTCCAGGCATATGGATACACCCCTGTTTTTATTTGTATCTTCATGCATATTCCTGTGCGGCATTAATACGTTGCGTTCAACTTTTAATTATATGGTGTGGAAACCATTTTAATTGTCTTTATTGGCCGTCGTCTGCAAAAAAAAAAATGAGAAGCTGACAACATGCTGGAGATAAGAGCTTTGGGGAGCATCCAACACCCTCGTCCAAGAGTTACACACGTAAAGTTCAAGTATGTTTACTGAGACAAGAAAAAATACATCTCAAAGGGATAGAGTAGCTTAGGCTATTTCTACCCCCCAGGATACACACGTAGTCTTGCTTATCTCACTTGATTTGATTGATTGTTGCTGCCGAAGGCGGCTAGTTTATTGTGCACCCCATACTCATCCTGTGAGCGGTAGCGCAAAAGCATTACAGAGGGCACAAAAGGTCATACTAAACTACCCGTGGACCATAGTTACAGGAACTATTGTATATAGGACACCGGTCTCCATGCGATTAGTGTGCGGATAAGTCTACCGGACGCAACTGACAGTTATTCGCAGGTAAAGATTGATAAAGATTAAGCCACCCAAAAGGTGGCACAGGCATGAATAGCCCGTAAGTGGTGGCCCATTTGAGCCATTACCAGTATCAATAGATGATACTGGAGATCTGTGAAGGTGCGACTGCACCCTGTGTGACGGGAGATGACTCCCGTGACCGCAAGTAAAATCTTATCTTTATATATATATGAAGGTACAATGGGTTGTGAGAGTACATACGTAATTGGTGATTAAGTGGTATATTCTTGGAAAGCCACTAACACAGCCATACTTATACCTATAATCTTAGAAGCTTAAAATAGACTTGGCGAGACAGGATTATCACCAGCTATCGTGACTGTGTTGGCTAATGAGCAACACACCGCGCCACCATGCAACACCACCATTGTCATACAACTTTAACGTATCGTCGAGAATTATTCTATTTAAGTCTCGTCGTTCTTTAAAAGGTCAGGGGAAACAACGAATAATTATCAGAATTTAACGCGTTGCACTTCAGAACAAACGAATGATAATTAATGGTTATTAGGGTTGTTCCCTTTAGGGGATAAATCACAGAACCCGGGTTCAATGCCCCGTTACAAATGTTTTGTTGCACCTTTTCTCCATGTGCGCTTGTGTGAAATTTTTGTCATTGTACAGAATTTCGTTCACTGAACAATTCACTGTATTTTAAAACGTTATCATTTAATTAACAGTAATTATCTCGAGCTAGTTTTTCCACGTGCTCTCCTTAAATAAACACAAGACCTACTTTTCCTTATTAAACACTCCCCCATTGTTTCATTATTAATATAGTCACAGGGTTTTCTATCTTCGAATATAAACATTTTGAAACATGTTCATTCCATGTATAACAGTGACGTACTACGGAGGAGGGGGATGACCGCGTGCAGCGGTGTGTGCGAGGGACGCGACCGCACTAACCCCCGTTGTGCTGCAGCCGAGAGAACGGCAGCGACTGGCCAAGGGCTGGGAAACACTCCACCTTCCATCCACCAACACCCGGAACATCCCCCACCCCCTTCCCTCCGACCTTTCACCGCCCTCCTTATTATTATTACCCGTTGCTTAGATATTAATTTATATATGCATGTTTGGAAATTCCGAGTCGATGTGGCTGATGCTAGAATCTCTGCCTATGGGTATAGGTACACGATGACTGTTGCCACCAGAGGTGGCTTGTCAAATTGTATCGTGTGCAACGCGCTCGGCACCTTTTAGTGTTGTAAGGGGGGGGGGGGTAGAAATAGCCTAAGCTACTCTATCCCTTTGAGATGTATTTATTTCTTGTCTCAATAAACATACTTGAACTGAATTGAACTTGACCTGTTTGTGCTAGTTGTGCCAAGCTCCGGCTCTATAGACCTTTAGATTTTAGTTGTCTCGCAGATTTGATTAGGCTACAGTTACTGTAAAAACTTAAATTTCATGTATTAATACATACATAGGGAACACCTATTTATTACATATAATTAGGGGACACAAGGTACCATCTGGGAGGTGAAATTCTGCAAGTCAAATAGAAAGATCTGCGGGTTGATATCACACCGAATCTGTCCCCAGAGGCCCAAATCAAAAGGATATCATCAGTGGCATATGCTAGGCTGGCCAATGTAAGAACTCCCTTTAGAAACTTGTGTAAGGAATAATTCAGAACCGTGTATACCACTTATGTCAGACCAATCCTGGAGTATGCAGCTCCAGCCTGGAATCCATACCTGGTTAAACACAAGACAAAGTTAGAGAAGATTCAGAGGTATGCCACCAGACTAGTCCCAGTACTGAGAGGTATGAGCTACGAAGAAAGGCTACAGAAGCTAAACCTCACGTCCCTGGAAGACAGAAGAGTAAGGGAAGACATGATCACCACCTACAAAATTCTCAGAATTGACAGGGTGGATAAAGACAAACTATTTAGCATGGGTGGAACACAAACAAGGAGACGCAGGTGGAAACTAAGTACCCAAATGAGCTACAGACATTAGAAAGAATTTATTTAGTGTCAGAGTAGTTAACAAATTGAATGCATTAGGCAGTGATGTGGTGGAGGCAGACACCGTTTCAAATGTAGATTTGATAAGAGTCTAGTAGGTTCCAGAATCTGTACATCAGTTGATTGACAGTTGAGAGGCAGGACCAAAGAGCTAAAGCTCAACCCCCCTCCACATGCACAACTAGGCGAGTACATAGGCTAAGATGTGATTTAATAAGCAGATGCATATAGTATCTTTTTAATTGTTCCCTTTATATAACTTTAATTCGTTTTTCTGGGACAGGAAGCTTGTGTATTTATATACAGTACTTAAATATTGTATCAATGTCCCCAATGTCGAACTACTACCACTAATAATAATAATAATTTATTCACGAAAAGGTACAATGAGCTGGCGATATTACATAAGATTGGTATTTGTAGTCTTGCAAAGCCAATAACGTGCATAGCATTTTGAGCAGGTCCTTAATCTAACATACCAGGTAAAATGAAAAGGTACATTGTAGGAAGGTTTTATATCAACAAATAACTACAATATAAACTGACAAAGGTGAGTACACTGATAAAGATATGTCTTAAATATTAATATTGGGGAAGTGGGCAGTACAAGATACAGTGTGAGTTTGAAGCACAAGGTAGGAAACTATGAGGATGAAATCTTGTCCAGGTTCAGATCAGGTACTGATCTTGTCCAAAATACAACCCAACAACAGTTGCCAAACTTCAAGTTACTGTACCTATTTATTGCTAGGTAAACAGAGGCATTAGGTGAAAGAAAACGTGCCCAAGTATTTCTGTCCTGCTTGGGCTCATAAACAAAGGCCAAATGTTCATTAATCCAACCACCAGAGCCACTCTTTATGAATGAACGCTTTACACACAACTGATAATCTTCAAACTTATTTTTTTTAATTTTTATTATATATACAAGAGTTTTTACATTTTTGTAAAGCCACTAACACGCATAGTGTTTCGGACAGGTTCCTAATCCTAATTTTCCCCCGGAATACGACGGCAAATCGTTTAATAAAACCAGGTACCCCATTCACTGATGAGTGAACAGAAACTACAGTTAAGGATTAGCGCCTAGTCAATCTTCCCCAGCTAGGATACGAACCCGGGCCAAAGCGCTCTCGAAGTGCCAGGTGAGTGTTCAGTGTATTGTGCTATAGAGTATAGAATTATATTTGATAGGAGAGATAAACATTCTTTAATATTCATTTGTATATATATTTACATTCAACATTGGCACAAACCAAATTACAATATGTACATATTGGATAACATTATACAGCCATAACACGAGAACTCTAATACTCACTATACATATTATTAGGTATTCTAATGGAAATTTTACATATAAAATGAGTAGATACAATGGTCATATAAAATACTGTATGTATGAACAAATTTTTCATACAAAATAAGTATATGCAATGAATAGTAAAAGTCTACTAAATGTTCTAGAATCTAGATGACGACAATTAAATAATTAAACACTGAAATAAACCATACTCAAAATTATGAGAACAAACCAATATATTATGGTTGATAAATATGTCATGATTTTGGTCTTAATGCTTGACTCAGGTATTTTAATAATGTATACAAGAACCCACAATTGTTCAATAGGTATATTTGCCTGTCATTTGTTACAAGTATTATATTAATTGATTACTGTTACTAAATTTATAAATTCATTATCTCATATATAATTTTAAATCTTTGACTTTTTTTGCCACCTCAATATAGAGCTTAGAGCCAGAATCCCATAATAATAATAATAATAAGTTGACTTGTTTAACAATGTAAGTGCCATTTACGATTATCCGTAAGCAGCATGCTAGGTCAAATAAAATTTGCTGTCAGTGTGCACAATACTAGTATATCAAGAACACACATAATATGTACTACTGTATAACAGTAAAAGTTTGACATTTTAAAAGCATTCACATTACTGCATGTTTAAATTATATACCCTAAATTAAAAGTACATTATGTAAAAAAAAAACATAAGTGAACTGTATTCAAAATAGTGTTTGTGTATGTAATTACCAAAGTGTAGTTTCAGGATGTGTGCTAGTTGTGGTGTCTCATCTTCCCGGTACTCGTGTCAGCATGTGTCTGAGTAGTCATTTCTGTGTCAATACATGAAATGTATTTTTGCAGGGAATGAACTCAAGTTCCTAGGTAGCACCTCTTCAACAAATATGTTTGCAATGCATCATTGCTACCATTATGTGCCTCTGTAACCTTTTCCACTGCCACACACAGAATGACTATGGGCTGCATGAGAAATTAACCAAACACATTACATAATCCACAGTTTTTCCTCACGTTTACTGTTGTATCCATTTTTGGAGTTTGCCAAGTGTATTCTACTACTATAAAATCCTCAGTTAAGTTCTTCCTTACTAATTTGACTCATTTGGGTATTTAATTGTTGCTCCTTTGTCCTGGTCTTGGATTGTTCCTAACTTCTTAAGATATAACATAACATGCTTGTGTTTGAAGGCACGTATGTAATAAACTCATCAATGAGGGAATCAGAGTCTCCTATGAATCCCATCCCATATTGGCCTCCAAATGCATGATAGAACTGATGAGTTAGCCAAAGCATATGCTCTTAAACAAGAAAATATTACCACCTGGAATCGCCTTTGAGCAGCCAGTGGGTAATAATAGCATGAGAACTCCAACAATATTTAATAGACCTGAGACAAGGTGAAATTCACTAATAATTACATCATACTGGTAGGCAAGAATTGCCACATATCCATGGGTCATCCAAGAAAATCAGCTGTCTTCTAGATTCTACTACTGCTAGGTTTAGGCTCGGTTACAAGTATGTAGTACCTCTGGGAGTTTGCACTGCCTGCTGAAGTACAAATGTTAAATCTGTCACAAGAACCATTCATATTCTGTACCTTATATCACTATGTATTTGAATGTGAAAAATTTAAGAATTTAGAAATACTGTACTGTAAATATACCAGATATTCATGAAATGCATATTTAATTCAAAATGACGTACTACCAGAGATCTTAGCCAATTATCCCAAATAATTTAATAATTATAATAATAATAATAATAATAATAATAATAATAATAATAATAATAATAATAAGTAATGGTAATGTCTTCTCACAAACATAATAACAGGATAAAAACCCACACTTGTGTATTTGTGAAATTTATGCAAAGAATTTACACCAAATCTTTCACGCTCTACTGAGTGCTTTATCGAGGTCTGAGAATGTGGTTAAGACAAAAACTTACATCTCAATGTCTAATATAAAAAATAATAATAATGATGTACAGTATTTAAAAATACAACATATTATACATGGCTTTAATAACTGTTACAGAGTACTGTATGTATATTTAATAAGGCCACTATATACACAGTATTTTGGGCATACTTAAAATAATATCCACAGAATGGGGTGCAGGGTGCATGAAAAGGAAATGAAAATTACAGTACAGTACTGTATATGTAATTAGCTCACCACAAATATAAATTACATAATTTATTAAGAAAGTGTTGTGGTCCAGCTCTTGGATCCAATACTGTATGTGACACTGAAACCTTTCTGTTACTCACGCATAAGATTAGAATAGAGTCCATAGTAAACTAATACTTTCACGCATTGTGTTTGGGTCTCTTGGGATCATGCTGTATGTTAATTTGATAAAACTGAATAAACTGTTGATGTAAATGGCTTATCAAGACTAGCTGCTTAGCTAAACAAGTTTTGAGGTTTAGTTCCCAAGGCCATTATATTCCATAAAAAAGTGTGTTGATATACTGTACTGTATATGTTAACCTATGTAACTAGCTTGTTATGGCTGTAACTTGCCCAGCTAAACTAATTTTGGGTTTCAGTTCTTGAGTCCATTATGTACCTCTGTAGCCTTTTCCACTACTATTCACAGGATGGGTATAGTGTCCACTATCCTCAAAGGATGGGTATGGTGTCCATTACCACTTACAGGATGGGTATGATGTCCATTACCACTTACAGGATGGGTATGATGTCCACTACCATTCATAAGATTGGTATGATATCTACTACCACTCACGGAATGGGTATGGTGTCCATATTTCCACTCACAGGATGGGTATGATGTCCACTACCACTCATGGAATGGGTATGGTGTTCACTATCCCTCACAGGATGGGTATGGTGTTCACTACCCCCCTCACAGAATGGGTATGGTGTCCATTACCCCTCACAAGATGGGTTTGGTATCCACTCACAGGATGGGTATGATGTCCACTACCACTTACAGAATGGCTATGATGTTTACTACTCACAGGATGGGTATGGTGTCCACTACCCCTCATAAGATGGGTATTTGCCTCATAATAAATTAACAAAATTTAACGCTTGCTATCTCCAAACATTGTTCAATTTGTGACCATGTTCCCTCTGTATACTTGCTGGTGTTTGTAGTTAATGAACTTCAGATCCTGAGTCTTGCCTGTGGATTATTAATTGTCCGGTGTGACATACCTACGACCCCATAGATTACATCACATTTACCTTTGAACGCTTGTTTTGATTTTGTGGATTTTAGGGTGTGAAAAAAATAAAAATAAACAGTAGGGAAGTAAATTGTACTTAAGTAAGAGTATAAAAATGGGACATAAGGGTAATCAAATCAAAAGACAACTAAACACATTCAATGTTTCTTAAATACAGAGCCACTGGTATAAATAACTACATAAACCTAATGGGAATGAAATAAGAGGGACTTTAATAAGGCAGCTACAGGAAATGGACCAGAGTAAAGGAGGAGGAATGCAGAGTCGAGGAGAAACAACCAAAATGAAAGAGAGCTAACACTAACAGATTCAAAGAGACTTCGAGAAAGAGTCCTAGTCTCTATATAGGAGGCCTGATCAAGAACCGGGCTGCGGGGACGCTAAGCCCCGAAACCATCTCAAGGTAACCTCAAGGTAGCCATTGAAACAATCCTGTTGTGTAAAATTAACTAATAGTTACAGGATGAGACCTATTTACTCGTGGTGCTCTGTCTTCCCTATAATATTTGTCATAAGATGCTCTGAAACTATGGGTAGTTTTGGCATTCCTCTTTATATATGCATATCACCTATTAACCTATAAACAATGATTTTATATATGCTTATGATGTAGCAAATTACAAGAATTATTTAGAAGGGTTCAAGAGAGCAAAATCTCCATGGTTAACATTGTTGAGAAGGTTACATGAGCCACTTGACCATCCACACACCACATTTGTCCATGCTAATGCACTATGGTACATACTTGTCCTTTTCCTTATTAAAAAGCTATGATATACAAATTTTGTCTTAAAAATGTATTAAGTATTATATTTAAATGATTCTTTACATCTATACAACTTTGGAATTTTATTTATTTATTGATCAGCTGCTCTCTAAACCTTAATAATAATAATACAATTTTAGAATTTTATTTTTTCTTGATCAGCTGCTCTCTAAACCTTAATAATAAGAATAATTTGTAAATATCTAATAAACTCATCCAGCAGGGTCCCTGTAGTTCAGTTGGGTTCGTGCTCAACACACAATTGAGAATTCCGGGTTCAAATCACAGGCAGGACAGAAATGATTGGGCATATTTCCTTTCACCTAATGCATCTATTCACCTAGCAGTAAGTAGGTACACAGGAGTTAGCTTGTTATGGGGTTACATCCTGGGCGGGAACAGTAATTCAACCTTGTGGGAGGGACCTCGATGTAAGCCTAACCTATATGAATACATTCTGGCTTCCTGTTCCCCGACACAATGTATTATTAATTATTATTAAAGCTTAGGAAATGCATACTGATGACTTGCACTTGTTCTTATAAATACTGTATTATGTTGGGCAAATATTTTAGATTATGAAAAGAGAGATCAGGTCTGAAGTACATACTAGATTCAATAAGCAGCACAGTGTACCACAATACAACTTTTGTAATATTCATTACGAAGAAAGCTAACAGCAGGCTTCAAAAATTGTAATACAATAATGCTCCTTAACCTGGTTTAAAATAGAAAATTCATATCTATATTTCTATTATGACAAATAATTGAAATGAGCAATAAAATTATATATATATATATATATATATATATATATATATATATATATATATATATATATATATATATATATATATATATATATATATATATGCAAATTTCTTACTTAAAAGTTTCATACATAACAAAATTTTATGAAAAAAAATTACATGACATGAAATGCTATAAAGTATATAATGTAGTAACATTTTTGCTATGGTTGAACTTAGTTATTAAATTAAGGCATCTGTTCCATTTCTGCTGTAAACAGTATAAGGCACACTTGTGGAAGCAATTAATCTCATATAGTGGTGTTACCCAACTTCCAAATCCAGTCAGCCCTCACTGTGCAAAAATTCACTTTACATTCCAAACATTCTGCAATTCCATCTGCCCCCAGACATATCCCACTATGAAACAAAAGGTAATGTTTACTCTCTTTGCCTCATTGAACAATTCCTTCCCTTCTTTGTAGCTTTTCTTTTTACAAGCACCAGCCATGTGTATCTCTCGTAAAAAGTTGATAGAGCCCTAATATGTGAAATGTTAACCATAAGTCAAATCTACTCTCATCTTAAATTGGAGTTTCACTGCATTGTTGTTTGAACTATGTGCTTTATTCAGCTAATACCTACATACATAACCAAGCTAGTTTTGCTTGAATTAAATTATTCCAAGGCTTTTCTAAAATGCCTCCCTCATAAACAGTGAGGGCTAACTAACGGGGTGAGAATAGCTTGAGCTACCTCATCCCTTTGTGTGAATTTATACCTGAAACTTATTTCAATTTCAACTGTACAGTACCATGTAATAATAGATAACTACTTTAAGTTATTTGTATGCATCTGAAGGAGTATGCTTAGTATATTTGTGTGTGTAAGAGCATGTATAAGAAATTGAAACAATACTACTGCAAAGAACAGTAGAAGCAAAGCTCAGACAAGCAGCATTTCAAATTAAAAATCGTTTGGCATTAAGTTTTCACAGTAATAGATGCTGTGCAAGTTGATCAATACACATACCATATAAACAATTAAACAATTTAAAACCATCAAACAAAATACAGTACTGTAATCAATACAAATTTCATTATACAGTACTATATATCTAAATCAGACACTACACTTTATACGCACATGCAACATTATATGTAAAGTGTCATGCCTACTAAACCAATCATTTTTGGTGACTATTCAGAGTCCAGTGACATGGAGTGACAAAGGGACAAAGCAGATTGATATTCAGAAAGAGTGAAGAAATTATTGTAGGAGTACCAGTACTGTGTAGTTAAGCTTGTTGCTACTCAGTTATGCATTTTTGGGCGAGGAATTCATGAGGGAGGCGTGAACATGTGGCAATGATTCAAAAAATGAAAACCAACCACCAAGCCTGAGCCCAACACACCAGGCTGCTGAGACACACTGTTGATTACCAAGAGATAGGACCTGATTCTGGCTATATGAGGTGAGGCAAACAAGGATCAGAGACTATCCACAAAATTCAAGAACACACACCAGAGAGAATAAGTGCAACAAAATCAGTAACTGACTGAAAGAAATAAGACACCAATTAGGTAAACAAAGCAAATTATCATTGTTGAAGGGTAAATACCATGACTAATGTGCCTGATTATCACCAGATAGCAACTGGTTCTCAGATATTTAAGATTGACAAGGATACCAAATGAAGGATGAGTTCTCAAAGACAACCAACAGGTATTATTAATGGTATTCCACAATAAGCTACCAAATGTCTACAATAAAAAAAAACTTAACCTGAAAACATTAACAGTTTAGGTAAAAGATCGAAAAGTAGTTTAAAATCAATTGCGGAAACTGGGAAATGTGGTGAGAGAAAGAGAACAAATAATAAAGATTTATGAAAGAATATACAAGCTGCAGGAAAATGGATGTTCTGTGTAAAAATTAAAGAAAAAAGTTAACTTCCTTTTGGACTAAATGGCTAATGGCACTAAGATAACTGTTAAAATGTTGAGATGAAGCTGAAACAATATAATCAAAGGATAACTCGAGACAATTAGCATGCATCAGGTTCGGGGAGATGCAAGAATATTTAAGAATAGCAAGAAGAAGAAGATGCAGTTTTGAGAAATTGCATACATATATTTAAATGATAGACACATTTGAAGGAAACAGGATAAATAGCAGGGTGCTGTAAACAGTGTAGTAGAGCTTAGGGTCATTTACAGTTGTGATCACTCGTGTTCACCCCCCAGCAAACCATGGTAATCTCCACACCCACAGTTACTCCAGGGAAAACACTGGTACTTTGCCAATACTCACCAAACAAAAATCCTGTTAGCATGCATTAGCTAAGTAAGGGTACAGTGGTATCGTAGCA
The DNA here is from genome assembly GCA_020271785.1 of Procambarus virginalis. Lineage (NCBI taxonomy): Eukaryota > Metazoa > Arthropoda > Malacostraca > Decapoda > Cambaridae > Procambarus > Procambarus virginalis. The sequence continues at coordinate 9,128,185 of WNGS01001312.1, read as the reverse complement.
AACTCAATAACGGCCCTGTTTTTATCGAGAGGTGTAGTGTGTGTTTTTCAACAGTGTTTGTGCTCTGCTTTTACTGAACTGTGATTATAAATTAGAATTCAGATTACCATTCTCAAACTGACCATTTAACCAAAANCCCCTGATACCTCCACCCCCTGGTACCTCCACCCCCCTGGTACCTCCACCCCCCTGGTACCTCCACCCCCCTGGTACCTCCACCCCCCTGATACCTCCACCCCCCTGGTACCTCCAGATACTCAAATGTCAGTATACAGTGATCTCTGTGAACTGTGAACACACAGAGAGCACTGAGGACACGTGGTTCAAGGAGGTCGATGGAAGACGTTTTAAAAACGACGAGCCTGAAAGTATGCGCATGCAGGAGCCCATCCTGAGAGTGCATTCATTAGCATGAGACCCCTTCCCCCCCCCCTCAAGACACCTGGATAGTTATCAAGATATTTGTGATGGTCTGCAAGCCTACTACGGTTCCAGTAATAGTCTACGTGTAAACTGGAAAGTGAACCTTTTTCCTAAACAGAGATTATTCTAAGGTTTTCTCTTTATTGCATTACAAATCGTTGGTTTAAAATATAATAAGTATATGCTGAAAATGTTTTCTTTTAAGAATTTGTTTTTCTCTAAACGGAATTCTCGGGTACACTCAAATAGTTTTCGAATTTCACATTTCATATTATCGTCAATAATACATCGTATTAACGTAACCAAACGTAATGAAACCTAACCTGGCTTAACTTAACCAAACATTAACCAAACCTAACCATGGAGAGAGAGTAGATAATACCACTAATTATACAGCCAATCCATTCCCGAGAGCGAATCTCCTCCCTGAGGACAGGTGGCATGCAGCGCGGTGTGATGTCAGAAAAAGACAATTTGGCCTAAAAGGGGCAGTTTCTTTTCCATCAAAAGGCCATGAGTTAAACTAGTGCTTCCGGTGTGATAGCTGGCTAAGGAATGTTTCCATTTCCGGTTCTGCTGACACGAAGAACGTCTATTGGAAACGTGTCTGACGGCACGGAGGTAATATTGCAGTTCTACCGATTTCGCTTTTCACCTTGCAATAATATTATAAAGGAATAGGCTACAAGGAGCACGTTCGGAAGTCAGAGTTTGCACCTTCACAGGCTATTTCATTGGAGGCCCGTGCCAGGCAGCTCCTACGTATTCTCAACCATAACTTTCTCATATATTTCTCTTGGTCTCATCCCTTGTGTCTACCCATCCCTGATCACACCGCTTTTGTCACTTCGCCTTAGTCCAAATTCCTTTATTTTTTCTCCACTTTGCTAACACGAGTATCTTATATGCCGTGAACATGGCCCATCAATGTTAGCATTGCTAGTGTAATGCGTGGTTTATTTAATGCAGTACATCCTCATACGCCAGTATCTTTGGTTCACATTCAACATAGACATAGCACCGCTCCTGTGTCAGGTAAGTCCACTACGGGCTCACCATAGCCCGTGCTACTTGGAACTTATTCCGAGTAGCTGAATCTATAACAACAACAACTTTGGTTCAGGAAGTGCCCCGTTGACAAAACATTGCACTACCTCGAGCTTGCATATGTGCTTAAGAAACTGTTAGCTGCTCTAGTCTAAAGCTGCATACTTCTTTATTGGTGTCGCGTACGTGCATGCATATGTGTGTGCGTACGTGTGTGTGTGTATGTGTGTGTGTGTGTGTGTGTGTGTGTGTGTGTGTGTGTGTGTGTGTGTGTGTGTGTGTGTGTGTGTGTGTGTGTGTGTGTGTGCATGCGTGTGCGTGTGTGCGTGCGTGCGTACTGATCCAGCTGGGGTCACCAGCTAAGGATGTTGAGCTTGTCCTGAAGACGAAACCCGGACTGAACTTTGATCATTTGCATCTAGAATGGAAAAGGAAGGATTATAATATGGAACGGAGAAGGGAGGGGAGAGGATCGAGGAGTACCTCTCCCACGGTACAAGAAGGAAGTGCCGCTGTTGCTTCTCAATTGGATATCAATTATACTAAGCACATTGTTGTTTTTCAGACCTGGGCGACCGCCTCTCCTCTCCCGCGTGTGCTGAATTGCGGCTCAGTCATTCGCACCAGCACTTCTACTTAGCTAAGTGGGCTGCGTTGAGGGACACACACACACACACACACACACACACACACACACACACACACACACACACACACACACACACACACACACACACACACTACAGGTGAAGACAACAACTTGGCGCCACTTGAACCAATGATAAATACAAACAATAGAGATTTGAGGCCACACAGATGATAATTACTGTTAATTGTATTAAAGAATACAATCCACATTGAGTACGAGTGCTTACTCCCACCAACCTTCTGAAGTGAGATATCTCAGACCTCTCTCCGGGATTGTGATATCCAAAACCTTCCTCCGGGATTGTGATATCCAAAACCTTCCTCCGGGATTGTGATATCCAAAACCTTCCTCCGGGTTTGTGATATCCAAAACCTTCCACCGGGATTGTGATATCAAATACCGTCCTCCTGGTTTGTGATATCTCAGATCTTCCTCCTGGCTTGTGATATCAAAACCCAGGAAGAGGCTCTAGGATATCCACAAACACAAATAGCTTGTGTCGAGGACACCAACACTTTCAACAAAGCTCTGCACGTTTTCTAAACCTAGCATATATCGACCCATTAAAATCATCAATAAATTGTTATAGAAATGTGCGGACATTCTTGCGGTTATGGCGGAAGGTCGGGGATGGCTAGCGTGCGAGCCGTGTAAACAGAGGCCCCGAGGCGAGTCTCCCTACAATTACTGGCCTTTTCTTTACATATATATAAACACGTGCACATATAAACACGTGCACATACAAATACGCACGCCCACATTCTGTATTCACCTAGTTGTGCTTGCGGGGGTTGAGCTCTGCTCTTTCGGCCCGCCTCTCAACTGTCAATCAACTGTTACTAACTACTAACTAAATTTTTTTCACACACACACACACACAAGGAGGCAGCTCCGTAATATCTATCTAACTCCCAGGTACCTATTTATTGCTAGGTAACAGGGGCATCAGGGTGAAAGAAACTCTGCCTATTTTTGTTTCTCGCCGGCGCCGGGAATCGAACCCGGGCCACAGGATTACGTGTGCAGCGTGCTATCCACACAGCCGCCGGCACCCTAATACTCACACACGCACACACTCGTGGTGTGTGTGTGGTGTGTGTGTGTGGTGTGTGTGTGTGTGTGTGTGGTGTGTGTGTGTGTGTGTGTGTGTAATATATAATAGATATCATAGAGCAAACAGGTCGGGGGTTGGTAGTTTTTCACAGATTAAGGAGCAAATCAAGAAGAAATTACTCCCAACTATCAAAAGTCGCCACAGAACCAAAGTAGCGGAAGGAAGATCCGCTGCGATATGGTACGAACAAGCCACTGGGAACTACTCTTTCAAGCCTGGCAAAAAGATATCCAGAGACATTGCAATAGCCATACACAGACTCAGACTTGGTTACAAGTGCTGTTGGAAGGTAATGAACCAACCCGTCAACCCGTTCTCGCATACAAAGATCCAAGCTCTTTAATTCATCCGCCAAACCCCACCTGTTTATGAATGAAAATCGGTTTACACACGACTCACAACTGATGACGTCCGAACACTTCCGGAACAAGTGCTTCGCTCGCGTCCTCTGTTCGAACCACAATTCTATAAATGCTTCACCCACGACCTTATAAATACAAATAATTACCAACAGAACCTAAACACCTAACCTACGCCAAACTATACATATAATTTTTATGTGTAAGAATATTCATTTATATATGAGAACAAACCGATTTTTAATACACAGTATGTTAAAATTGATGAATGCGTCTGGGGAGGACGGCCGCTGCTTTAAACAGCCTAGTGTGAGAATGGGTTGAATAAACCCAATAGTTAAAGAGTGCAACCCGTCCTCGGCTCAAGTCCATTACATTCAGCGGTCAACCCCACAGACGCATTCATAAATTTTTACATGCTGTTCATTCAAAACGGGAATTTTCTCAAGTATAAATTAATATTATAATATATTAGCATATGTGTATATATAGGCATAGGATAGGTTAGGTTAGGTGTTTAGGTTCTGTTGGCGATTATTTGTATTTGTAGTACGTGGGTGAAGCATTTATAGCGTTGTGGTTCGAACAAAATTCGTCAGTGAAGCACTTGTTCCGGATATGTTCGAACGTCAGCAGTTGTGAGTCGTGTGTAAACCGCTTTTCATTCATAAACAGGGGGTTTGGCGGGTGCAAGGAATCACTTTTGGATCTTTGTTTGGAGGACGGGCTGAAGAGTGTCATATCTGTGGAACAGAAGCAGAGGCGCCGCTATTACCCAACTTACTGAAATGTGAAGCTACTGAAGTCCTGCGCATCAAACTAAACATTAATCCAACGACAGCAGATGCATTAGATGCATATTCCACAGCAAGTTCAATTTCAAGTATGTTATTGAGACAAAAAAAAATACATCTCAAAGGGATTGAGTAGCTTAGGCCATTTCTACCCCCCTAATTCCACAGCGACTACAATGATAAGAAAAGCCGTTGAAGAATGGGACTAACTAGTGAACATTCTGCACCTACATCCGCCATCAAGATAATGTTAGTGAAACAAGACTAAAACCAGAACACTAAAACAGAAGCGAAAAAGAAACAGGGAAAAAGGAGGAAACCCCACCTCCATTTAAAACTTTGACCCAAATATCACAGTAACAAGGTTATCGAGAATAACCAAACTCAATTACGGGCTCACCATAGCCCGTGCTACATGGACATTTTGTTCTGAGTAGCTAAATCTAAAACAACAACAACAGGTCGGGAGTCAGTACAACAAAATATTAGATAACCTACGGTTGGTAACGAGGGATCCGTGGTACAGTGTCCTCACCTGGTACACAGTGCATGGTACAGTCTCACCTGGTACACAGTGCATGGTACAGTCTCACCTGGTACACAGTGCGTGGTACAGTCTCACCTGGCACACAATGCATGGTACAGTCTCACCTGGTACACAGTGCATGGTACAGTCTCACCTGGCACACAATGCATGGTACAGTCTCACCTGGTACACAGTGCATGGTACAGTCTCACCTGGTACACAGTGCGTGGTACAATCAGTACACAGGGTTTACTCACCATGGCAACAAANCCCACCCTTCACTGGGGCATCACCACTCGCCAACAACTTGCCAAATCACTCCAGATGAGACGTCGAAATTTATCAACGGGATTTCTCAAATTATGATGAGGCTACTGCTCCCTCCCTTCAATATCCCCATGGCATACCTAGCCACACCCTTCCTTAGCCACACTCTTCCCTTGCTACACCCTCCCCTAGCCACACCCTCCCCTAGCCACACCCTCTCCTGGCCATAACCAGAAATAAGTTTTGTAGATAACATTACCTAGACTGTCAATACTCTACTTCCGGCTATTGTAACAGCTAATACAAATGATATATTACATAAATGTGGTCCAAACAAGCCACTGGGATTATTACTGCTGCTGTTACTGGTACGCACATGTAAGGTGTTGAAGCCAGGTCCCATTATTTAAGCCTTGACACCCAGGTGTGTTGTGGCGGGCGTGCCCTGAACAGCAAGGTTGGAACAACAACAACAGCCTGGCAGAACAGTGTGATAAGCGGTTGCCTCATTATCCATCTTCTGACGTCTCATGGTAGACATCTTAAATGTCCCGTTTATTGTTGTCATTCCTTACTCTTCGTCGTGGCAACTCTTGAAGATGCCGTTATGCCTCAACCTTTGGAATTTATTAAGGCCTGTCAACCTCTGGAATTTATTAAGGCCTGTCAACCTCTGGAATTTATTAAGGCCTGTCAACCTCTGGAATTTATTAAGGCCTGTCAACCTCTGGAATTCATTAAGGCCTGTCAACCTCTGGAATTCATTAAAGCCCGTCAACCTCTGGAATTCATTAAAGCCCGTCAACCTCTGGAATTCATTAAGGCCCGTCAACCTCTGGAATTCATTAAGGCCTGTCAACCTCTGGAATTCATTAAGGCCTGTCAACTTCTGGAATTCATTAAGGCCTGTCAACTTCTTGAATTCATTAAGGCCTGTCAACCTCTGGAATTCATTAAGGCCTGTCAACTTCTGGAATTCATTAAGGCCTGTCAACCTCTGGAATTCATTAAGGCTGTCAACTTCTTGAATTCATTAAGGCCTGTCAACCTCTGGAATTCATTAAGGCCTGTCAACTTCTGGAATTCATTAAGGCCTGTCAACCTCTGGAATTCATTAAGGCCTGTCAACCTCTGGAATTCATTAAGGCCTGTCAACTTCTGGAATTCATTAAGGCCTGTCAACCTCTGGAATTCATTAAGGCCTGTCAACCTCTGGAATTCATTAAGGCCTGTCAACCTCTGGAATTCATTAAGGCCTGTCAACCTCTGGAATTCATTAAGGCCTGTCAACCTCTGGAATTCATTAAGGCCTGTCAACCTCTGGAATTCATTAAGGCCTGTCAACCTCTGGAATTCATTAAGGCCTGTCAACCTCTGGAATTCATTAAGGCCTGTCAACCTCTGGAATTCATTAAGGCCACCACAACTACTTACAGACCAACCAGTAAGTATACTTTAGTTCTGAACTATTAAAGTCAAGTCTCAGGTGAACTTACACTGAGTTTACAGCAGTCCTGGACTATCTGAAGGTTGTCCAGCTGAAATTATGTTTCACTCCTGCACGGAGGAATCATTAATTTTTTAAGGGTGGTTTGTAGTTTAATTTTCTCCAGACTCCATAAAGTGAATAGTAGCAAACTCTACTATCTAATTGCCCATTACGTCAATATATGTACGATGGTACACATAGTTACAAAGAGTGTGATGAAAAGAGTAGGGACTGCAGGACGGTTGCCTGGTGTTTGTACACAAACAAATTTTTATATGTGCGCACAATGTCTCCGACGCTGCCCTTTGTTTCTTTGTCTTAAAAGCACCTAGTGCACTTGGGCAATTCCTTGAGGCACTTTATCCTAGTAACGCAATCACCCAAGTTATGTGCTATCAATCTGCTGTATGGTGTCTATTAATCTTGTTTAAATTACCAATCAAGCTGTCAATGTAATCAATCAGAGCTTTAATATACTAATGTGCTTTAATATACTTACTAATCTCTCTCATCTCATTTTTTTCTTGCAATGTATCTGTTATCATTTTATTAATTCTGTTAGAATTTACCTACTTAAAATTATCTGTTAGATTAAGGACCTGCCCGAAACGCTGCGCGTACTAGTGGCTTTACAAGATTGTAAATACTATGCAATGTATTCTCACAAACCCAATGTACCTTTTTGTATATAAAAAAATAAATAAATAAATAAATAAATAAATAAATAAATAAATAAATAAATAAATAAATAAAATAAATAAATATTTCATCATCATGCGCTCTTTCCTCTGCAGATTTAAATTTTCATATGGCGGAGAAACTTAGAATTACCAAAATATTTACTATGCTTGTACCTGCATATTACCGAATTTGATTCTGGCTGTGCGCATGAGCAGTTTCAGCAGTGTTTTGACTATGAAGGTGTTTTGGCTATGTATGTGACTGGATTTAAATTTATTTGAGGCTACGTATGCTCTTTATTCATACTTGACTGTGCACTGCATGGCTCTCCATCACTCGTATCGATCTGCCGACGGGAACAAAATGGGGAGGATGCAACAATTAAATAACTCAGAACAAAAGGACATTTCCTGCTCCGCGTGGAAACTTTTTTTTTTTAGTTTATATTCAAATTGAGATTTTCATGATGCTATCGGCCAAAACAACTTTCTCGGACACACCTACACTATTGCGCTCACTGTGTGGCCAAATCTATTCAACAACCACGCAAACATTTATGTATCAAAAGAAACAAACATGCATTTAAAAAAAAGGTCCAAAATTCTATAAATATTTCCTAAAACGGTACGGGAATTTACTATTAATATTACTGGTTAAATGATATATCGTATTTAATGGTGGACAGGACACATGTTTTTGGTTTACTAACAACCGAATATTTACTATTCTATTTATATGTACAACATCACATGGTTTTACCTTACGAAACACTATATATATATATATATATATATATATATATATATATATATATATATATATATATATATATATATATATATATATATATATATATATATCAACACCTTCAGCCTTGCTGTAGGTAACCCGATTCTTGCTAAACAGAAGCAACAACAACAACAACAATACCTACAACAGAAGCAACAACAACAACAACAACAACAACAACAACAACAACAACAACAGAAGCAACAAACAAACACTACAACAGAATTTCCGCACCGGATTTCCTGCTTATTGTGTATGGTAATAATTTTTGTCACATGCGATTTATTTATTTGCTCGCGTGCTTGTCTGTGTTTTACTATTTATATTGACTATTTGTGCCTGCAGGATCGAGCTGCTAGCTCTTGGACCCCGCCTCTCAAACAGTCGGTTGTCTAATGTACTGACTCCCGACCTATTTTATCTATCATATCTACTACATATATTTATTACACACACACACACACCTCCCCAGGATGCAGCCCGCAACAGCTGTCTGATTCCCAGGTACCTATTTTTTGCAAGGTGAACAGAGGCACCAGGTGAAAGAAACTAGCCATTTGTTTCTGTCTCGGCCGGGAATCAAACCCGGATCCATGAACTGTGAATATCGAACGCTGTGTGTGTGTGTGTGTATGTGTGTGTGTGTGTGTGTATCTGTGTGCATGTGTGTGTGTTAGTGCGTGTGTGTGTGTGTGCATGTGTGAACGTGTGAGAGCGTGTGCGTGTGTGAGCGTGAGTGTACGCACACACCAGACAGGGTAACGAGCAATACAGATGTATGGCTGGACTGTCACTGCTAGTGTTGGGTGACAGGTGTGTGCCAGGTGCCTGTCACACAACTGACACTGCCGCAACACCCGTCCCAAGCTAAGCAATAGTGTGGACAGTGGCTTAGATGACAGCTCAGTCATCTGTCAATGAATCTTTCAACTCCCGTTGTCAGGGGACAGGAAGCCGGTGTACTTACCTTTATCAACATCCCCTAGGCCAACTATTGACTTTCCCCACAACAATTTCCTAACTGCTAGGTAAACAGAGGCATCAGGTGAATTGAGCCCTAGGCCCTCGAGTGTGAGTCGAGGACGCAAACCACTGCGCTATGTTTAAAAAACAGACGCCGCGTATGCGCAACAAATGAATGACTTTTTTCATCACAACGATAATTTGCATTTCTCTCTATATCACAGCTGTGACGAGGAGTACCCTGCTGGCGGAACTCTGTGGGCCATGTGTTGAGGTACTTCGTAGAGTACTTCAGAAGAGAGATTTTGCAAAGTTAGTTTGATTTCTCAAGCCATGGTGAGATACGTTTTGTGGGTGGTGTATCACGCTATCAGTCCCCACAGAACCATGATAGCAAGTAACGGTGTCAGCCCCCACGGAACCATGATAGCAAGTCACGCTGTCAGCCCCCACGGAAGCATGATAGCAAGTCACGGTGTCAGCCCCCACGGAACCATGATAGCAAGTCAGGCTGTCAGCCTCTGTCGGCCTCTGTACCCGGGAGCCTTTGTACCAGGACTGTGGGGATCGCATCACCTGATCAGTATGCTGACTGGCTTTCAGCGGGGTTATTCCCCTGAATAATGTGAAGGTAAAGTGAATATGCCTTTTAAAAACTCTAGGAAAATAACTTGACTATTTACAAATAATGTGTTGGAACTGTTTTAAAAATGTTTGTGTGTTTATAATGTCTTGAAAAGTCATGTTGTGTGTTATAAGCTGTTGTTCTGTTATAACCTTTGTTCTGTTGCAAACTTTTGTTCTCTGTTATGTACTGTTGTTCACGGCACGAGCTATGATGCTCTGTTATTCAACGGGCAGAACTATGATGCTCTGTTGTTCAACGGCCAGAACTATGACCCTCTGTTATTCAACAGGCAGGACTATGACCCTCTGTTATTCACAGGCAGGACTATGACCCTCTGTTATTCAACAGGCAGGACTATGACCCTTTGATTCAACGGGCAGGACTATGACGCTCTGTTATTCAACGGCCAGAACTATGACGCTCTGTTATTCAACGGCCAGAACTATGATGCTCTGTTATTCAACAGGCAGGACTATGACCCCTGTTATTCAACAGGCGGACTATGACCCTCTGTTATTCACGGCCAGAACTATGACGCTCTGTTATTCAACAGGCAGGACTATGACCTCTGTTATTCAACAGGCAGACTATGACCCTCTGTTATTCAACGGGCAGGACTATGACCCTCTGTTATTCAACGGCCAGAACTATGACGATGCTCTTGTTCAACGGCAAGCACAGAGTGTCTAAACGGTCCATTAACAGCACAAATACACAGCAATATTTACAGACAGAAATTAAGCTACGTCCATTCACATTTCATCTGACACAAAGGAACCTGGACATATGTAGTGGACGTATATGGACCATTTTTATGTCTATTGAGTTACGACATTACGTTACATAACGCTGGGATTCGAAGCTTCGTCACGGTTTGAGTGAAACACACTCGAGACCGTCGACAAATTTGTCTCTTAAGAGAGGAAACCGGTTGGCGGGTTCTGCTAGAATCCGTTCTTTCACCTTATTCACGGAATCCGTTTAAAATGCGTCGTAATAATGAAACCCAAAGCAGTGTAATACTGACGTCTAAGCCCTACCTAACAGGAAGTGATCACGTTTCGGTCCGTCCTGGGGCCAGATTCACGAAGCAGTTACGCTAGTACTTACGAACGTGTACATCTTTTCTCGATCTTTCGCGGCTTTGGTTATATTTATTAAACAGTTTACAAGCATGAAAACTTGCCAAACAACTGTTGTTATTGTTATAAACAGCCTCCTGGTGCTTCGGAGCTCATTAACTGTTTAATAATTGTAAACAAAGCCGCCAAAGATTGAGAAAAGATGTACAGTTCGTAAGTGCTTGCGTAACTGCTTCGTGAATCTGGCCCTACTGGACATCAAGTCGCGAAAGAAAAAAAAATGTCACATTTTCGTCCACGTTCCGCATTGACGTTTTCTATGTACCGGCTTCGATAGGTTAGGCGGCTTGCATGGTATTCGTACGTTTCTGGCGAGGCAAAAAACAGTTGCTTTTTACGGAGTGTCACGGAGAGAGCGGGGTGGCCAGACAGCAGGAGGGAAGGGTGCACTGGATCATGTACCCTTGGTGGTGGTGGCGGCTGACGGGTGAAACACCCACATTGTCAAGAGGCACCGTAGCGAGACGCGTTCCACAGCAGTCATAAATGGCAGTGGGTGATCTTGTCAGGCTTGACGGGCTGCAACCTGTCCTCCTTCAATTTATCCTCCAACAAAGAACGTCGCTTTTCGCTCGTATGCGTCACATTAGGCCAAAATTATCGTGCCAGAAAATGGAAGCGGCTCGCGAAAGTGACGTACTGTTCCGTTTCCCCGTTTTAGGTCCTCTGATGGATTAGGAGAGGACACTTAAAACTGACCGTATCCTTGACGTTGGGAGACCTTAGGAGGACGGGCTGCAGTGAGACAATACAAGGCATTGACTTGATAATCACTCAATGTCACTCAGCATGTCCGTGTTTACTGAAGCCTGAGTGTCACTGTCGACTCTCTGGAGTGTTACTTGAGGCTACCACCACAATTAACTGTCCAGTGCAGATAAACTTTCACTTACTGACGCTGTAGAGAAACCGTAACACCACTTAAGTGCCGAGTTGTCACTTTAAACGTCGCCTTCTACAGGAGACATGACATCCCTACAACGTAGGCTACCACTCAATATCACTTGAAATAATGTCACTGGAGCAACAGGTCTCCACACACCCGCCCCTGGCACGGTACTGGTTATCGGAAATACACAACTTCTACACATGAAACTTTTAACTGACTGCTCTGCATGCTGTCTAGAACCTTAGACTCTCTACTCTCAGTCTGGCTCAGAGCGCAACGCCAATCCCCTCCTGAATCGGGAACACCACTGAGTACATTCTTCCTCGATGAACTCTTGGGTGACAATGTGCGCCATTGAACTGTGCCCTGCGCCATTGAACTGTCTTGTAGCTCTTCCTCGCTTGTCACATGACCTCAAATTACACCTCGATTGGCGGGTCGGTGTGAATCTCAGCCAATCAGGTCAGACCCTACATCCGGGTGTTTCAAGACCTCGCCCCGCTCTCTAGGCGCGAAAATCTAGTTGATGCGGCGACGCTATGGAACCATCTTCAATTCAAAATCTTACAGACTAGGCTGCCACCTTGAAAATCATAAAGTGCCAAATTACTCAATAAACGCGAACGAAGAACACTGTTGACGTGACAAAAACTGACGGTACAAGAAACATTCGAGACCAAGAGTGTGTTTGACCTGCAGTGAGACGCAGCTGGAGGCGTCACCGTCTGCGTGGGGACTTCATTAGTGTGTAGGTAGTGATCTTCAGGAGCCGGGGTCTGTCTCTGTTACCACACAGTAGTGGCGGCACACAGGCACGGAACACAGGAGCAACACACAGGCACGGAACACTGCAGCAGAGCAACATAGACACGGGACACCACGGGACTGGCACGGCACACCACACAACAGCAACATAGGTACGGAACACTACACAGCAACAACATAAAGGTACAGCAACAACAGAGGCACAGCGCACAGCAACAGGGGAACGGAACACAGCAACAAGAGAGGCACGGAACACAGCAACAAGAGAGGCACGGAACACTGACAGCCCCCTGGCACGTAAGACTGAGATAAGCACCGGCTGGCACGTGACTATCACGTACACAAGTTGTTGCTCCTGGGAAACAAAAACCAGTAAACATTACACATCTCGGCGACTCATTCCTATCCTCCGTCCGACTCTAGATCCATATCCTCTCCAGGGGCTAAATAGTCGCAATGGCTTAGCGCTTTCTCCAGATAATTGCCTCATTTCCTTCCCACTGCCACACCTGAGTGTCACTGGTGAGTGGCGGCACTCACCGACCACACCTGACAGTGGCACTGGTGGAGTGCAACTCACCGTGTACAGGTTGTGTAGCCAACGTTCATCATATAAACACTCCACGCACCTCTACTAATGTGTACTGTGTGCACACTCATGTTTGCCTCGTGAATTAATACCATTCCGGATGTGAATAAACAAGATAGCGCACTAAGTGGTGGTGATGGAGGGTACAGGGAGCCCGGTGGCTGAGCGGACAGAACACTGGACGCTTGATCCTGTGGTCCCGGGTTCGATCCCGGGCGCCGGCAAGACACAATGGGTAGTTTCTTTCACCCTGATGCCCCTGTTACCTAGCAGTAAATAGGTACCTGGGAGTTAGTCAGCTGTCACGGGCTGCTTCCTGGGGGTGGAGGCCTGGTCGAGGACCGGGCCGTGGGGGACACTAAGTCCCGAAATCATCTCAATATAACCTACAGTGTACACACGCTGGCGACCTTTCTCTTAATATGTGGCGCCTCTCTCTGTTTACCTACCCAACCACTTGGGCTGGACGGTAGAGTGACGGCCTCGCTTCAAGCAGGTCGGCGTTCAATTCTCGATCCTCCAAGTGGTAGGGCAGTTTCCTTCCCCCCCCCCCCGTTTCATCCCAAATCCTTATCCTGGCCCCTTCCATGTGCTATATAGTCGTAATGGCTTGGCGCTGTGCCCTGATAGTTTACTTCCCTTATATTTCAATCCGTCCTCTTAAAAATAACGTCACTTTTGGCTGGTATGCGCGCTATGGCCAAATTTGGACGTAATTTGAAATGAAATAGACTCACAAAAGTGACGTACTGTTCCGTTTTCTGTTTGGGTCGTCCGGCTTACGCGGACAAGTTAGGAGAGGAAACTTTCAACTAACGTTTTTCATAACGTTTTGAAACTTTATGAGAATTTCCTGCCCACCTAACCTACCAGACGACCCTTAACTTACTGTTGTTGAAAAAAAAATCCCAAATTTATTTTCATTTTTTTTTATTTTCAAATTAGGTCCACTTTCGCCATACGGGTCAACGGCCAAAAGCGACGTTATTTTTAAGAGGACAGGTTGCATATTTACCTAACAGTACGTACCTAAGAGCAGGCGATGAGTCACAATAACGTGGCTGAAGTAATTTGACCAGACCACAATCGACTTGAGAATGATCCAGGACGGACCGAAACGTCGTCGTCCCTTCACCTTCTAGTGTGTGGTCTAGTCAATCATACGTACCAAAGAGTTTGCAAGACCGAACTTAAGCTCCTGGCCCCAGCTTTTCAACTGTCGGCCGTCTAATATAATGACTCTCTACCCCTCAGTTACATATCTGCTTCTGAAGGTAAGAATGGAGAAAGACTACATTATTTTTCCTTGTATGTTCCTACGGCTTGTTTCCTCACATCACTCTGGGTCATCTGCCTGTCTAGCTTCCGTTAATTTCTCGTTAAGCTACTGCTCAACCTACACATTTTGTCTATTTCATCGATTTCCATGAGTATTTTATATGTATGGATCATGTTCTCTCAATTATTGAACAAGTCATGAAAAAACTTATGTCCTGTCTCAGTGTTAGCTTTGTGGTTTCTGAGGTGGGGGGGGGGGCGGGGGTCCACGCTGGTGCTGCACACTCTAGCACTGGTCCCACGTATGGTGGATACATTGTGTTTAAGACCCTGAACGTTGGTTCATCAGCTGTGTCCTTTACCTACACTTGCCATAATCTGGGGCCAGATTCACGAAGCAGTTACGCAAGTACTTTCGAACGTGAACATCTTTCCTCAATCCTTGATGGCTTTGGTTACTTTTATTAAATAGTTTACAAGCATGAAAACTTCCCGATCAACTGTTGTTATTGTTATAAACAGCCTCCCGGTACTTCGAAGCTCATTAACTGTTTAATAATTGTAAACAAAGCCGCCAAAGATTGAGAAAAGATGTACAGGTTCGTAAGTGCTTGCGTAACTGCTTCGTGAATGTGGCCCCTGGAGCTCAGCGCTGGCCCCTCGTGTTGGTACTCTCCTCCACACCTGGCTCGGGGCACGTGAGCTCCTTGTTTACCTCGTGTATCACCTTAATGAAAGCTTGCACGTGTGCAATTTTTAGATTGATGCGGGATTCGATCCGAGGACAAAGACTTGTGTTTCTTTGGCTTGTCGGCGCCTGCTGGCCTTCGAGTATGGACGGACAAGTGCGTCGACGCCTTCTATTTCGTTGGTCACGTGACTCAGCTTCACGCGCCACGGACCGGCTCTTCTCTTAATACTAGCGTGATGAACACGGGGGCTGGCGCAACACCGCACTCCACCACGTGTCTCTCGCACCTCTCCCACGCACTCTCTCACTTCTCTCACACACTCTCATATCTCCGCACTCGTTCTCAGACAGAGTTACGGGCTCACCATAGCCCGTGCTACATGGACACTTCGTCCTGAGTAGCTAAATCTGTAACAACAACAACAATCAGATGGAGTCTGAGGGCGAGTCCTGCCGTCTCGTCCTCAAGCAGCTTCCGCAAACAGTTCAGATGGGAATGGTTTAACTTTTTTGCACGGTGACTGTAGACAAGGACTCGAGGGTCATACAAGCACAGAGGAGAGCGGGCAGGACGGCCGCCGAGTAGATCCTTAATTTAGTCTCAATGTTAACGCCTCTTCGATCCCGGGCATGGATGAGATTGTGTAGCAAGAACGTACCCTGTCCGTGACGGTGTGTTCGAAAATACAAGCCATAAAATACGTTTGGTGCGCAGACACGGGCGGACGCGAGCACGCTCTTCACCCTTGTGACTCTGGATATATTTGCAACTGCTTTTACAATATGTAAACTGCCTCATTCTACACACTTGTGTACCTAACACTTCCGTACTGTATACATATAAGATGCGCAGTGTGAGAGTTGGTGGTATACACAGGTATACCTCCTACTGCCCTCCGCTCCTGCTCCTGTATGCTATACACGTATACTCACCCCGT
>WNGS01001312.1:9098379-9110626 GCA_020271785.1 Procambarus virginalis | reverse complement strand
CTCTCTCTCTCTCTCTCTCTCTCTCTCTCTCTCTCTCTCTCTCTCTCTCTCTCCTCCTCCTCTCTCTCTCTCCTCCGCTTCATCACGATTGGGCCTGGATGAGACTCATTCAGTCCCAGCTGTCAGCCCTGCATCTAGACCACACACAGCATCACCGTGGCCCGGCCGTGGCCCCTCCTACACACTCCTCTAAGATCAAACTAGTTTCCTAGATGTGAGACTTGTAGGAAAACCCGGAAAGCAGCGGCAGTAGAATGGTTTAAGTTCCCCAGTAGAAATCAATCACAAGGTTAGTAGTTTGTAGCAAGCTTGTGCCGTGCCCCTTGAGAGATAACCCCTAATATACGTCCTTAACACTGTAGGTAATCAACTTCAACTATATGTCACTAAACAGTGTTATCTAACCTTTATAGGCTCGTTTCCCCTCATCATCAACGATGTTATTGATAGAGAAAAGAGGAATGGATGATTGTCTAAAACTTCAGTAAAATCACACTACTTTGTTACAGACCAAAATTAGTATCCCCCCATTTTCAAGAGTCAAGAAAACGTTTTAATATATTTAAGTTTCCCATAAAATTCTTCCACAGAAGATGTTGTGATAGATATACACAGATGACTCTTTCCCTCTCACTATCACGGTGTATACACACTGAGAGTTTACTGTAAACCTGGACTATGTTAGGACTAAAATATAACTTGCTGGTTGGCCAGTAAGTTTATATGGTTGACCTAATAACCCCCACCCCCAGAGGTTGATACGCCTAAGTCCCAACACCAAACCGAAAAACACCAACTCAATTTCACCTGTACATGACCAGCTGTTTCTTCAATATCCAGTTTGTAAACACATATGACTTGACATAACCGTCTCATCCACTATTCTATTAGGTGGAAGGCACAATTGTGTTTACTTCATCTGTATAACACCTGTACGTAAGGTGTTATGCAGTACGTAAGGTGTTATATGCAGGTGTATAACACCTTTCGTACTTGAAGTGTCTATTGCCGTACTGACGAGGTCGCAGACGACCTCAACACAAAGTCTCGCTTTCACGATGGAAATGTAATTTTTTTTATCAAGACATTTATTTGAGCGCTCACGTACAATTTAATAAAATAATAAAATTACAATAATGAACGTTAATCAGAGCATATTCTGTCTTACAGAGCTGAGGAAATACATTGCGGTTGTGGCATGAACAGATGTAAAGACTAAGCCGCGCACTAGAAGGTGAAGGGACGACGTTTCGGTCCGTCGTGGATCAATTATCAAGTCGACTGTTATCACATTATCACAATCGACTTCATAATGGTCCAAGATGGATCGAAACGTCGTCGGTCTCCTCATCTTCTGGTGTGTGTGGTCATCATATCTTCAGCCCCGTTATTGTGACTCATTGTCTGTATTGAGATAGGTGTAGTTGTGTCGCAGGAACGGCAGTAGGACAGGTGGTGGTGGTGGTGGGACAGGTGGTGGTGGTGTGGTAGGACAGGTGTGGTGGTGTGGGACAGGTGGTGTGGTGGTGGTGGGACAGGGGTGGTGGGGTGGTAGGACAGGTGGTGGTGGTAGGACAGTGTGGTGGTGGTGTTGGACAGTGTGGTGGTGTGGTGGGCAGGTGTGTGGTGGAGAGGTGTGTGGTGGCAGAAACTACATTAAGAGTGGTTAGTTGCGGGACGTCACAGTTACAGCCCCGCTCGTGTGTCAGTAAATTCACTACGGCTCACCATCGCCCGTGCTACTTGGAACTTTTTGTTCCTAGTAGCTGAATCTATAACAGCAAGAACATGCAGGACGTTAGTTTTTATGGGACACACTAGTGAACACTGTGCATCTATATCCGCCACCAAGTTAATGTTATTAAAACAAGACTAAAATCAGTGCGCTAAAACAGAAGCGGAAAAGAAACGGGAGAAAAGGAGGAAACCCCACCTCCGTTTAAACCCTGACCCAAATATCACAGTAACAAGTTATCGTGAATAACCGAACTCAATTACGGCTCACTATAGCCTGTGCTACGTGGACATCTCGTTCTGAGTAGATAATCTAAAACAATAACATGTGGAACGAAAACAGTAGCGGTGTTGAGCTTGACCGTGGACGGTGCTATGAACCTTTGCGCAAGTGTCTGTACGTTGAAATTATTGACTTACTTGACAGTATAGAGGCAGAGAGGCGTGTGAGCAGCCTGCTGGTGGGCTGCAGAAGGTGTAGTGTCTGTGTATGGAGAGACGGGAGTGATATGAGTGCAGGATCTTCTCCAGAAGGATGGTCCGGGTCTCTCCACCCTTCACTTCCACTACTCTGCATACATGTCCCCCTCAACGATTTCCGGCGTCTTCTATATATCTCTATTGGCTTCTGAAACCCCGTGTTATATGACATGCACAGAGTTTCACCATATCGCTTTGTCTCAATGAAGATTTTCACTGTAGTACGTGGGTTAAACTTTGATGTTGTACTCACTAATGCCTAATGCCTAGGTTGCCAAGAAGTTAGTTCACATTCAGTTGGCTGAAATACCGTATTAATTGGTATTAAATGATCGTGCAGCCCCTGCTCAACTCTCAAGCTTAATATCGAGCTCTTCTCTAGTAAATACAGAAAGAAAGAACTTTAATATACCATCAATTTCTGTCATTATTAATTGCCCGATTATTTTGTACTGACCCAGTCTAACCTCTATCCTTTGATACATCTGAAAAAAGCTTGTTCTGTTTATACACACATATTACTTTTACTTTTCTCATTTCCCTTTCAAAGCACTTGCTAGTTTGTTAAACTGCTGCCAGAACAACATGCCATCTAATAACATTAATTATACATTAATAATATAATTTCCAAACGAAACAATAACAAACCGACCAATTACCTAATTTACATTTTAATTACAGTAAAACAAAACAGGGCCAGATTCACGAAAGCACTTACAAAGCACTTACGAACTGGTACATCTTTCCTCAATCTTTGACAGCTTTGGTTACATTTAAACAGTTTACAAGCATGAAAACTTCCCATTCAACTGTTGTTATTGTTATAAACAGCCTCCTGGTGCTCCGGAGCTCATTAACTGTTTAATAATTGTAAACAAAGCCGCCAAAGATTGAGAAACGATGCACAGGTTCGTAAGTGTTTGCGTAAGTGCTTTCGTGAATCTGGCCCAGGTATCCGTGTGGTCCCGAGAACAGTCGTGGTTGTTGACATCATAAGGTCAACAGTTCTTGTCAGATGACAACCTGTCACCAGGAGCTACATCTGACGTCTCTTTATGCTCCTTAACTCCTCAAGATCAAATATTATTTCTCATATATAAAGGAAGACGTCCCCCAGGTGTCCCTGCTCCACACCCGGTGTTTGCTCTCTAAGCAACAGCCTGGTGGACCAAGCTCTCACAAGTCAAGCCTGGCCCCGGCCGGTCTTGGGGAGTAGAAGAACTCCCAGAACCCCATCAAGGTACATATATACTTCTTCATTCGTCAATTATAAGAATTTAAACATGAGAAACAATATATAGGCTATCAAAGAACAACATATTTATTCGGACCAACATTATAGAAAATGGAAAATAGGTTCTATCATAGTGTCCTATGATGGAACACATCAACAAATGTGTGATGTTCGCGGGGAGAACATCGAGATGATGAGCAGGATAAGAACATATAATGACTTAAGAAACTGCACCACGATCTGGAACTACTGACGTTATCGTCGGACAAGTGGTATTTAGAGTTGAAATCCTACAAGTGCAAAGTCATGAAGCCAGGAGCCAGGAAATGAGACCTGAAACAGCCTACCCTCCCGAGGCTCCTGAGGACAGCTACTGGAAATATGCAGCTGAGAGAAGCACCCGCGGAAAATTTGCCCGAAACGCTATGCGTACTAGTTTTTTTATTATTATTATTTTCTACCACAGACGTGGCCACACATTTACAATGCTAACCAGCATATATACATTTTCTTCTGTCCTCCATGGACAGGGTTAGAAATCAGTTAAACATATAGTTCAGGGATTTATTGAACAATCAACCACAGAAGGTGATTCGGCACTTTTAAAATGCTAAGCTAACCTACATACGGAAATACATAGATACACAGATTTACGTATGCCATGCGTACTAGTGGCTTTAGGTATCGTATGTACTAGCTCTATCTATAAATCCAACATTATGTTTGTAAATCAACTATATATGTACTTTCCTGAATAAAATTTACTTACTTTACTTACTAAAAACTCTACCATTTACTCCCCAAACTCTGTACCTACAAAACCCACTGTACCTTCTTGTGTACCATGGGTTGTGTGTTTTACATATATCAAACTAAATTTATTTCATAAGATGTTTTTAACAAGACTGCACCAGAATCATACACAAAACTTGCGAATAATAAAACCTGCCCCAGGTGGAGGCCAGGCGGCATGTAGATGAGGTCCATCTAGGTGCTGCTACCTGAATATGGATGTGCGCGCGCCTCCAGAAGTATGTCGAGAGAGAAATATACCATAATGTAACTGTAAGACCACCACCAGGTGTATTCTGAACAGCAGAGTCCCAAGCAGTGTGTTTCAACTAACTGCTGGCACTTGGTAATTCCTTGAGCTTGTACGGGGAGTGTCAAAATGTTACTCCACCACCCCATCCTTCACTGGGGCATCATCGCCCCATCCTTCACTGGGGCACCATCACCCCACCCTTCACTGGGGCATCATCACCCCATCCTTCACTGGGGCACCATCACCCCACCCTTCACTGGGGCATCACCACTCGTCCAACAACTTGCCAAATCACTCCAGATGAGACGTCGAAATTTATCAACGGGATTTCTCAAATTATGATGAGGCTACTGCTCCCTCCCTTCAATATCCCCATGGCATACCCTAGCCACACCCTTCCTTAGCCACACTCTTCCCTTGCTACACCCTTCCCTAGCCACACCCTCCCCTAGCCACACCCTCTCCTGGCCATAACCAGAAATAAGTTTTGTAGATAACATTACCTAGACTGTCAATAGCCTACTTCCGGCTATTGTAACAGCTAATACAAATGATATATTACATAAATGTGGTCCAAACAAGCCACTGGGATTATTACTGCTGCTGTTACTGGTACGCACATGTAAGGTGTTGAAGCCAGGTCCCATTATTTAAGCCTTGACACCCAGGTGTGTTGTGGCGGGCGTGCCCTGAACAGCAAGGTTGGAACAACAACAACAGCCTGGCAGAACAGTGTGATAAGCGGTTGCTTCATTATCCATCTTCTGACGTCTCATGGTAGACATCTTAAATGTCCCGTTTATTGTTGTCATTCCTTACTCTTCGTCGTGGCAACTCTTGAAGATGCCGTTATGCCTCAACCTTTGGAATTTATTAAGGCCTGTCAACCTTTGGAATTTATTAAGGCCTGTCAACCTTTGGAATTTATTAAGGCCTGTCAACCTTTGGAATTTATTAAGGCCTGTCAACCTCTGGAATTTATTAAGGCCTGTCAACCTCTGGAATTTATTAAGGCATGTCAACCTCTGGAATTCATTAAGGCCTGTCAACCTCTGGAATTTATTAAGGCCTGTCAACCTCTGGAATTTATTAAGGCCTGTCAACCTCTGGAATTTATTAAGGCCTGTCAACCTCTGGAATTTATTAAGGCATGTCAACCTCTGGAATTCATTAAGGCCTGTCAACCTCTGGAATTTATTAAGGCCTGTCAACCTCTGGAATTCATTAAGGCCTGTCAACCTCTGGAATTCATTAAGGCCTGTCAACCTCTGGAATTCATTAAGGCCTGTCAACCTCTGGAATTCATTAAGGCCTGTCAACCTCTGGAATTCATTAAGGCCTGTCAACCTTTGGAATTCATTAAGGCCTGTCAACCTCTGGAATTCATTAAGGCCTGTCAACCTCAGGAATTCATTAAGGCCTGTCAACCTCTGGAATTCATTAAGGCCTGTCAACCTCTGGAATTCATTAAGGCCTGTCAACCTCTGGAATTCATTAAGGCCTGTCAACCTCTGGAATTCATTAAGGCCTGTCAACCTCTGGAATTCATTAAGGCCACCACAACTACTTACTGACCAACCAGTAAGTATACTTTAGTTCTGAACTATTAAAGTCAAGTCTCAGGTGAACTTACACTGAGTTTACAGCAGTCCTGGACTCTGAAGGTTGTCCAGCTGAAATTATGTTTCACTCCTGCACGGAGGAATCATTAATTTTTTAAGGGTGGTTTGTAGTTTAATTTTCTCCAGACTCCATAAAGTGAATAGTAGCAAACTCTACTATCTAATTGCCCATTACGTCAATATATGTACGATGGTACACATAGTTACAAAGAGTGTGATGAAAAGAGTAGGGACTGCAGGACGGTTGCCTGGTGTTTGTACACAAACAAATTTTTCTATGTGCGCACAATGGCTCCGACGCTGCCTTTTGTTTCTTTCTCTTAAAGCACCTAGTGCACTTGGGCAATTCCTTGAGGCACTTTATCCTAGTAACGCGATCACCCAAGTTATGTGCTATCAATCTGCTGTATGGTGTCTATTAATCTTGTTTAAATTACCAATCAAGCTGTCAATGTAATCAATCAGAGCTTTAATATACTAATGTGCTTTAATATACTTACTAATCTCTCTCATCTCATTTTTTTCTTGCAATGTATCTGTTATCATTTTATTAATTCTGTTAGAATTTACCTACTTAAAATTATCTGTTAGATTAAGGACCTGCCCGAAACGCTGCGCGTACTAGTGGCTTTACAAGATTGTAAATACTATGCAATGTATTCTCACAAACCCAATGTACCTTCTTGTATATAAATAAATAAATAAATAAATAAATAAATAAATAAATAAATAAATAAATAAATAAATAAAATAAATAAATATTTCATCATCATGCACTCTTTCCTCTGCAGATTTAAATTTTCATATGGCGGAGAAACTTAGAATTACCATAATATTTACTATGCTTGTACCTGCATATTACCGAATTTGATTCTGGCTGTGCGCATGAGCAGTTTCAGCAGTGTTTTGACTATGAAGGTGTTTTGGCTATGTATGTGACTGGATTTAAATTTATTTGAGGCTACGTATGCTCTTTATTCATACTTGACTGTGCACTGCATGGCTCTCCATCACTCGTATCGATCTGCCGACGGGAACAAAATGGGGGGGGGGGATGCAACAATTATATAACTCAGAACAAAAGGACATTTCCTGCTCCGTGTGGAAACTTTTTTTTTTTAGTTTATATTCAAATCGAGATTTTCATGATGCTATCGGCCAAAACAACTTTCTCGGACACACCTACACTATTGCGCTCACTGTGTGGCCAAATCTATTCAACAACCATGCAAACATTTATGTATCAAAAGAAACAAACATGCATTTAAAAAAAGGTCCAAAATGCTATAAATATTTCCTAAAACGGTACGGGAATTTACTATTAATATTACTGGTTAAATGATATATCGTATTTAATGGTGGACAGGACACATGTTTTTGGTTTACTAACAACCGAATATTTACTATTCTATTTATATGTACAACATCACATGGTTTTACCTTACGAAACACTTGAAATTTACTTTCAATAAATGTATAATGAAACATTAATATATATATATATATATATATATATATATATATATATATATATATATATATATATATATATATATATATATATATATATATATATATATATATATCAACACCTTCAGCCTTGCTGTAGGTAACCCGATTCTTGCTAAACAGAAGTAACAACAACAACAACAATACCTACAACAGAAGCAACAACAACAACAACAACAACAACAACACCAACAACAACAACAACAACAGAAGCAACAAACACTACAACAGAATTTCCGCACCGGATTTCCTGCTTATTGTGTATGGTAATAATTTTTTGTCACATGCGATTTATTTATTTGCTCGCGTGCTTGTCTGTGTTTTACTATTTATATTGACTATTTGTGCCTGCAGGATTGAGCTGCTAGCTCTTGGACCCCGCCTCTCAAACAGTCGGTTGTCTAATGTACTGACTCCCGACCTATTTTATCTATCATATCTACTACATATATTTATTACACACACACACACACCTCCCCAGGATGCAGCCCGCAACAGCTGTCTGATTCCCAGGTACCTATTTATTGCAAGGTGAACAGAGGCACCAGGTGAAAGAAACTAGCCCTTTGTTTGTCTCGGCCGGGAATCACACCCGGATCCATGAACTGTGAATATCGAACGCTGTCCGTGTGTATGTGTGTGTGTGTGTGTGTGTATATCTGTGTGCATGTGTGTGTGTGTTAGTGCGTGTGTGTGTGCATATGTGAACGTGTGAGAGCGTGTGCGTGTGTGAGCGTGAGTGTACGTACACACCAGACAGGGTACAGAGCAATGCAGATGTGTGGCTGGACTGTCACTGCTAGTGTTGGGTGACAGGTGTGTGCCAGCTGCCTGTCACACAACTGACACTGCCGCAACACCCGTCCCAAGCACCTGTCCACACTAAGCAATAGTGCGGACAGTGGCTTAGATGACAGGTCAGTCATCTGTCAATGAATCTTTCAACTCCCGTTGTCAGGGGACAGGAAGCCGGTGTACTTACCTTTATCAACATCCCCCTAGGCCAACTATTGACTTTCCCCACAACAATTTCCTAACTGCTAGGTGAACAGAGGCATCAGGTGAATTGAGCCCTAGGCCCTCGAGTGTGAGTCGAGGACGCAAACCACTGCGCTATGTTTAAAAAACAGACGCCGCGTATGCGCAACAAATGAATGACTTTTTTCATCACAACGATAATTTGCATTTCTCTATATCATAGCTGTGACGAGGAGTACCCTGCTGGCGGAACTCTGTGGGCCATGTGTTGAAGTACTTCGTAGAGTACTTCAGAAGAGAGATTTTGCAAAGTCAGTTTGATTTCTCAAGCCATGGTGAGATATGTTTTGTGGGTGGCGTATCACGCTATCAGTCCCCACAGAACCATGATAGCAAGTCACGCTGTCAGTCCCCACAGAACCATGATAGCAAGTCATGCTGTCAGCCTCTGTCGGCCTTTGTACCGAGGCGCCGTTGTACCCGGGGAGCCTTTGTGCCAGGACTGTGGGGATCACATTACCTGATCAGTATGCTGACTGGCTTTCAGCGGGGTTATTCCCCTGAATAATGTGAAGGTAAAGTGAATATGCCTTTTAAAAACTCTAGGAAAATAACTTGACTATTTACAAATAATGTGTTGGAACTGTTTTAGAAATGTTTGTGTGTGTTTATAATGTCTTGAAAAGTCATGTTGTGTGTTATAAGCTGTTGTTCTGTTATAAACGTTTTTTTCTGTTGCAAACTTTTGTTCTCTGTTATGTACTGTTGTTCAACGGCACGAGTTATGATATTCTGTTATTCAACGGCCAGAACTATGATGCTATGTTATTCAACAGGCAGGACTATGACCCTCTGTTATTCAACGGCCAGAACTATGACGATGCTCTTGTTCAACGGCAAGCACAGAGTGTCTATATAAACGGTCCATTAACTGCATAGATTCGCAGCAATATTTACAGACAGAAATTAGGCTACGTCCATCCACATCTCATCTGACACAAAGGAACACTGGACATATGTAGTGGACGTATATGGACCATTTTTATGTCTATTGAGTTACGACATTACGTTACATAACGCTGGGATTCGAAGCTTCGTCACAGTTTGAGTGAAACACACTCGAGACCGTCGACAAATTTGTCTCTTAAGAGAGGAAACCGGTTGGC
Source organism: Procambarus virginalis (assembly GCA_020271785.1). NCBI lineage: Eukaryota > Metazoa > Arthropoda > Malacostraca > Decapoda > Cambaridae > Procambarus > Procambarus virginalis. The sequence goes on along the minus strand of WNGS01001312.1, from coordinate 9,100,858 downwards.
GGGTTCTGCTACAATCCGTTCTTTCACCTTATTCACGGAATCCGTTTAAAATGCGTCGTAATAATGAAACCCAAAGCAGTGTAATACTGACGTCTAAGGCCTAACCTAACAGGAAGTGATCACGTTTCGGTCCGTCCTGGGGCCAGATTCACGAAGCAGTTACGCTAGTACTTACGAACGTGTACGTCTTTTCTCGATCTTTCGCGGCTTTGGTTATATTTATTAAACAGTTTACAAGCATGAAAACTTGCCAAACAACTGTTGTTATTGTTATAAACAGCCTCCTGGTGCTTCGGAGCTCATTAACTGTTTAATAATTGTAAACAAAGCCGCCAAAGATTGAGAAAAGATGTACAGGTTCGTAAGTGCTTGCGTAACTGCTTCGTGAATCTGGCCCTACTGGACATCAAGTCGCGTAAAGAAAAAAAAAATGTCACATTTTCGTCCACGTTCCGCATTGACGTTTTCTATGTACCGGCTTCGATAGGTTAGGCGGCTTGCATGGTATTCGTACGTTTCTGGCGAGGCAAAAAACAGTTGCATCTTTTTACGGAGTGTCACGGAGAGAGCGGGGTGGCCAGACAGCAGGAGGGAAGGGTGCACTGGATCATGTACCCTTGGTGGTGGTGGCGGCTGACGGGTGAAACACCCACATTGTCAAGAGGCACCGTAGCGAGACGCGTTCCACAGCAGTCATAAATGGCAGTGGGTGATCTTGTCAGGCTTGACGGGCTGCAACCTGTCCTCCTTCAATTTATCCTCCAACAAAGAACGTCGCTTTTCGCTCGTATGCGTCACATTAGGCCAAAATTATCGTGCCAGAAAATGGAAGCGGCTCGCGAAAGTGACGTACTGTTCCGTTTCCCGTTTTAGGTCCTCTGATGGATTAGGAGAGGACACTTAAAACTGACCGTATCCTTGACGTTGGGAGACCTTAGGAGGACGGGCTGCAGTGAGACAATACAAGGCATTGACTTGATAATCACTCAATGTCACTCAGCATGTCCGTGTTTACTGAAGCCTGAGTGTCACTGTCGACTCTCTGGAGTGTTACTTGAGGCTACCACCACAATTAACTGTCCAGTGCAGATAAACTTTCACTTACTGACGCTGTAGAGAAACCGTAACACCACTTAAGTGCCGAGTTGTCACTTTAAACGTCGCCTTCTACAGGAGACATGACATCCCTACAACGTAGGCTACCACTCAATATCACTTGAAATAATGTCACTGGAGCAACAGGTCTCCACACCCGCCCCTGGCACGGTACTGGTTATCGGAAATACACAACTTCTACACATGAAACTTTTAACTGACTGCTCTGCATGCTGTCTAGAACCTTAGACTCTCTACTCTCAGTCTGGCTCAGAGCGCAACGCCAATCCCCTCCTGAATCGGGAACACCACTGAGTACATTCTTCCTCGATGAACTCTTGGGTGACAATGTGCGCCATTGAACTGTGCCCTGCGCCATTGAACTGTCTTGTAGCTCTTCCTCGCTTGTCACATGACCTCAAATTACACCTCGATTGGCGGGTCGGTGTGAATCTCAGCCAATCAGGTCAGACACCTACATCCGGGTGTTTCAAGACCTCGCCCCGCTCTCTAGGCGCGAAAATCTAGTTGATGCGGCGACGCTATGGAACCATATTCAAAATCTTACAGACTAGGCTGCCACCTTGAAAATCATAAAGTGCCAAATTACTCAATAAACGCGAACGAAGAACACTGTTGACGTGACAAAAACTGACGGTACAAGAAACATTCGAGACCAAGAGTGTGTTTTGACCTGCAGTGAGACGCAGCTGGAGGCGTCACCGTCTGCGTGGGGACTTCATTAGTGTGTAGGTAGTGATCTTCAGGAGCCGGGGTCTGTCTCTGTTACCACACAGTAGTGGCGGCACACAGGCACGGAACACAGGAGCAACACACGGAAGCAACACACAGGCACGGAACACTGCAGCAGAGCAACATAGACACGGGACACCACGGGACTGGCACGGCACACCACACAACAGCAACATAGGTACGGAACACTACACAGCAACAACATAAAGGTACAGCAACAACAGAGGCACAGCGCACAGCAACAGGGGAACGGAACACAGCAACAAGAGAGGCACGGAACACAGCAACAAGAGAGGCACGGAACACTGACAGCCCCCTGGCACGTAAGACTGAGATAAGCACCGGCTGGCACGTGACTATCACGTACACAAGTTGTTGCTCCTGGGAAACAAAAACCAGTAAACATTACACATCTCGGCGACTCATACCTATCCTCCGTCCGACTCTAGATCCATATCCTCTCCAAGGGCTAAATAGTCGCAATGGCTTAGCGCTTTCTCCAGATAATTGCCTCATTCATTCCAACTGCCACACCTGAGTGTCACTGGTGAGTGGCGGCACTCACCGACCACACCTGACAGTGGCACTGGTGGAGTGCAACTCACCGTGTACAGGTTGTGTAGCCAACGTT
>WNGS01001312.1:9072998-9087998 GCA_020271785.1 Procambarus virginalis | reverse complement strand
TAGGTAATTACACTTAGGTAATTACACAGTATATATAATATACACACACACATAGGCCTGGTGGATAGCGCGCAGGACTCGAAATTCTGTGGTGCGGGTTCAATTCCCGCATGAGGCAGAAACAAATGGGCAAAGTTTCTTTCACCCTGAATGCCCCTGTTACTTAGCAGTAAATAGGTACCTGGGGTTAGTCAGCTGTCATGGGCTGCTTCCTGGGATGTGTGTGTGTGGGGTGTGAAAAAAAAAAGTACTTAGTAAACAGTTGATTGACAGTTGAGAGGCGGTCAACCCCCGCAAACACAACTAGGTGAATACACACAGTATACAGTACTAGGACATCAATAATCACAGTCGTACCATATCTGTATCTGGCTGGAAGAAGAGGGGGGCCCATAGCCTCGGAGAAAAACACGGAAAGCATTTGAGTAGATTCTTAGGTCGCATCCAATGCAGTTTCCACATTCCTTTTTCCTGCCCCCCTTCCCCCCTCTATTTTTATGTTTTGTTTTGCTTTATTAGATACAGGTATTTAAAATTATAAATGTCATGCCTATTAGCCAGAACTGTAGTACATAGCCAAGTAATCAAAGGCCATTTTGCCTGGCAATCAAAGTGATTTAGCATATTTTCAATATTTCCTTGTAAATTTGTTCAATATTAACATTGACATAATATTGACAATGAATTTCTAATTAGGCTTTTACCTGTCTTAGGAAGTATTGAGAAATAATTGGCATATTTAGGTTAGGTCAAGTTTCAAAGTTAGATTTGATTCTAATAAAAAAATCTTTATGTAGTATATTATAATTGAAAACTCTTATCATTCTATAAGAGAAAATGTTTGGAAAATTCATATTTTAGAAAATTTTGGTTGTTTATATGTTAAAAAAATATTTAATGTTTTCAGTAACATGGCAGTAGTAGTAGAAAGAAAATAATATATACTTAATATTTGTAATATTTGCTACAAGCTTTAGATAAATGTTTGTTTATAATTTGTTTTTCTACGTAGAATGCTGTGTCAGGGATTCAACCGGCCGGGGCATCATCATCGCTCTTCTTACGGAGTGAAAGCAGCTTTGGTCTATATCCCAGGCCGACGCCCAGAATACCTGTTACCTCAGAGCTTCTTAAAGAGCTCCTACATGCTGTATATTTTGCCATGTAAGTTATTTTCTCTTGATACATCATGCTGGTGCACCTTATTTGCATCCTGTGGGAATTTTTAAGAGCAATATATTCACTAACAATGTATTTAATTTATTTATAGATAAACACCAAACTGAAAAAATCTATTTCAGTTACTGTACTATCAAATGTATTGTATGCAATTTTATGCTTGATTATTTGTGTGTGTTATGCATATGCATTGAAACTCATTAATCCGAAACTACATTTATCCCGACTTCAGATAACCTGAAATAAAAAATATCTGGACATCATTAGATGGTTCTGGAAATTATCCCAAATGTGGACTAAGTACAGTTATCAGCAAATTCCAGATACAGTCTTTGTTTATAGGCAGTTGTAGATTATTCACATACCAGAAAACTTTTCCATTTGTCTTGACTCGACACACATTCTGTTTACATTGGCCGTGTGGGTCTAGTGGCACTTTACTGACTCAGAGTGGTATCATAAAATCATAGTCATATCAATCATAAACTAGATTGGCTTGGTTATTTGCTTTCCTTAGTTAAATTCTGTACTCTGCATTGAAGCAGCATTTTCTGTATCTTATAGCAGCCCATCCTCCTGTTTGGAAGTACATGCACTTATAGTAATGACGAGGACCATAGTACTGTATACCGACGTACAACGAAATTAGAAAGTAGAAATCGGCACTATTGAGTTGGACAAACAGGAAAACTATTTTTACTTGTTTTGACAGACGAAACTTGTTTTCATTTTGACAAACAAAACTAACCTAACCTCACCTCCCTAGGCCTAATACACGATATCTGCGGCCTAATATAGTACATATGAGCTATACTAGGCCTAGGAATATTTAAGTTTGTGTTTTAGCTTCATTTTAAATGAATACTTACTAGTCAACAAAGTACTACTAAAAGTTAAGTACATACGAATTTGGATTATTGACGATTGTCACACTAGATACCTGTACTATCTAAACAGGAGGATGGGTTGCTTATAGTGGACTGTATTGAGCTGAAACATAGTAGTGCAGTGTTTAGGTTCAGTATTACAATATTTATTTATTTTCTACTTTCCATAGTGACACCAAAATTTTGCTATACTGTAATGCTGAAATCCACCAAAGAGCCATAACACAAATACAACTTTAAGCAAACCTGTTGTACAAATATAGTTATAATAAAGTATCACCTCAGATTCCAAAATTGTTGGATGTAAAAATAATCAAATCAAATAAAAAAAAAACATAAATTTAGCCTAATATATTTTTTTTAATTTATTTAAATTTAAATAAATTTAAAATTTGTAATCTTATGTGAATTATTTTCCTGACATTCAAAGTGTTGTTTTAAACTTCAGTGTGCCTTTCAAGATAAGAAAAGGTGTAAATGGAGTGCTGCTAATCTGCCCCAACTGGGGTACCTTATAGTCATTGAACAAACAAACATTGACAAATGTTAATCTTCTTGCTAGATAAGCTGCTCATTGAGACAGTTAAGCAAATCCCAGCTGTGTCTGGGTACAAATGACAGATGAACAACCACCAAGTTACCTTCCTATTGGGGGGGTGTGGTACATGCTGCTATGACGGTATGTCTACTCACAGGATGAGTGCCTCTGCCCAATAAAATCGTGCCTCGGGCAAAATTAAAAAAAAGAATCGGTGAACAGCATTGGTAATGTTCAGTACTAATCTTTAAAGGAGGGAAAAAGAGAACCGCATGTTAATTATATATACCAAAGTTTGTCCAGTATACCTTCACATCTATTGAGTGATATTCAAACAAGTTTGACTAGATGTTGGAAGCCTCCTGAAAGTGGCTATGGCCTATAAGTTGTTAAGGAAGACATAAGGAAGGATCACAAAGACTCGGGTATCCTTCATAGCCCACAGAATATTAGATCTGGGATGCTTTGGGGAGGTTGGCAGTACCATTGAAGATCATCACTGTACACAGTGAGGATCTTCACCTGGGCAAAATTCAGTTTGGGATTGTGTTTAGTGAAGACCCATAGATGATCAAGATTGTGCACAATGAGGATTAGGTGTAATCAATATTGTGGGTATTGATGTAATGAAGGTTGTAGTGGGGATTGTGTGTAGTGATGATGTACACCGTTGATGACTGTTAACATTCAACCCACTTAATCTGGATCAGGGAAGTAGCTGCGCTTGGAAGTGTCAGCTCCTAGTCATCATTTGGCCAATGCCAGATTCCTCTTTCAGTGAATATTATGTCAGAATTTGTATAGCTATACATTAGGCTGTTAGGGTGGTAAGCCTTAATATTCAGGCATATATCTCAGGATTAATTCCTAGTTCAATTACGTTGTCCCTTGAAAAATATTTTTGCTCACTTTATTGATTGACAGATGTGAATGAGATGCAGCCTTCCAGATATTAGAACTCTCACAAGTTCTAATATCTGGAAGTCTGTATCTAATTCATATGCCCTTTTTTCACCCCCCATTTTCAATCCATGGAATGGCCTACCCACCAAGGCCATAAATGCCAAGACCGTATTTTCACTCAAAATTCAGTTGAAAAAGTCCTCGGGAACAATTGTAGCCCTTGGGTAAATTCAAAGTAAATATCAATGTCTGTGATGGTGGTGGTGGGAGGTTCTTGTGCTCAAGAGCATTTTTTTTCCAAGGATGGCAGGCCCTTGCAAGGCTCATCTTTTGAGTATAATTAGTAGACTGCTGATATGATAAACAACTGGGGAAGGAAAGTAAACATCAGGTGAACCTATTCATCTAGCAGTAAGTAGATACTCAGGAGTTAGCTTGTTGTGGGGTTGCATCCTGGGCTGGGTCAGTAATTTGAACCTTGGAGGGACCTAGGTATAAGTCTAACATATATCAATAGAGTCTGGCTGCCTGTCCCTCGATACTATGAATTAAGTAATGGTAATGTCTTCTCACAGACATAATAACAGGATAAAAACCCACATTGTGTGTTTATGAAATTTATATAAAGATATACACAGTCTTTCGTGCCCTCCTGAGTGCTTTGTCAAGGTCTGAGTATGTGGTTAGGAGGAGACTTTCTCAACGACTAATGAGGCTGCTATCCCTGGATCTAATCCTCTTGTGCCTCTTGGCCTGACCATGTCACCTCTACTCCAGATTGCCAATGTACTGTGGGGATATCTTCTATGGAATATCAGGTGTCCTTTCTGATTCTTTTATGGAATTTCATAGAAGACATCGCCACAGATACATCGGCAGTCGGAATAGAGGTGACATGGTCAAGAGGTCAAGAAGGATGTGAGGATTGGAGCCAGGGATAGCAACCTCATTAATCGTTGAGATGTAATTCCCACTAACCACATACTCAGACCTTGACAAAGCACCCATGAAAACACAATAGATTTGGTATAAATCTTTACATAATTTTGTAAATACAGTACACAAGTGTGGGTATATTATCCAATGAATTATAATTACTATCATTTAATAGCAGCAGAAGGGTTAAAAAGGTACACACATGTTGAAAGTGATCGAAATTGGTAAGCTCATCTTGTTTTTAATTTTTTTTGCTTATAACTGAAAGTCAGATATCCGGATAACCTTGAGCACCATTTTCCTGGATAAATGAGGTTTCACTATATGGCAATTATTTATTTCTGCATGTCTCATGAGCTCATCATTATTAAGAATCCCTTCTAATTTTTCTTGCATGTTTCTTAAGCACATAGAGTACAGGTAGTTACTTTTACATTTTGTCTCCAGAAAATGTTAACCAAAAATTTTGCTGTATTATTTAGGCACACTACTTTCTTGTTATGAATCTATTAAAGGGCAGATTAGTTATATGATCAAAATAAGTTTTCTAAATTGTTGTACAGGTATACAGGGGTACCTTGTTGCTTTTAGTAAAATTGAAGTAGGTCTTTAACTGAAAGTTTGGTTTAGTCATTAGTGAAAAAGGAATTCAAACATATAAGTCTCATTAAAACTTGCAATAATTTGTAAAACCTTCCCTCACTTTTCAGTAATTTGTATGCTTACTCAGTATGTTAAATATTTCATATTCATCTTATTTTTAAATTTTTGTTCCTTAACTCTTGATGGATTTTTTTTTAACATGAAAGCTTAAATATTTTTTCTTGTTGAATCACTTTTAACAATAAATATGCTATCAGCTCCTTTTGACAGATATTCCCCAAATACATGTGTATTTTATTCTTTATTGGGTGTATCAAAGATCATAGCTGGGTCTTCCATAAATAAATACAGTACTCATTGTTTCATATTCGTTGTTTCACAATGTTTAGTCCAGAGGAATTTTGAGATTGAGGTTCATTACCTGGGTCTCGATGATGCAGTGGGTTCGTTCTTGATGCACAATTGAGAATTCCGGGTTCGTTCTTGACTCACAATCGAGTTTCGGGGTTCGAATCCCGTGTAGGACTGAAATAGTGGGCACATATCTTTTCACCTAATGGCTCTGTTCACCTAGCAGTAAGTAGGTACCCAGGAGTTAGTCAGCTTTTTGTGGGGTTGCATCCTGGGCGGGGTCAGTAATTTGACCTTGAGGGGGAGTGGGTAGGGGATATGATATAAGCCTAACATGTATGAATACACTCTGGCTTCCTGTCCCCCTGACAATGAATTATTACTTTTCTTTTAGTGCAACGAAAATTGGTATGTGATGATGTAATTGGGTGATGGTATATTATCCATCTCGGTTTATCATCCTGAATCGCTATAACTAAAGTGAATGGACAGTGTAGGTGCACCAAGCATTGTAAAGGCTTTAATTCCAAATATTCTATGATACTGGATTATTGCATACCGATTGTATCCTCTTCATTTTATTAGTTAACTTTTGAAAATATGGAAGATGAAGGCTAGATGTTAATTTGGTGTATTCGGAACTTAGATATGGGTGCTATGTAAACTGGTAATACTGTAGGCTTAATGTCATAAGCCCATGCCTCTTGACATACGTTAAAATCTTGCAGACCTTTTTTCAGTGTGCAGTAGAGTGCCCACGGAGAGCCTTCTCTTCTCACCACATCCATTACATCACCTCACATTCCTCTTGTCAGCTGGAGGAAGAAGGGTCTCTTGACTTCTGCTGTAATGTATTTGGATTGCAATTACAAACACATTTTAACATGTACATCTTGTAAATATTATGACTAACAGTACACCTTCTTATAATAATAATAATAATAATAAATTGATCATAATTACAGTACAGTACTTCAAATTTTGCTTTTAGTAATATTCCTAAATTTTGCTTCCATTAAAATGTCTAAATTTTGCTTGATGTAAAATTCATTTATTTTCTTCTGTATTATATTCTGCTGTAAAATCTTTAATTTTAAAATACTGAAAGTTGAAGGGTAAACCAAATTGGGCAAGCAAGAAAAACAATTTTGTTTAGATAATAGTTACATAAGGTAGACAAGTAAATAACACAGTAGGGTGCACCACAACACATGCTCAAGGAGCTAAGTACAGTAAAAACAAAGCAGTTGGCCCAGATGGAGTTTCACCATGGGTTCTGAGAGAATGTGCATCTGAGCTTAGCATTCTACTTCACCTGATCTTTCGGCATTCCTGTGTACAGGAGTTGTAGCAGACGTGTGGAAAAAAGGCTAACATAGTTCCAATCTACAAAAGTGGCAGCAGGGAAGACCCTCTCAATTATAGACCTGTATAGTTGACAAGTGTAATAGTCAAAATATTGGAAAGTAATTAAAATTAAATGGGTAGAACACCTGGAGAGAAACGATAAATATCAGACCGCCAGTATGGTTTTCAATCTGGAAGATCCTGTGTAACATTACTCAGTTCTATGATCAAGCCACAGAGGTCTTACAGGAAAGAGATGGTTGGGTTGACTGCATCTATCTGGACCTAAAAAAGGCTTTCGACAGAGTTCCATGTAAGAGGTTGTTCTGGAACTGGAACACGTTGGAGGGGTGACAGGTAAGCTTCTAACATGGCTGAAAAATTTTCTGACATAGAAAAATGAGGGCAGTAATAAGAGGAAGTGTATTGGACTGGAGAAATGTCACAAGTGGAGTACCACAGGGTTCAGTTCTTGCACCGGTAATGTTCTTGTCTACACAAATGATCTACCAGATGTAATACAGATTATATGAACATGTTTGCTGATGATGCTGAAATAATAGGGAAGATAAGAAACTTAGATGATTGTCATGCCCTTCAAGAAGACCTGGACAAAATAAGTGTATGAAGCACACTTGCAATTGGAATTAATGTGAATAAATGCTATGTTATGGAATGTGGAATAGGAGAACATAGACCCCACACAACCAGTAAAGTATAGAAATCTTTAAAGAAGTCTGATAAAGTAAGAGGTATAGAGGTGGTTCTAGAAAGAAAACTATCATCCGAGGACCACATAAAGAACATAATGCGAGGAGCCTATGCTACACTTATAACTTCAGAATTGCTTTTAAATAACATGGATGGCAAAATACTAAAGATGTTGTTCAAGACTTTTGTTAAACCAAAGCTGGAATATGCAGTGGTTGTATGGTGCCTATATTTTAAGCACATCAACAAACTCAAAAAGTGTGCAAAGACATGCATCTCAATGGCTCCCAGAGCTGAAGAAAAGAGTTATGGGGAGAGGCTAGAGGCATTAAATATGCCAAAACTAGAAGCTGAAAGAAAAAGAGGTGACTTGATCCTTCTTACAAAATAGTAATTGGATAAAATTGATAGGGAAGAATTCCAGAATTGGAATTAGTAGATTGGAACTATGTTGCCTTCTTCCACACATCAGTTACGACGCTTGTACACATGGATGCCTGAAAAATCAGTTGAAGTGGAATGCTGACTCAGGTGCACATTCTCTTAGAACCCATGGTGAAACTCCATCTGGACCAACTGCTTTGTACTTACTTAGCTCCTTGAGCATTTTTACCACTTCGTCTCTAGACACGTCTTTGTGCTCTATATTGTTCTCTGGAATTCTTATTGTTCTGTTTCCCAGAAGATTTCTTCTTGTACAAACACACTTTGGAACTTTTTGTTTAATGTTTCACACATTTCCACACACAATAGTGTGTGTAGTTAAGGCATAACAATTATCAGAGTTACACTCAGGAGCTACTAGGACCCCACCAGAAGAGGGCATTTCATTCTATCAACACTTGGTTTTACCAATAATGAATTGTTATTTTCTCATGGTCTATGTTTTATAATTTTGTATTTTGTTTACATTCTAATTAGACAAAAATATTCATAACATTTAACGTTAATAATTATAGTAAAGAAAATGAGAAACAAGTCTTGAACAAGAATATGAAAACATTTACAGTGTACATATAAATTTCTTTCCAAGTACAGTATGCAAATCAACTCCACTGTGTTTATAGTCAGAGAGTTAAGGTGAGGTGAGAAAGCCGAATGTGTAATTACTTACGTGTAGTTGCAGGAGGAGAGCTGTGCTTGTGGTGTACCCTACAGTCATTATTTTATAGTGTTTTGAAGCTTCTGATGCTTTTGCAGCCACTACCTCTTTAAATGATTTCATCTGTCTACAACTCTGCAAAAAGAGAACTTTCTCATGTTTTGGGGCACCTTTGTTATCTTAGTTTGAATCTGTGGCCTCTTGTTCTTGAGTTGGAGATTTAAAAAAAAACTCCTTTTAATTTTGTTGTTTATTGTTAACTTTTTGTGTGTGATTATATCCCCCTCTTTTTTTCCCCCCTCTTTCTATATACTGTATTAGCATTGGCATATTTAATGCATCCAGCTCTCGTCATAGCTCTTGATTTATAGGTCTGAAAGCATTTAGTAATACAGTATATCTTTGCACAACTTCTAGAGTGTGTGTGGTTTTTTATACAATATGTAAAATATCATAACACACATTATGTAAAAGAAATATTAGAAATATGTGTGTGTGAGGTGCAAAGGGTTGAGAGTTTGTAGGAAGCATAATTGCCATTTTTTAGCATTACCATGTGTTATGACATTTTGTATCACCAACCAATGGCAGGATTTACTCGATCCTGGGGATTGTTCAGAAGTCAGAGAACCTCTGAACAGCAAAGATTACATGCTTTGGAAACATGTTTGTAGTTATCCAGTTGGAAGTCACATACAGTATTGCATCACAGGCATGTTTACCTTGAATCACCGCAATTGACTAGTGTATCTACAAGGTTAACTCGCTGAGGGACTGGTCCATTGTAAACAAAGATGACAGTCTCATAGTCAGTGGTCTCTACAGGTTATATCACTCTTGTTTTATTAATTTTGTTCCTTTTTTTTGTAATCACTTATTTCTAACTGAGTGACTAATCATTTATTTGGACTCTCTAAAATATTAGTGTTATGTTGTTATGTAAGACCTCTTTACTCTTGTGTGGGGCATGATGCATGGTGTATCAAAATCACCTAAATGCAGTTACAGGATGGGAACTAGGCTTGTGGTGGTCTATTTTCTCTATAACCTTTATCAAATGAAGTTTTGATGCTTCTGATTGCTTTGGTATAAAATTCTCTCTCAATTAATTTATTCCATCTGTCTACCATTATGCTTACAAAAGAAAATTACTGAATAATCTTTTGGCATGTTTGATTTCTTAGTTAGAATCTATAGCCTCTTGTTCTTAATTATTTGGATTTCAAATTTCCTCTTATCTGTTTTGTTGATCCCTGTCATGATTTTGTATTTGGTGATTACATAATTCACTCTCTTCCATCTGTTAGCTTTGGCATATCAGAACCCTCCAGCCTTTCATACCTCTTGTGTTCTAGGTCTGGTTCTAAACATTTAGTAGCATGTTTTTTGTTTTTCTCAAATTTTGTAATTGATAGGTATGGTTTGTTTTTTTTGAGAAATTGGTACCATACAATTGCTGCATATTGTAATTTAGGTCTCATGTATATCATGAGCAATTCTTTAAGTATTTCTCCATTTATATATTTAAAGGCAACCGTGAAATTAGCCACTGGCTTCTCTTACTATGTCCTAGATATGGTCCACTGAGTGCAGTTTACTATCCAGTCCCCAATAAACTTCTTTCCCTGTCTGTGTTGAATCCCATCTATTATCCACAAATGATAGTAATCATTGTGGTTATTGGCTGAATGTTCAAAAATAGTGTGTGACACACAAAAAGTTTACATTTTATACTATTAAATCTGTAGAGGGCTGAGACAGAAGGCAGTAATGACACCTAAACATTCCTACCTTGAGGTTACCTTGAGGTGCTTCCGGGGCTTAGCGTCCCCGTGGCCCGGTCGTCGACCAGGCCTCCTAGGCCAAGTATAGCGCACACATGTACTAAATTAGGCCTAAGAAGGTATATATCTTGCTTAGGTTTGCTTATTTTGGCCTAGGGCAAGTTAGGTTATATAGTTTTCTACTTTTTGGCATGCCATTTGGAGTATTTCAATAGTACCAAAGTGAACTTTCTGGGTGCAGCAGTATTTTTTGTGTACATTCAAGCAATAGTTGCTATAAGTCCTATCTTTTTGGAAGATGGATTGGTTCTATAGTGCTTAAGACATGATGCTGCATACACGCAGTGGTTCTTTATTTTGTCTTCGTTCAAACTCCATCAAAATTTGATCTTTCCCACTAATAAATGGGTATTATTACAGTGTCAGGAAGAAGTCCTTTCCTTCCAATTTAACTGTAATTTGAATAATTCTGGAACTTTTCTGTCAAGGTATATTAAAGCTTCATGTTTTGTGTTTTATCATTATCTAAAATCTCACTGATTGTTACTGTAGTCCTTTTTCATGCCTAAAAAATTTGTCATTTATTTTTATCCTCTAGATACTTCATTAACTTTTGTTCAGAATAGTGATTGATTATTATGGAGAAACTTACAACAATGCCATAGTGCTTGAAAGAAGGTGAAGGAAAGACCCAATAAAAGCCAAATTTGCTGTAGTTTCTCAAGGGGCTCTATACAATGTTCTGCTATACAATATGCAGCAGAACATTGTATAGGGTATCTTAAGACAAGGAAAGTCACATCCAAAAATCCAGTGTTTAATACACTTACACATATATTGGGTCTTTCTGTCACCTTCATTGTTTATTATTTTGTGTGTGAATTGTTGTTATAATAATCTTGTGAGAATGCCTTTTTAGACTGAGCACATTGTGATGATGGTAAAGCATGTGCATGGATACGTGGAATAGTTTTTTCAAGTTGACTGTTACTGCGGCACACCTAACCTTTGATAATCCACGAATGTGTGTGTGTGTGTCGTTACAGGCCAGCTGAACGAAGCCTGCATGACCTGCCCCCACTTATGTCCATAAGCATGCCTCTTGCACACTTCCATTATTCAAGGTGCGTTTGCTTTTTTTTTCTTTTTTTTTTGCAACTTATTTACTGGTAAATTACAGCTTTTGTGTATGTCAATTTGTTTCCATTCCTATTTTTATTTCAGTTGCACAGAAAAATATAAATGTTTTAATAATTGAAAACTGTAAAATGTTCCACAATTATTAATCTTTTTATCTACCACTACATTCTTATGAATTTGTATATTGGATGCATTTTATGTTAGAAGTATCAAGTACTGTATGTTACCTGTGTATTTTAAAATGTTATTTTCTTTGGCAGGGTCTCCGTATATTATATTATTATATATATATTATATTTAGGGGTCCCCATAGTACAGTTGGGTTTATTCTCGACACACAATCGAGAATTCCGGGTTTGAATCCGGGTGGGACAGAAATAGTTGGCGCATTTCCCATCACCTAATGCACCTGTTCACCTAGCAGTAAGTAGGTTCCCAGGAATTAGCTAGCTTGTTGTGGGGTGTGCATCTTGGGGGGGTCATTAATTCGACCTGGGGGGGGGGGACCTCAATATAAGCATAATACTGTATGTACTGAATGTATACACCCTGGCTGCCTGTTTCCCAACACAATAATTATAATTGTGAAAATATATTTTCTTAATGGTGTGTGTAACCTATGATGACTTTAATATTTTTTGTGCTTTATTTCTCAGTATCTGTGTGGCACTTTATGCACTAATACTGTAGGTACTCCCAATTGTATCAGGCTCCTAAGATACACAGGTCTTCCAAGAACTAGATCCAAAATCTAGCTGTCTTACCCTTGTATTGCTCCGATTGCTCTCAAGCAATTGGATGCATGGCTTAATGATCTGTAGGTGATTTTTGCACATGGGTGGATAGGTACAAACTACTGGCATGCAGTTTAAGGGGAGAAATAAGGTTAGCATGCGGGGACCAGCATGCTATAGTTAAGGTTTGCTGGTAACCAGCAAAAGTTAACCAACACCAAGGAAATTGCTTAGAATTTAGTAGGCTTAATAAAACAAATCACTCTTCATAATTAAGAAATTAATTGTACAGTGCTAAAATATGGACAAATGTTAGAACCTATACTGGCATTGTATAATATCTCTTAAAAATAACTTCCATAATCCTCAACATGCAGCTATCATCAAAATTGTTACCTCATTTTTGTTCAAAAAATAATAAAAAGTATATAGAATTTGCATGTAAAGGTTGGAAAGGCAAAAAATAAAAAATAAATATCTTAATCTTTATCTAGTTTGGTAATTACCTGAGTGTAATTACCTAAGTGTAGTTACAGGATGAGAGCTACGCTCGTGGTGTCCTGTCTTCCCAGCACTCTTTGTCATATATCGCTTTGAAACTACTGACGGTCTTGGCCTCCACCACCTTCTCCACCACTGGTGAGGCAGTGTAGTGTGCTGACACTTGTACAGGGAAGAGAACTTGAATATTCAACATGAATAGTTTTAATGATTATTGCTTCACTTAAAAACTTATAACACAATGTAGTGTTTGTGTTGAATAACTCAATTTATTTTGATACAACTGATAAAAACAGTGAATACTGTATGGTAAACAGGCCTACAATGTAATGCAATGCAGTATGTACACCAATAGTATACGTAAACCTTTTCCTGGTACAGCTCATATGGAGCACCTTGCAACTCCTCCTGCGCTGGAATTCTATCAAGGAACTGTAGGCCACTAATACTTGAGAACATCAGATACAGTAAGCAATCACAAAATGATAATAGATGTTTTACCATCTTAAGTTAACTCTATTGTATCCATATTATAAATAATATAACTACTGATTGTAATATTATACACCATCATTGGTATAAATTTAGTAAGCTTATCATACTAATGCTTATTGTCATGGAAAGATCATCAGAGCAAGTGTGGGAAGGGGGAATTTTGACAAACTGCCATCTTCCTGTCCTCGTCGAGGCCACTAGTGTTAGTGGTGGCTCTCGGGTAAACACAGGAAAAAGTGAGCAATAATAAAAAAAAATTGATAACTGATGGTAACTGCAGTGGCCCCTGGAGGTCAACCATGACAATAACTGCATGTTGGGGGCTTATGCTGCAGAGCTCTGCTATGCCAGTCATGCCAATCTTAAAGCACAGAACACCCATGATTGGTAAGATCATATTTGTTATATACATATACTGTATTGTGTATATATATAGTAAGTACTGTCTATGCAAATACCAGAATGTAATACAAAAAAAATATTTCTTTAAATAATTTTGTAACTGACATTGTAACAGCTCACTGTTGCAAAACCACTTGGAAAAGTTTTCCTGACTTCACTGTGGTAAAGGAAATATATATACTGTATATAGTTCAATTATGCATGCATACATTTGTATACACACACCACACACACACAACAATTATCACATACAATGGACATCAGTTT
Organism: Procambarus virginalis; assembly: GCA_020271785.1. NCBI lineage: Eukaryota > Metazoa > Arthropoda > Malacostraca > Decapoda > Cambaridae > Procambarus > Procambarus virginalis. The sequence continues at coordinate 9,074,118 of WNGS01001312.1, read as the reverse complement.
ATGGTCATTGAAGCTTGAATTTATGGTCACACAAACCTTAAATACATTCAAGGTTTTTGTCTGAGTATATACTTGGTTACCAGATAATATTATTAAATTTTTTTTTATAAGATTGTTTTTATTTGAAGAGTGTATTAGGTCTAATATGTGCTTACTAATAAACAGTAAACTTTTATAATTGATTGACACAATCCCTAATGCTATTTCTGTGATTGAACACCAATAACTGAATTTCCTGCTATGCTTATAATTTTATAGCAGCCTGCATTAACCAGCTTTTTCAGCTTCAAGGGGGCCATGACAATAATTGATCTCAACTGTGTAATGTGGCTGGAATAGGTTTCGTCAAAATTTGTCATTTTGCAGCCACAATGCCGCCAAAGGAGAAGGGACCCAGTGCCCTGCTATGATGCCGAATTGTGCTGGACAGTGTTACCATAGTCCACATGTCAAACTACGCAGGTAGTGTTGTTACAGACCACTTCATTGGTGCTTGCAATGGGCTCACTCCTTCAATTACCTTATTCTAAAGGATGCATGAAGTGGTGGTATACATAGTTATACAGAATATACATGCATAGAGTAAGAGCAAAATTAGTGGCTCTAAAGAACCTCTGTCAACATCCCTACCGATATGTTTTCCCACTTTAACCCACGATACACCTGGAGTTCAGTCCTACTGTCAGTATTCTAGAAGATTCTTCCCAAGGTCCCTCAACCCTGCATCCTTGTAGATCGTTAATCATCTAGATTGGCACTCTATAGTGTTGATTGTTGAATAAAAAGTTCATGACTATAAAACCTGTTGAAATAGTGTAATTATTCATAACTGTAACAAGAAGTGTCAAATTGTTACAAATTAGAACACGAGCCCCCACAAAAGACTACAAGCACCACGACACTTGCCACAGTACCTGGTCTGTACATGTCAGTAGAGGTCGAGGAATACTACACCAAGCCACGATTAACTACCTTTATTGTTGTTCCTTTGTTGCAGCTAGCTGGATGCTGGCACTTGGAAGCTTCTCATTTTTTAACTTCATTTCTTCACTACAGGGTAGTATAGCAGCACTAGTACCTACAGTGGACAACTGGGGTGTCACTAGATGAATGTAGCATA
>WNGS01001312.1:8984022-8999535 GCA_020271785.1 Procambarus virginalis | reverse complement strand
AAAGAATTTAGCTCATATATTTTGTCTTTTGTTGTATATTTCTAAAGTCACACACGTTCTCAACGCGACTTGGTGCAACACCCCCCTCCCCCCCCTCCCCCCACCGAACACAACACCTAGGGAACACATGCACGAAGATAACCAACCCACGCAGCTGAAAATAAGACGTGGCGATATTGGCAATGGGCCGGGATGGACCGACACTTCCTAGCTCCCTTTATTTGTAGACGTATGCCTTAACGTCAAATTTTCAGCCACGTTAATGTGACTGACTTACAGCCCGTGCATGACGCATCAGTCACCGAGCTATGCCAATCTCTATCCGTTCATGGCAGGGTGGAAAGGCGGTGCGAGGCTAGGAAGGAAGGAAAAAGAGGGAGACGGCTACAGGGGGCAACGATAATGAATAGGTGGAGGTGCATGTTGTGTGTTGGAAGCGATTGGGACAGTAGAAAGTGAGTGAGGAGGCGCATGTGGAGAGTACGAAAGTTGAGGTCTACCCCAGAGCACGTGGTAGTCAAGGACGCTGGTGTAGTGTGAGGCAGCTAGCCGGGGCGAAGTGACAAGTGAGGAGTGTGAGTGTGGCATGACCGATAGGTGTGGAGTAAGGGGGGGGGGGGCTGAGGTGTGACGAGTTGCAACGTTTCTGTGCATGAAACGTTGGGTGGTGGAGTAGCTGCAGGTGAAGTAACAGGTTGCCGTGTGCAGACGAGGATACCTGGTTGATGGGGTTCTGGGAGTTTTTCTACTCCCCAAGCCCGGCCCGAGGCCAGGCTTGACTTGGGAGAGTTTGGTCCACTAGGCTGTTGCTTGGAGCGGCCCGCAGGCCACATACCCACCACAGCCCGGTTGGTCCGGCACTCCTTGGAGGAATAAATCTAGTTTCCTCTTGAAGATGTCCACGGTTGTTCCGGCAATATTTCTTATGCTTGCTGGGAGGGTGTTGAACAACCGCGGACCTCTGATGTTTGTACAGTGTTCTCTGATTGTGCCTATGGCACCTCTGCTCTTTACTGGTTCTATTCTGCATTTTCTTCCATATCGTTCACTCCAGTACGTCACAACGTGGCTGAAATATGTCGTCGTCCCTTCACTTTCTAGTGTGTGGTTTGTTCAACAGGTTGGTGTGTTATGGTGAGGCGTGAAGCCCAGTCTGGGGTGTGGAGTGTCAGGTGTAACAACCCCCCTCCCCCCCCCCCCTCTCTACCCCACTCCCCCCACCACGGCAGCAGGTCAACTCCCCCTCCTCCCCCTCCCCCTCCCTCCCCCGTGCCTTCTTCACGCACGCCCGACTATTGTTTTCCCCGCTCACACATTTTATCTGAAAAAAAATGACTCCGTGATATTTTTCCTCGTTTATTGTATTGATTCCATTTATATTTGACTGGTAATTGAATAATGCACAATGTTAAAATGGTGTGGAAATCTCAGCTGGTCAGTTACAGGAGCCTGACAGCTGAGTGGACAGCGCTTCGGATTCGTAGTCCTGAGGTTTCGGGTTCGATCCCCAGTGGAGGGGGGAAACAACTGGGCAGTTTCTTTTACCCTGATGCCCTTTTATCTAGCAGTAAATAGGTACCTGGGAGTCAGACAGCTGCTTCCTGGTGGAATGTAACAAAAAGGGGGCCTGGTCTAGGACCGGGCCGCGGGGACGCTAAGCCCTGAAATCAAGGTAATTTGTTCATTTGATGCATCACGCTATTGTGATTTCTGTGTATAATCTCAAGATAAGTTCAAGATCTCAAGATATGGTCTCTCATATCACAGGCCGGACATAACTTCCCTCACCTCTTGGTGGGTGTCGGAATTTCCCGAACATTAATAACTTCCAATACCATATGGAGAAAATAATATTACTGCTGATTTCGTATTAAAGAAACATCAAAATACGTTAGTTACTCATTCAGAGAAAACTGTATTCGTAGCGATTTCCTGCAGAAAACGAGATGTATTTACCACGTCGCAGAAATCAATGTAATACCCATATCATTATTAAATAAATACTTAACACAACAGTCTCAGGACGAACTCACAAATTACTCTTCACTAAATTATTAGTTATCAAGTGAGTAGAATAAACTCAAAGAAAACCATGTTCGGGGGACGTGTCCCCCAGGGAAGGAGGAGGAAGCCATTAATTGCCCATCAAGCCTTACCAGCCAACGGGTAAATTTTGTGTCACTTGAATCGCATCGTCGGTATTTGAAATACTAAATATCTAAATTGACGGACGTATTCGACTACGACAACAGGAAAGTGCTTAAATTTCCGTTTAACTTAGTTCTTTATTGGTCAATATAAAATATTTTAACACACAGAGATCACACTAACGTGATGCATCAAATGACCAAATCAACAAAGGCCGTGGCGAGGATTCCTCCAGATATCCTCGGATTTCCTCCAGAAATCCGAGGAAATCGTCCAGGAGCATCAGGGATGCTCCTGGACGCAGGTTCGAATCCTCGTCACGGCCCTTGTTGATGTGTTCATAAGACATTTTAAGTTTGATGGTTATATGGTATGATAACCAGCCCAAATGGTTAGTTTCATAATACTAGTAAATTGAGTCATAGATTTGCCATAAAATCATAATAATTAGTGTAGCTGGACATATCTACATTGTAATATCTTGGCAGACTGGAGTCTAGACAAGACTGTTAGTGAAGAATTGTCATTAATACCGAGGCGACGTGCTGAAAGACGACGCCATTACAACAGGGCCCACTCACGTGTAATAAATAAAATTAAATACAGTCCATTCTAATAATCAAAAATTAAATCAATTAATCACCAGTAGATTTCCTACAGTGAGTCCCAAGATTAATTTTCCTACCACCTGGTCTCTGACCAAGTCTCCTGGTTGATGGTTTGCTCAACCCGGCTGTCTGGAGGCCGCTGCTCGCAGTCTAATGTACGAATCACAGCCCAGCTGATCAGGTACAAACTAATCTGGACGTGTTTATAGTTTCCCCAGTATGCCTTTACCTATGGTGAGCGGCTGGCTTCTGCTCTGGCGGACCGCACTGGATGACTTTTTGCGTGTTAGTTGGGGGGCCTGAGTTCTTGGTTTTGCTACCCTGCGTGGGGCGGGACCGTTGCTTTTCCACGCAGAGGGACTCCTGGGGCGCCCAAATCGGTCTGAACTTATTTGCCGCGAGGCTCAATAGTTTCCGCTGATAAGCGACATTTCTTTCTCCATTAGGCTTTGCGATTAACCCTTCACGGGTACACCGGGGAGCAACCGATGCCACGATCGTCATCGCCCTTACATCATCAACAACAACACAACTTAAAGGGGGAAGGTTTCTCCTCGGAACACCACTCTAGCGGCGAGACCTCCGGACACCGACCCTCCCCTCGCCCCTGTGCACCCAGCAGCTAGTAACTGTAGACCGGAATGGAAAAACTATTGGCGGATCGTGTTCTGGGGGATACATGTGTCGCAGTGTAAACAAATCCGTCGCATTACTTAGATCAAATACAAACTATCAACATAAAAAGTATCGTCAATAACTAAAGTGGAAGTGTTCAAGAGAAAATTAGACACTTTCCTGAAATAAGTACTGGACTAACCGTATTGTAGTAGGTATGTGGGCCTAAGCAACAGTCGGTTGGACCAAGTTATCACAAGTCAAGCCTGATCTTAAGCTGGGCTCGAGTAGAACAACTCCCAGAACCCCACTGCAACATACCCCAAGCTATGAATTATCGAACACACATCAGCTTGGAGAGCGGCAGTACACAGGGCACAAACAACACTACTGTCCTATGCCAGGGAGACGAAATTAGCGAGCACTTACCCGGGGACAATGAGCAGGCACCTCCCCCACTCCATGTGGTATCGACACTGACGAGTTTGGTGCAGCGAGACACCCTCCAGCGCTGACACACTACACTGAGCAACACTTCGGCCGTTGAGCCCTTGAGCAATACTCTCAACACAATAATCTTAGCCCACAACCAATAATTATGATCCAGTGATGCCAAGTCTATGTACACATATCTCTGGAACTTATACACCAAAACATATACAGTATATACATACTTACAAAACTTTGTTCTAATAATGACAAAAATATATTTGAAACAAAATGTTATACTAATTTTAAATTTGGATAATGCCTCTAGAACACTCTTGATAATTTAAACCAGGCAATTATAAAACAAATAAGTAAAAGGTAAGGCATGATAATTGCGAGAAAACACTAAGCCACTATGACTATCTATCACTTCAGTCCATCCTCCTAAAACGATAGTAATTATAGTAACTATTTGGTGAAAAATTACCAAAATATATATAGTGATGGACTACCTCAAAGTTGATTTTTGTATAACTGAAACTGCTCAAATGGAAGACTTAACTGCAATATAAATATAGAACCTAACCTCTCCTAGCAATCCTGGAACTAATACGTGCTCTTTTAGCCCTAATATAGCACATGTGTGCTATACTTGGGCCTAGGAATGTTCAAGTTTAGCCTTTACCTTTCTTCCGGACTCTATAACGTTAAATATATAAAAAGTGAATGTTTCGGTGGTCCATCACTACATACTGCAGCCCATCTTCTTAATTAATTTAAATTAAAATGACAGTACTTACAGCATCTATGTATTTGGTCAAAGGTAAAAAAAAATGTATTGTTGGACCCAGATAATTTCACGTTCGGTGTTATTTAATTTCTTTAAATGGCATCCTAAACAAATATAAATGTAATTAATGAATCAAAACTGTTCCAGCCATCCTAGGTCTAGTATTGTACACACGAGCCTAGGAATGTTTTAAATTTGGCTTTTGACTTAATATTTCCGCGCACTCTACAGAATTCATTTTTCAAAACGCTAACATCGTTGACTGCAACAGTCCATTTTTCTACCTTCGCCCAAATAGTTGACATGATTACTATCCTTTTAGGAGGAAGAGTACTATTACGCAGCCTAATATTATACTCTTGTTTAGTTACTCCATCCAGGTGTATGTTAGAAAACGAGAATACAGCAGGCACGACTAAACTTAACCCCAATGTACATAAAAAAATTACTTCCTCTGCTAATAATTTTGTTTAATTAAATAAAGTACCTTTAAAACATGTTAGAGAGGATCATTCGTAAGTACACAAATAATGTAATTTATATAAAGCCTATACGTAGTCTTTCGCATAAAATATAATCAGATAAATTATTTTTAAGTAACACTATATAAAGAATAACACAATATACTGTATATGATAACACTATACAGTATAAAGAAATTAAAATATGATTCTAGTCATTACTATTTCCCTATGTAAATTCATAAACATAAAAGGAACGTAGGCATTACGGAGAAAGTTGTATTACTGAAACATAAATAATAAATAATTTACTATTAGGAAACAGGACTGCTAACACAATACTAAACTTAAACACAAGAAAAATGAGAGGAAAGAAATCGCTGCATTGAACTAGAGGATGTTCGGAAGGTGGGGCTATGAGCCGATGCTCGAGTGAGCCTTCAAGCACGTGTAGGTAAGTACATTTAGGATACACAGGACTATGCGTGTAATTTGTATCCAAAAGCTAAATGCATCATAATGTGTCAACGACAATAAAACTAGATTAGTTTTATTGATATGTTGTTGTTTTGATCACTGAGGTCCATCTGGGAGGCACTCTTGTCCTCGGCGAGCTGTTGCTTCAATGTGTCGAGGTCAACATATTCAATAAAAACAATTAGTTTATATTGATATATAGAAAGAGCCACATTATGATGCATTTAGCTTTTGGATACAAATTACACGCATAGTCCTGTGTATACTCACCGCGATGTATTTACCTACATGTGCTCGGCGGCTCAATCATACATATACATTCGTCGCCAGAGCCAAACTATATTTTTTTTTTTTTTTGATATATACAAGAGTTGTTACATTCTTGTACAGCCACTAGTACGCGAAGCGTTTCGGGCAGGTCCCTGGAATACGATCCCCGCCGCGAAGAATCGTTTTTTCATCCAAGTACACATTTTACTGCTGCGTTAAACAGAGGCTACAGTTAAGGAATTGCGCCCAGTAAATCCTCCCCGGCCAGGATACGAACCCATGACATAGCGCTCGCGGAACGCCAGGCGAGTGTCTTACCACTACACCACGGAGACTGTATGTATCATGAATCCTAAACAACCATTACTAAGCAAAATAAAACTTTAATGAATAGTTGTTATATTAAAGGTAAGAACCCAACAAGAGCTTTCCGTTGAATCCTTCCCATTAAAGTATCTCACTTGAAAAGTAAGTAGTGTTTTTATGAAAACAAAACACTCGTCACTGGTTAACAGCAAAGTCACCCCCCATCTTCTCCTACATTTTCTTTATTAACATATTTAGATATCTGGGAGATTGGTCGCGTTATTTAGGATGCGTAATTGAGTTAGGTGTAGTGCCAATAACTAAATAAAAAACTATAAACACACTGTTAATGAATTTGCTTGTAACTAGTTCATCAATGCTGCTTGCTTGATTACTTGTTTAGCTAAATACATATTGGGGGTTCAGTCCCTTTGCCCATTATGCACCTCTAATATTTTAACTTTCCGCTCACAGGATGAGTATGGGATCCACAACCACTCACAGGATGAGTATATGAGGACCACTACCACTCACAGGATAAGTATATGGGGGTCCATTACCACTCACAGGATGGGTATGCGCTGCAAAATAAATTAAGTAAACTAGACCTATTATGCGGGTAAAACAAAGATATGTGTTTAATATTAACCCCTCCCCAACGGAAAGGCTAAATCACTTAATTCACTTATACTGAGAATTATAACTGTACAGAGTTTGATACACTTGTGTTGGCAGTCGTTTGTATTATACATATAATATATATATATATATATATATATATATATATATATATATATATATATATATATATATATATATATATATATATAAACACCGTACACATGGCCCAGCTGAGTCACTCTGGGCAAGAAACTTTCTCCACACTCAGTTTGGCCAAGACCAGAGCAGTCACCCTTTTAAACACGCCCGGGCTCCTCCTGCCTCTTTTGGGCACGACTATTAGGCTTCTCCGTTTCCTTATTTACCGGTCACTAAACTCTTTATTTTTTTTTACAACCTAACGGGTTTGTGTCCTATTGTTAACGCTCTTGAGCTTCTACGTATTGCTACTTAAGTCTACCGACTTTCCGTTTTTTTTATCTACTTACGTCTGCTGACTTCTGTGTCACGCGTCTATTAAACGTCAATTAGTTCCGGCGTCGTTGTTATCTTTATGTTTAGTATTAGAGCTCTGTTGCTTAACCGTCAAGGACATACCGCGGAAAAGGTTTCTGCTTCCGATATTCTAATCACGTGAATAATGACGTCACGAACTAGGGATACACTTCTCCATATGGACGCCAGGAAACAAGACAATAACATGAACTGCAGCGGAACATAAACGTCTGGACAGTCCAAGGAACGTTGGCACGTCCACGTGAAACCACGTGGAACTACACGCTGTGGTTAAATAATGTCACTGTATCTGTCCCAGGTACATGTCAACGAATATGTAACTTGGTCTGTGGCACTAAAATTACAAAATTCCCCAAAAGGTTACCTCGTGGTATAATGGAGTTAGCTTTTAATAGGCGATACAAGGCTTTCCGTTTGAAATTAACAGGAAGGGAAAGTAAACCATTAAATGGTAAAACAAAACAAAAAAACTTACCTTTCCACGTCAGTCGTTCCCTTTTCTTCCTGTCTGTAGTGAGAGACCTTTCTAACCACCGCTTCTTCTGGGTTTGGTAGATACTCGCTACCGTGCACCTGCTCGTGTTCAAAAGGCTGATCGTGTTCGTAAATGTGTTCGTGTTGCTGTAAATACTTGTGGTAGTCCTCGTTGGCGTATGTGTTGAGGCGCCTCAGTGTATGTTGTTTGGGTCTGGGTGTGTTCCGCTGGGAATGACTACGGTGATGATGGGGACCCTTGGACTCCGAGAAGCCTTGTCGTGTGGGACTTAAAGGGTCGTGGCTGTGGTGGCTGCGATGGCTGTGCTTTGACAGTCCTGACACGCTGTGGTGATCAGAGTGCTCATGGTGGCTGTGTTTTGAGTGGGCGTGCCTTGAACTGCCATGGTGGTCAGAGTGGCTGTGGCGCGAGTGACCTTGGCGATGATCTAAGTAAGAGTCGTGTTTCTTGTGGTAGTATTCGTCTCGGTGACAATCGTTATACCTGCATTCCTCGTGGCGTGGTTCGCTGAGCTGCCTATGCAGCTTCTGTTGTACATTGCGGCGGCTGTTGCGGTATAAGTGATTGTGGATGATGTAGCTTTTCTCGTAGTGGCGCTGATCGTCCCTGCACACGCTTGATGGCGCCTGGGGAGGCCTGCCGTGATGTCCGGAGCCTCGAGACCTCGTGTCCCAGATGGTACTGTTGCTCTTGGATAGGTCTGCCGCTCTGCTCAACGGGGAGGCTGTATAAGATTTACTTGACTTTACAGATTCACTGCGAGTAAGCTTCACGAAAGGATTATTAATCAATTTTCGGAAGATGCTTGGACTACTATCTTCACTGCCAAGAGAAAAGTTTGGCCTCAATGGTGGTTGTTTAATCTCTTTCTTGGATTCTTTAGAGGAAAAGGAAGTTTCTTCTTGCTTCTCTGTCCCTTCGGAATCTGAGGGGGTGTAATCAGGCCGACTTCTCGAAGTGCTGCGCTTTCTGAGAGTTGGAGTTGCGATGGCACTAGTTTGGTCAGCGCTCAGATTATTTAATACTTGGCTCAAATCTGTGTCATAACTGGCAGAGCGTAAAATGTCATTTTTGACAATAGTTAAACACTCAGTGCCAGAGCTTCTGATAGGTTCTGGAGACAGCTGCTGCGGCTGCTCCTCACTAGACGGTGTCACGTTCTCGTCTCGACTTACTGTGTCCTGTTCGTCAGACACATAGGCCAGATTTTCTTGTCCTCCAGAATTATTCACAGAGTCTTTCTGTTCATTTACAATGTTCTTATTCTGATATTTACATATCTCATCTTCTTCCACGTAAAAGAATACACTTTTTACTTTGCTAGACTTATCGCCCTGCTTATCGTCTCGGGTGAAGCCTCTCTCAACATTGACGAGCCCGTCAGCTCTCTCGCCATCGTTTCGAATATTTACGACAGTCATGGCGACAGCGTCGCAAGAGTCAGACTGCACGTGATAACCATTAGACTGAGCATCCTTCAACACTGTGTTGGGTGCTTGGGTTTGGTCACCGAGGTCGTCACTGCTGACGCCGGGGTTCCCTCTGTGATAACCGCGACGCAGAGAGTCCCCTGCCATGTCAGGTGTCACACCCACAGCCACCTTCACAAACGACTCCCGCCGATGTTGACCTTCAGAAAGAGAGCCGTCTCCTAGACAGCGCAGTACCGCAGGGTCTTCTAAAATTTCTGGGAGAAACTTCTCAGCTCCATAGAAAGTCAAATACGCTTTCTTTCTCACTCTCTTTAGTGGGAAAGACGAAGACGCATCCTTCTCTGCATCAGAGTTATTTGTTCCCCTGGACTCGTATGGAGGCGAGGGTGATACGGTGGGGTCCTCCTGGAACCTCACCCCAGGACCTGACACTATCCGATACGGTGTAGAGTGTGAAGACTGAGTGATTGGGTCATATCCAGTCAAATGTAAACTGGAAGGTTTCGTCAGCAGAGTGACGTCAGGTGGCGGGGTATCACACACTTGTCTCGGACAGGCGAAGAGAACACCATCACTGTTACTGCGATATAACGATGGCTGCAGCGCCTCACCTGGAACTACTGCACACTTCTCCTGTGAGGCGCGCACATCAGGTTCGAAGTCTTCAGCGCAACTAGTGGGTGTCCCCGAGGTCCGCAGCGGCGAGGGGAGGTGGGTGGCGTGCCGGTGTTGCGTGGGAGACGATGTGTACTGCTGGTGTGGCTCTGGAGGAGCAACACCGCGACACTCGGCGCAGGGTTGTGGTCTTACTGACCCCGTCGTGGCATCCCCCGCCTGGCGAAACTCCGCTGCAACGTTGCTAATCACTGCGGGTGTTGAGAAATCTCTGCAGCTTACGGCACCGGCGAGAAAACGTTTGGATACGTCACTTACTCCCTCCGACACCGCAGGAATACTCTTCCTTCGTATATCTTCCTCATCTTCATTGTCTGACTCGATTCTCAGTGGCGGAAACGCCAGATAAGGCGGCGGCGAGCCCCGAGTCTGCAAGAGCAACTTCATATTGAAACCTGTAGAGTCATGCCCGGTGTCCTCCCCAGGCACGGCTCTTGCTGAGCAAGAGCTCGTGTCGCCTACACTCTCAGCGTGTTGTTCTGCCTGGCTAGTGTTGCCCAAGGAAGGTGTATGAGAGGAGGGTGTGTGTGGGGGTGTAGTGGGTGAGGTGCGAGTGATGCTGGCCGAGTTATCGCCAAAGCGGTTATGAAGACCACTCAGCTCCGGACTGGATGACGTTGACTGGTCCTCCGCCATCCTGGCTAGTGCCACTCACCTGAAACAACATCGCCATATTAACTATGTACTCAATGGTTATACGTAAGTGGAAATAATTAACAAATTACTCGTATTTAAATATTTATTAGTAGTATAGTGTGTGTGTATAGTGTAATTACTAACCACCATCACTACTACCCTCACCACCACCACCACTACCCTCACTACCCTCACCACCACCACCACCACTTCCCTCACTACCCTCACCACCACCACCACTACCCTCACCACCACCACCACTTCCCTCACCACCATCACCACTTCCTCACCACCATCACCACTACCCTCACCACCACCACTTCCCTCACCACCATCACCACTTCCCTCACCACCACCACCACTTCCCTCACCACCATCACCACTTCCCTCACCACCACCACCACTTCCCTCACCACCATCACCACTACCCTCACCACCACCACTTCCCTCACCACCATCACCACTTCCCTCACCACCACCACCACTTCCCTCACCACCATCACCACTTCCCTCACCACCACCACCACTTCCCTCACCACCACCACCACTTCCCTCACCACCACCACCACTTCCCTCACCACCACCACTTCCCTCACCACCATCACCACTACTCTCACCACCACCACTTCCCTCACCACCAACACCCTCACCACTTCCCTCACCACCACTACCCTCACCACCTCCATCAACCTTTTCCTCTCCTCCTTCACCACGCAACTTGAGAAATCTTTATTCACTGACAAAATAATAAGACACGTGGAAAGTAAACTTGGTGACAATGTTTCTATGACCCGGCGCGCTGGAGTGTGCCGACTGTGTGACGCAATGATGGCACAGTGCCACTCGCCGAGAAAAAGAGTCATTCCCACAGATTCAGACAAATCCCACAAAATACAGACATACAAATGATACCTGTGTTGCTAAAGAACAATGAATACAAACGATACTGTGTCTAATTGGGTTAATTCAATTATACACTGATAGTGAGGATTTGAAGTACATTTTTTAGTTATTTTTCTACCACAGACGTGGCCATTCATATACAATGCTAACCCGCATATATACATTTTCTATTGTCATCCATGGACAGTGTTATAGGTCTGTTGAACATCATATTGTGTAGTGATCTCACTACACAATGTAATGTTCAACTGAACACTCGACCACAGGTGATTGTAGTGCTCCTACAATCCTAACCATCATTATTACAATCTGCTTTTTGAAACGCATAAACGGAATTACTGAGAATTACTCCCTTTGGTATGCTGTTCCATATAAAATAGTAGCAGAGCGTTTGCAAACATTTCCATAATATTTTACTAATACGCATGTACTAAGCACCCCGTTGATGTGTAGCGAGGGTCACCGCTCCCTTCCACTCTGAAGCTGCCCTTCCCTGGAGGGTAGGCAATATCTTGCCTTAATATTTTACCCCAGGCACCATGGCTGGAGGAAAATTCAAGTGTGAGGTATGACTGGCCGAGCTGTGGGACGTGGTGGTGGTGTACCGTGACAGGCTACGGTAACAGCCCCACTCATGGCTCGGGTAGTTAAGTTAACAAGCAGTCTCCAGGCACCGCTGTGCTCTACACAACGCGGGATGAGCCAATCCCGTTCCTGTAAAATTTATCTAAACCCGAATGACATTTAAGTAATCTAAATCAAACTATTTGAAATAAACGCACACTTAAAACCTATATTGCTCCAGTCTATCAATTAAAATGTAATTACCGAAACAAAAAGTGGGTGGGAAGCCTCATCCTGATCCTGTCATTGTTTCGTACAGGTAAATTCAGTTGCCACCATCACACCCGTTCCAGATACATCTCTGGTGTTGGGCATCTTGTGGCATAATGGTTAACAAATTCGCTTCGCAAGCGAGAGGACCCCAAGTTCGATTAGGGAATCGTGTTCTTGACAAAACACGGCGCCGGATGACCCACCCGGATGCAGTACCAAACCCGCGGTACTAAACAGCAACATAGTGAAGATAACGCCACATGTTCAAGTGGTGACAACTTCGAGCCACCCTCACCACCTTCACCCCTCACAGGCACCACATTAACTTGCTCACCACCTAATACACACCGCAGGAAAATGGGAAACATGGAGCGGAAATAGCTTGGAGACAAAGTGGGAGCCTCACAGGATGATGACTGCACGAAGTAACTGGCAAGGAGTGAGCGAAGTTCACTGGCTACTGCTGGAGGAGACACCTTGATCACGGCCTGCGCTGGGGCCCTCGGCGGCACACTGAGGGCCGCCACTCCACACCTGCAGGGGCCTCCCACGCCACCACAAGGGCACATAATCATCCCCATCCTGTCCAAGACCACCTACTGCTTCATATACACACACGCATCACATTACACTAGCTTCACAACACTTGAAACAACAAGAAAAAACGAATTAAACAATGATGACTGCAGCCATTAAGTTTTAATATTGCTTGCAAGATGAGGAGTAATCAGTTGGCCTGCACTAAACCCCAACACAGCGACCCTGGACTCCCCCTCTCCAGCAACAAAACCAAAAGGACCATACGTGCGTATCAAGAAACAAACCTCTGTCTGTCCACTTGGCAACGACAAAAAGTAAAATGGTGAAAATAAAATCCTGGTTGCGATGATCTATAAACAATACCGGGCTCTCACACCATTCCAGGAGCAGTGAAAGGTACCCAACTTTCCAAACGGATTACACACTGAATACCATCCAGGGGGAATTAATGGGATAAATACCAGGGGACAAAGAGAAAAGGAAATAGTAAGGGCGAATGGAAGAGCAGGAGTAGAATTCGAGGGATGGGAGACACAGACATAGAGAGATGAGAAACGATTAAAAAATCAGGAGAGAAATAAACACAGATGGAATCAAAATCGCTGCCAGACGATCTAGATGGGGCTTTTAAAGCGAGAGAAACACTGGCAGATGCAATCCTATGCTGACGAATGTAGGCTTCCGAGCCAATGTAATGATAAATGATGTACTATCAGAAATTCTAGCTAAATATCCAGAGTTTGGTGACTGTAGGAGGTGCAAGCACATGACTGCCAACTCCTCACAGCTGCCGCCCACTGAATGGGTGTGTAGAGCATGATTAGTAACCGTGTGACTGGCCCACCACACCATGTAAATTGCTCCGCATAGAAACTGTTGCGAGTCACTTCTTGAACCACTTGTGATATAAAAGGACTACTGATATACTGTACTTTAAACTGCGTAACCACATTCACAAGATTCCTGCGCCATTATGTGCATCTCTAACCTTTTCCCCATTACCGCCCCACAGTATGGGTACTGGGGGTGGGGGATATACACTACCGCCCACGGGATGGGTACTGGGGCGGGGGAGATGCACTACCGCCCAACGGATGGGTACTGGGGCGGGGGAGATGCACTACCGCCCAACGGATGGGTACTGGGGCGGGGGAGATGCACTTCCGCCCACCGGATGGGTACTGGGGTGTGCACTACCGCCCACGAGATAGGTATTAGGTCCGTAACAAATGAACAAAATCAACCAAACCAAGTATCAGCTGGACAATGTTCAACTTACGAAGTCTGAATGTGAAAAATATCTTGCGTGGCCATAATCAGCAGGGATCTCAAGCCAAAACATCAATGCAATAATGTACGGAGTAAGGCGAACAGTTTACTGGGAGGTAGTTCTACAAACGTCACTTTTAGAACTAATAATATAAAAATAATATAGGATGTCCAATAAAACATCCTATATTATTCTTCAGCTTTATCCTCTTCTTCTTAGACACCATTTACATCATGCTGTTCAATTTTGGTCTCAGTGCTAAAAAAAGTTATATAAATTCACATGAAAGTGTACAGAAAAGGATGACGAGGTTAATCCCAGGAGTTAGATTAGGTAAATCCCAGGAGTTAGAATAGGTAAATCCCAGGAGTTAGAATAGGTAAATCCCAGGAGTTAGAATAGGTTAATCCCAGGAGTTAGAATAGGTTAATCCCAGGAGTTAGAATAGATTACTCCCAGGAGTTAGATTAGGTTAATCCCAGGAGTTAGAATAGGTTAATCCCAGGAGTTAGAATAGATTACTCCCAGGAGTTAGAATAGGTTAATCCCAGGAGTTAGATTAGGTTAATCCCAGGAGTTAGATTAGGTTAATCCCAGGAGTTAGAATAGGTTAATCCCCGGAGTTAGAATAGATAATCCGAGGAGTTAGATTAGAGTTAATCCCAGGAGTTACATTAGGTTAATCCCAGGAGTTACATAGGTTAATCCCCGGAGTTAATTAGGTTAATCCCAGGAGTTACATTAGGTTAATCCCCAGGAGTTACATTAGGTTAATCCCAGGAGTTTACATTAGGTTAATCCAGGAGTTATATTAGGTAATTCCCAGGAGTTACATTAGGTAATCCCAGGAGTTACATTAGGTTAATCCCAGGAGTTAGATAGCTTAATCCCAGGAGTTAGAATAGTTAATACCCGGAGTTAGAATAGATAATCAGGAGTTAGATTAGGTTAATCCAGGAGTTAGATTAGGTTAATCCCAGGAGTTAGAATAGGTTAATCCCCGGAGTACATTAGGTTAATCCCAGGAGTTACATTAGGTTAATCCCAGGAGTTACATTAGGTTAATCCCAGGAGTTACATTAGGTTAATCCCAGGAGTTACATTAGGTTAATCCCAGGAGATTAATAAAAAAATGATTAATTTTTAATCAATTAAACGGGAGACGGGGGGAAGGCGTAGAGAGAAGAGGAAGAAGAAAGAAGGAGGGGGGAGGAAGAAAGAAGAGAATATAAGATGGATGGTATCATCTAAGTTACCCCCACGAACCACAAAGTTGAGGCTAGAGAAAATGGGACAACACAGACATAACACGGCGACTGCAACCCGTCCTCGACTCAGCCGTCGACCCCACAGACGCATTCATAATTTTTTGCATGCTGTTCATTCAAAACAGGAATTTTCTGAAATATAAGTTAATATTATAATATATTAGCATATTGTGCATATAGGCATAGGTTAGGTTAGGTAGTTAGGTTAGGTAGT
>WNGS01001312.1:8972373-8983022 GCA_020271785.1 Procambarus virginalis | reverse complement strand
ACAGCATGATGTAAATGGTGTCTAAGAAGATGAGGATAAAGCTGAAGAATAATATAGGATATTTTATTGGACATCCTATATTATTTTTATATTATTAGTTCTAAAAGTGACGTTTGTAGAACTGCCTCCCAGTAAACTGTTCGCCTTACTCCGTACATTAATGCATTGATGTTTTGGCTTGAGATCCCTGCTGATTATGGCCACGCAAGATATTTTTCACATTCAGACTTCGTAAGTTGAACATTGTCCAGCTGATACTTGGTTTGGTTGATTTTGTTCATTTGTTATGGACCTAATACCTATCTCGTGGGCGGTAGTGCACACCCCAGTACCCATCCGTTGGGCGGTAGTGCATCTCCCCCACCCCCAGTACCCATACTGTGGGGTGGTAATGGGGAAAAGGTTAGAGATGCACATAATGGCGCAGGAATCTTGTGAATGTGGTTACGCAGTTTAAAGTACAGTATATCAGTAGTCCTTTTATATCACAAGTGGTTCAAGAAGTGACTCGCAACAGTTTCTATGCGGAGCAATTTACATGGTGTGGTGGGCCAGTCACACGGTTACTAATCATGCTCTACACACCCATTCAGTGGGCGGCAGCTGTGAGGAGTTGGCAGTCATGTGCTTGCACCTCCTACAGTCACCAAACTCTGGATATTTAGCTAGAATTTCTGATAGTACATCATTTATCATTACATTGGCTCGGAAGCCTACATTCGTCAGCATAGGATTGCATCTGCCAGTGTTTCTCCCGCTTTAAAGCCCCATCTAGATCGTCTGTCAGCGATTTTGATTCCATCTGTGTTTATTTCTCTCCTGATTTTTTAGTCGTTTCTCATCTCTCTATGTCTGTGTCTCCCATCCCTCGAATTCTACTCCTGCTCTTCCATTCGCCCTTACTATTTCCTTTTCTCTTTGTCCCCTGGTATTTATCCCATTAATTCCCCCTGGATGGTATTCAGTGTGTAATCCGTTTGGAAAGTTGGGTACCTTTCACTGCTCCTGGAATGGTGTGAGAGCCCGGTATTGTTTATAGATCATCGCAACCAGGATTTTATTTTCACCATTTTACTTTTTGTCGTTGCCAAGTGGACAGACAGAGGTTTGTTTCTTGATACGCACGTATGGTCCTTGTGGTTTTGTTGCTGGAGAGGGGAGTCCAGGGTCGCTGTGTTGGGGTTTAGTGCAGGCCAACTGATTACTCCTCATCTTGCAAGCAATATTAAAACTTAATGGCTGCAGTCATCATTGTTTAATTCGTTTTTTCTTGTTGTTTCAAGTGTTGTGAAGCTAGTGTAATGTGATGCGTGTGTGTATATGAAGCAGTAGGTGGTCTTGGACAGGATGGGGATGATTATGTGCCCTTGTGGTGGCGTGGGAGGCCCCTGCAGGTGTGGAGTGGCGGCCCTCAGTGTGCCGCCGAGGGCCCCAGCGCAGGCCGTGATCAAGGTGTCTCCTCCAGCAGTAGCCAGTGAACTTCGCTCACTCCTTGCCAGTTACTTCGTGCAGTCATCATCCTGTGAGGCTCCCACTTTGTCTCCAAGCTATTTCCGCTCCATGTTTCCCATTTTCCTGCGGTGTGTATTAGGTGGTGAGCAAGTTAATGTGGTGCCTGTGAGGGGTGAAGGTGGTGAGGGTGGCTCGAAGTTGTCACCACTTGAACATGTGGCGTTATCTTCACTATGTTGCTGTTTAGTACCGCGGGTTTGGTACTGCATCCGGGTGGGTCATCCGGCGCCGTGTTTTGTCAAGAACACGATTCCCTAATCGAACTTGGGGTCCTCTCGCTTGCGAAGCGAATTTGTTAACCATTATGCCACAAGATGCCCAACACCAGAGATGTATCTGGAACGGGTGTGATGGTGGCAACTGAATTTACCTGTACGAAACAATGACAGGATCAGGATGAGGCTTCCCACCCACTTTTTGTTTCGGTAATTACATTTTTATTGATAGACTGGAGCAATATAGGTTTTAAGTGTGCGTTTATTTCAAATAGTTTGATTTAGATTACTTAAATGTCATTCGGGTTTAGATAAATTTTACAGGAACGGGATTGGCTCATCCCGCGTTGTGTAGAGCACAGCGGTGCCTGGAGACTGCTTGTTAACTTAACTACCCGAGCCATGAGTGGGGCTGTTACCGTAGCCTGTCACGGTACACCACCACCACGTCCCACAGCTCGGCCAGTCATACCTCACACTTGAATTTTCCTCCAGCCATGGTGCCTGGGGTAAAATATTAAGGCAAGATATTGCCTACCCTCCAGGGAAGGGCAGCTTCAGAGTGGAAGGGAGCGGTGACCCTCGCTACACATCAACGGGGTGCTTAGTACATGCGTATTAGTAAAATATTATGGAAATGTTTGCAAACGCTCTGCTACTATTTTATATGGAACAGCATACCAAAGGGAGTAATTCTCAGTAATTCCGTTTATGCGTTTCAAAAAGCAGATTGTAATAATGATGGTTAGGATTGTAGGAGCACTACAATCACCTGTGGTCGAGTGTTCAGTTGAACATTACATTGTGTAGTGAGATCACTACACAATATGATGTTCAACAGACCTATAACACTGTCCATGGATGACAATAGAAAATGTATATATGCGGGTTAGCATTGTATATGAATGGCCACGTCTGTGGTAGAAAAATAACTAAAAAATGTACTTCAAATCCTCACTATCAGTGTATAATTGAATTAACCCAATTAGACACAGTATCGTTTGTATTCATTGTTCTTTAGCAACACAGGTATCATTTGTATGTCTGTATTTTGTGGGATTTGTCTGAATCTGTGGGAATGACTCTTTTTCTCGGCGAGTGGCACTGTGCCATCATTGCGTCACACAGTCGGCACACTCCAGCGCGCCGGGTCATAGAAACATTGTCACCAAGTTTACTTTCCACGTGTCTTATTATTTTGTCAGTGAATAAAGATTTCTCAAGTTGCGTGGTGAAGGAGGAGAGGAAAAGGTTGATGGAGGTGGTGAGGGTAGTGGTGGTGAGGGAAGTGGTGAGGGTGTTGGTGGTGAGGGAAGTGGTGGTGGTGAGAGTAGTGGTGATGGTGGTGAGGGAAGTGGTGGTGGTGAGGGAAGTGGTGGTGGTGGTGAGGGAAGTGGTGGTGGTGGTGAGGGAAGTGGTGGTGGTGGTGAGGGAAGTGGTGATGGTGGTGAGGGAAGTGGTGGTGGTGGTGAGGGAAGTGGTGATGGTGGTGAGGGAAGTGGTGGTGGTGAGGGTAGTGGTGATGGTGGTGAGGGAAGTGGTGGTGGTGGTGAGGGAAGTGGTGATGGTGGTGAGGGAAGTGGTGGTGGTGGTGAGGGAAGTGGTGATGGTGGTGAGGGAAGTGGTGGTGGTGAGGGTAGTGGTGATGGTGGTGAGGGAAGTGGTGATGGTGGTGAGGGAAGTGGTGGTGGTGGTGAGGGTAGTGGTGGTGGTGGTGAGGGTAGTGAGGGAAGTGGTGGTGGTGGTGGTGAGGGTAGTGAGGGTAGTGGTGGTGGTGGTGAGGGTAGTAGTGATGGTGGTTAGTAATTACACTATACACACACACTATACTACTAATAAATATTTAAATACGAGTAATTTGTTAATTATTTCCACTTACGTATAACCATTGAGTACATAGTTAATATGGCGATGTTGTTTCAGGTGAGTGGCACTAGCCAGGATGGCGGAGGACCAGTCAACGTCATCCAGTCCGGAGCTGAGTGGTCTTCATAACCGCTTTGGCGATAACTCGGCCAGCATCACTCGCACCTCACCCACTACACCCCCACACACACCCTCCTCTCATACACCTTCCTTGGGCAACACTAGCCAGGCAGAACAACACGCTGAGAGTGTAGGCGACACGAGCTCTTGCTCAGCAAGAGCCGTGCCTGGGGAGGACACCGGGCATGACTCTACAGGTTTCAATATGAAGTTGCTCTTGCAGACTCGGGGCTCGCCGCCGCCTTATCTGGCGTTTCCGCCACTGAGAATCGAGTCAGACAATGAAGATGAGGAAGATATACGAAGGAAGAGTATTCCTGCGGTGTCGGAGGGAGTAAGTGACGTATCCAAACGTTTTCTCACCGGTGCCGTAAGCTGCAGAGATTTCTCAACACCCGCAGTGATTAGCAACGTTGCAGCGGAGTTTCGCCAGGCGGGGGATGCCACGACGGGGTCAGTAAGACCACAACCCTGCGCCGAGTGTCGCGGTGTTGCTCCTCCAGAGCCACACCAGCAGTACACATCGTCTCCCACGCAACACCGGCACGCCACCCACCTCCCCTCGCCGCTGCGGACCTCGGGGACACCCACTAGTTGCGCTGAAGACTTCGAACCTGATGTGCGCGCCTCACAGGAGAAGTGTGCAGTAGTTCCAGGTGAGGCGCTGCAGCCATCGTTATATCGCAGTAACAGTGATGGTGTTCTCTTCGCCTGTCCGAGACAAGTGTGTGATACCCCGCCACCTGACGTCACTCTGCTGACGAAACCTTCCAGTTTACATTTGACTGGATATGACCCAATCACTCAGTCTTCACACTCTACACCGTATCGGATAGTGTCAGGTCCTGGGGTGAGGTTCCAGGAGGACCCCACCGTATCACCCTCGCCTCCATACGAGTCCAGGGGAACAAATAACTCTGATGCAGAGAAGGATGCGTCTTCGTCTTTCCCACTAAAGAGAGTGAGAAAGAAAGCGTATTTGACTTTCTATGGTGCTGAGAAGTTTCTCCCAGAAATTTTAGAAGACCCTGCGGTACTGCGCTGTCTAGGAGACGGCTCTCTTTCTGAAGGTCAACATCGGCGGGAGTCGTTTGTGAAGGTGGCTGTGGGTGTGACACCTGACATGGCAGGGGACTCTCTGCGTCGCGGTTATCACAGAGGGAACCCCGGCGTCAGCAGTGACGACCTCGGTGACCAAACCCAAGCACCCAACACAGTGTTGAAGGATGCTCAGTCTAATGGTTATCACGTGCAGTCTGACTCTTGCGACGCTGTCGCCATGACTGTCGTAAATATTCGAAACGATGGCGAGAGAGCTGACGGGCTCGTCAATGTTGAGAGAGGCTTCACCCGAGACGATAAGCAGGGCGATAAGTCTAGCAAAGTAAAAAGTGTATTCTTTTACGTGGAAGAAGATGAGATATGTAAATATCAGAATAAGAACATTGTAAATGAACAGAAAGACTCTGTGAATAATTCTGGAGGACAAGAAAATCTGGCCTATGTGTCTGACGAACAGGACACAGTAAGTCGAGACGAGAACGTGACACCGTCTAGTGAGGAGCAGCCGCAGCAGCTGTCTCCAGAACCTATCAGAAGCTCTGGCACTGAGTGTTTAACTATTGTCAAAAATGACATTTTACGCTCTGCCAGTTATGACACAGATTTGAGCCAAGTATTAAATAATCTGAGCGCTGACCAAACTAGTGCCATCGCAACTCCAACTCTCAGAAAGCGCAGCACTTCGAGAAGTCGGCCTGATTACACCCCCTCAGATTCCGAAGGGACAGAGAAGCAAGAAGAAACTTCCTTTTCCTCTAAAGAATCCAAGAAAGAGATTAAACAACCACCATTGAGGCCAAACTTTTCTCTTGGCAGTGAAGATAGTAGTCCAAGCATCTTCCGAAAATTGATTAATAATCCTTTCGTGAAGCTTACTCGCAGTGAATCTGTAAAGTCAAGTAAATCTTATACAGCCTCCCCGTTGAGCAGAGCGGCAGACCTATCCAAGAGCAACAGTACCATCTGGGACACGAGGTCTCGAGGCTCCGGACATCACGGCAGGCCTCCCCAGGCGCCATCAAGCGTGTGCAGGGACGATCAGCGCCACTACGAGAAAAGCTACATCATCCACAATCACTTATACCGCAACAGCCGCCGCAATGTACAACAGAAGCTGCATAGGCAGCTCAGCGAACCACGCCACGAGGAATGCAGGTATAACGATTGTCACCGAGACGAATACTACCACAAGAAACACGACTCTTACATAGATCATCGCCAAGGTCACTCGCGCCACAGCCACTCTGACCACCATGGCAGTTCAAGGCACGCCCACTCAAAACACAGCCACCATGAGCACTCTGATCACCACAGCGTGTCAGGACTGTCAAAGCACAGCCATCGCAGCCACCACAGCCACGACCCTTTAAGTCCCACACGACAAGGCTTCTCGGAGTCCAAGGGTCCCCATCATCACCGTAGTCATTCCCAGCGGAACACACCCAGACCCAAACAACATACACTGAGGCGCCTCAACACATACGCCAACGAGGACTACCACAAGTATTTACAGCAACACGAACACATTTACGAACACGATCAGCCTTTTGAACACGAGCAGGTGCACGGTAGCGAGTATCTACCAAACCCAGAAGAAGCGGTGGTTAGAAAGGTCTCTCACTACAGACAGGAAGAAAAGGGAACGACTGACGTGGAAAGGTAAGTTTTTTTGTTTTGTTTTACCATTTAATGGTTTACTTTCCCTTCCTGTTAATTTCAAACGGAAAGCCTTGTATCGCCTATTAAAAGCTAACTCCATTATACCACGAGGTAACCTTTTTGGGGAATTTTGTAATTTTAGTGCCAGCAGACCAAGTTACATATTCGTTGACATGTACCTGGGACAGATACAGTGACATTATTTAACCACAGCGTGTAGTTCCACGTGGTTTCACGTGGACGTGCCAACGTTCCTTGGACTGTCCAGACGTTTATGTTCCGCTGCAGTTCATGTCATTGTCTTGTTTCCTGGCGTCCATATGGAGAAGTGTATCCCTAGTTCGTGACCGTCATTATTCACGTGATTAGAATATCGGAAGCAGAAACCTTTTCCGCGGTATGTCCTTGGCGGTTAAGCAACAGAGCTCTAATACTAAACATAAAGATAACAACGACGCCGGAACTAATTGACGTTTAATAGACGCGTGACACAGAAGTCAGCAGACGTAAGTAGATAAAAAAACGGAAAGTCGGTAGACTTAAGTAGCAATACGTAGAAGCTCAAGAGCGTTAACAATAGGACACAAACCCGTTAGGTTGTAAAAAAAATAAAGAGTTTAGTGACCGGTAAATAAGGAAACGGAGAAGCCTAATAGTCGTGCCCAAAAGAGGCAGGAGGAGCCCCGGGCGTGTTTAAAAGGGTGACTGCTCTGGTCTTGGCCAAACTGAGTGTGGAGAAAGTTTCTTGCCCAGAGTGACTCAGCTGGGCCATGTGTACGGTGTTTATATATATATATATATATATATATATATATATATATATATATATATATATATATATATATATATATATATATATAAGGAACTGGGTTCTAGGCTCATTGAAACAACAAGGGACCCTAGAGCTGCCAGCTTTCTTTTCCAGCGCCTCAGCGTGGCGATACAGAGGGGAAATGCGCACTGCATCCAGGGTTCCTGCCCGCCATCTGAGGAGCTGGAGGAGCTCGACAACCTATGATAACCATCTTTGTAACCTATATGTAACTCCTTTTTTGTAACACAGTTCAAATAAAGCAAATATATATGTGTACATACAAAAAGGGGGTGGTAGGAGAAGAAAATATTAGTGTTCAGTGAGAAACCACAAGGTCTCCTCTGAATACGTTTTATTTTCTTCTCCGAGGCTATGGGTCCCACATTGGTACCAGAGGTGGTACCCTCACTCTTTTATATATATGTATAATACAAACGACTGCCAACACAAGTGTATCAAACTCTGTACAGTTATAATTCTCAGTATAAGTGAATTAAGTGATTTAGCCTTTCCGTTGGGGAGGGGTTAATATTAAACACATATCTTTGTTTTACCCGCATAATAGGTCTAGTTTACTTAATTTATTTTGCAGCGCATACCCATCCTGTGAGTGGTAATGGACCCCCATATACTTATCCTGTGAGTGGTAGTGGTCCTCATATACTCATCCTGTGAGTGGTTGTGGATCCCATACTCATCCTGTGAGCGGAAAGTTAAAATATTAGAGGTGCATAATGGGCAAAGGGACTGAACCCCCAATATGTATTTAGCTAAACAAGTAATCAAGCAAGCAGCATTGATGAACTAGTTACAAGCAAATTCATTAACAGTGTGTTTATAGTTTTTTATTTAGTTATTGGCACTACACCTAACTCAATTACGCATCCTAAATAACGCGACCAATCTCCCAGATATCTAAATATGTTAATAAAGAAAATGTAGGAGAAGATGGGGGGTGACTTTGCTGTTAACCAGTGACGAGTGTTTTGTTTTCATAAAAACACTACTTACTTTTCAAGTGAGATACTTTAATGGGAAGGATTCAACGGAAAGCTCTTGTTGGGTTCTTACCTTTAATATAACAACTATTCATTAAAGTTTTATTTTGCTTAGTAATGGTTGTTTAGGATTCATGATACATACAGTCTCCGTGGTGTAGTGGTAAGACACTCGCCTGGCGTTCCGCGAGCGCTATGTCATGGGTTCGTATCCTGGCCGGGAGGATTTACTGGGCGCAATTCCTTAACTGTAGCCTCTGTTTAACGCAGCAGTAAAATGTGTACTTGGATGAAAAAACGATTCTTCGCGGCGGGGATCGTATTCCAGGGACCTGCCCGAAACGCTTCGCGTACTAGTGGCTGTACAAGAATGTAACAACTCTTGTATATATCTCAAAAAAAAAAAAAATATATATATATAGTTTGGCTCTGGCGACGAATGTATATGTATGATTGAGCCGCCGAGCACATGTAGGTAAATACATCGCGGTGAGTATACACAGGACTATGCGTGTAATTTGTATCCAAAAGCTAAATGCATCATAATGTGGCTCTTTCTATATATCAATAAAAACTAACTGTTTTTATTGAATATGTTGACCTCGACACATTGAAGCAACAGCTGGCCGAGGACAAGAGTGCCTCCCAGATGGACCTCAGTGATCAAAACAACAACATATCAATAAAACTAATCTAGTTTTATTGTCGTTGACACATTATGATGCATTTAGCTTTTGGATACAAATTACACGCATAGTCCTGTGTATCCTAAATGTACTTACCTACACGTGCTTGAAGGCTCATTCGAGCATCGGCTCATAGCCCCACCTTCCGAACATCCTCTAGTTCAATGCAGCGATTCCTTTCCTCTCATTTTTCATGTGTTTAAGTTTAGTATTGTGTTAGCAGTCCTGTTTCCTAATAGTAAATTATTTATTATTTATGTTACAGTAATACAACTTTCTCCGTAATGCCTACGTTCCTTTTATGTTTATGAATTTACATAGGGAAATAGTAATGACTAGAATCATATTTTAATTTCTTTATACTGTATAGTGTTATCATATACAGTATATTGTGTTATTCTTTATATAGTGTTACTTAAAAATAATTTATCTGATTATATTTTATGCGAAAGACTACGTATAGGCTTTATATAAATTACATTATTTGTGTACTTACGAATGATCCTCTCTAACATGTTTTAAAGGTACTTTATTTAATTAAACAAAATTATTAGCAGAGGAAGTAATTTTTTATGTACATTGGGGTTAAGTTTAGTCGTGCCTGCTGTATTCTCGTTTTCTATCATACACCTGGATGGAGTAACTAAACAAGAGTATAATATTAGGCTGCGTAATAGTACCCATCCTCCTAAAAGGATAGTAATCATGTCAACTATTTGGGCGAAGGTAGAAAAATGGACTGTTGCAGTCAACGATGTTAGCGTTTTGAAAAATGAATTCTGTAGAGTGCGCGGAAATATTAAGTCAAAAGCCAAATTTAAAACATTCCTAGGCTCTTATGTACAATACTAGACCTAGGATGGCTGGAACAGTTTTGATTCATTAATTACATTTATATTTGTTTAGGATGCCAATTGAAGAAATTAAATAACACCGAACGTGAAATTATCTGGGTCCAACAATACATTTTTTTTTACCTTTGACCAAATACAGTAGATGCTGTAAGTACTGTCATTTTCATTTAAATTAATTAAGAAGATGGGCTGCAGTATGTAGTGATGGACCACCGAAACATTCACTTTTTATATATTTAACGTTATAGAGTCCGGAAGAAAGGTAAAGGCTAAACTTGAACATTCCTAGGCCCAAGTATAGCACACATGTGCTATATTAGGGCTAAAAGAGCACGTATTAGTTCCAGGATTGCTAGGAGAGGTTAGGTTCTATATTTATATTGCAGTTAAGTCTTCCATTTGAGCAGTTTCAGTTATACAAAAATCAACTTTGAGGTAGTCCATCACTATATATATTTTGGTAATTTTTTCACCAAATAGTTACTATAATTACTATCGTTTTAGGAGGATGGACTGAAGTGATATATAGTCATAGTGGCTTAGTGTTTTCTCGCAATTATCATGCCTTACCTTTTCCTTATTTGTTTTATAATTGCCTGGTTTAAATTATCAAGAGTGTTCTAGAGGCATTATCCAAATTTAAAATTAGTATAACATTTTGTTTCAAATATATTTTTGTCATTATTAGAACAAAGTTTTGTAAGTATGTATATACTGTATATGTTTTGGTGTATAAGTTCCAGAGATATGTGTACATAGACTTGGCATCACTGGATCATAATTATTGGTTGTGGGCTAAGATTATTGTGTTGAGAGTATTGCTCAAGGGCTCAACGGCCGAAGTGTTGCTCAGTGTAGTGTGT
>WNGS01001312.1:8961342-8972273 GCA_020271785.1 Procambarus virginalis | reverse complement strand
GCTCTTCGTCCCTTCTACTTGTGTTTTGTTTCTTGTGCTCTGTGCTTGTTCTGTGTTCATATTCTTCAAAGTTTACTTGCTGCCTCTCTTTGTACACTTGGGAGGAGTGTCTTGTTGGGGTTGAGATGAGTGTTTGTGTGTGTATTGAAGCCTCCCTGGTGACTGATGTGTGTCATCACTGACGTTACCGTGCCTCTATCTTCTAGGTAGTTTCCTTCCGGTCCCTAGAGCTGCGTCCTTCAGCACACACCAGAGCCTCGCCTCCGCCCCACACTTCCTCAACCCCCTCCTGCACTACGTATTCCACTCACCTTCCCCACTGCTCACATGATGATGTCTCTGGCGGGTGCTCGTCTATATGCGCGCGTTATATACTCGTACATATGAGTATACTCGTGTATATTCAGTTGTCAATCAATATTCTTGCATGGGGGACTTACCGTCTTTGTGTACAGATGTCGCTTCGGCGTCTCTTTGTTGGCATTATTACATCAATTTACAACTCTTCCGTTCATAGAAAACTTGGTAGCGTTCCCTGGCTCTCATTTGCATGCCTCATGTCCACCGTTGGCCGCTCGTGCCCATCTTATCCATATTGATTTTTGGTTCTTTCTACACTTGGTCGATTGCTCTTATAATCTTTGGTGTCTGGGTCTCTCTCCGGGTGTGTATGGGTGTGGGTGTGTATGGGTGTGGGTGTGTATGGGTGTGTGGGTGTGGATAGGTGTGCGTGTGTATGGGTGGCTCTGAAAAAGACTAGTGGTGGTAAAGTCACGCACCAGGCATGACCTCCACACAACATTACACATCACTGCTGAGCGGTACACCTCACTACACTACACCCTCCTCCAGGCTACACTACACACCATACATACTCTTTGCTCCTGCCTTCAAAGAAATATAAAAATACAAATTTCAATGCGCTAAAAGCAAATACAAAATGTACATGAATATGCCTGGACATACTGGAGTGAGAGATATGGCAGGAAGTGCATGGACCTCAGAGCCTAGCAATGATGGCTCCGTGGCCACGTGGGCTACATGCACAAAAAGAGCCTCATAGACCCGACAGCCACCAAGGAGCGCTGCGGTAGAAGAATGATCGATCTCGCCTACAGGTAATTAACACCCACTCATTTCCTCAAGACAATACGATAGTTTAATATTCAGCTGGAGAAAACAAATCATCAGAAATACTGGGAAGATCTTTGACAAGCCGCTGGTTTCCTCACTGTCGAGTCCACTGAAAATGGTGGCCCTCGGGCAATGTGGTTTTAGATTTAGTTGATTGATTGATGAAGATTAAGCCACCCAAAGGGTGGCACGGGCATGAATAGCCCGTAAGTGGTGGCCCTTTTGAGCCATTACCACTATCAATAAATGATCCTGGAGATCTGTGGAGGTGCGACTGCACCCTGCGTGACGGGAGATGTCTCCCGTGTAGATTTAGCTACTCAGAACGAAATGTCCATGTAGCACGGGCTATGGTGAGCCCGTGTCCTCAGGTAAGGGGAGGTAAATAAATGTAGGAACGGGATGGGGGTAGTGTGGGGACCAGGGAATGGGGCGGAATGGGCTGTGCAGCCGGCAAGACCCAAGAACACGTTCCCAGGGAGTCGGATTTCAGCTGGCCGGAGTATGTATTGGGGTGTGGCTGTCAGGTTCTGGCTAGTACCCTAGCGTACAGTACTGGTACTACCAAGTCTGTTGCTCTGGAGTAGTGAGCTGCGTTGAAGGAACTTACAGGAGTTGAAAGATTGGGACGGCGTTGGGCCACACGGTCAAGGACAAGGACGTTATGGCGTGGAGGGGGACACGAGTCAAGGGTCATGTGGTTACGGAGGTGGAGGAGTCACAGAGCCATGACCAAGTGGCATGCAGGAGGAGGGAGTCGTAGAGCTACGGGCCAAGTGGTCATGGAGGTCATTGTTGATTCAACAGTCGAGCTAGAATAAGTTGGGATAATCACAGAAAACGGTTTCCCGGCCAATCGCATATGACAGGGGAAACTCTTAAATTTGTTTACCCAAATGGCACAGGTTGTAATTCCATTTCTTCGGCCATCCAGAGCTCGCAGGTCGTCGGGGGTAACTGGTTGTCGATAGTCTTCCAGTTGGTTCTCATTATGGACCTGTCGCTCTCCTCCCCGGGGGACCCCAGGAGGGCCACCAAACACTGGCCGTAGTAGTTTTATCTGCTCGCGAGGCTAGGCTGTTTTTTTTTTCCCAGTGCTGCGGCTGCTCTTAACTCAGTAACTGTGATTCACTTTGCAGAAAATAAAGACTAAACCACACACCAGAAGATGAGGAGACGACGACGTTTCGGTCCATCTTGGACCATTATCGTCGTCGTCTCATAATCTTCTAGTCATCTAGTGTGTGGTATAGTCTATGTAATACCCTTTGTCGAGGACAGGAATCCTAGCTCGGTATACAGAATTATCCAAGCACAACGGTTGCCTAACTCCTGGGTACCTATTTACTGCATGTTGAACCAATGTATCAGGTGAAAGGAACCGTGCCCAATCATTTCTGTCCTCGCCGGGGATTGAACCCAAAATCCCCGATTGAGAGTAGAAAACGCAGACTACGGTATTACAGAACCCATAGATTGCATGGCATATCATATAATGCATTCATGCCTTCAATGTTGACATGCAATTTGAATAAACATTAATTGTAACCGAACCCTCTTACAAAGCCTAAGGATGTGCCATGCTACTTAAGAGTGCAAAATTGTCAAAACTTTACAAAATGTATAGCATGGGGTGTACCTCGCTCCTTAGTGTATACACACCAGGATTTTAATTTAGTATTAATAAAGAGTATTTAAGTATACTTGATGGTTAGTCAGTAAGGTGTTAGTGTGGCTTTAATAACCCTCTCACGGGTGATGGCCTTGAGGCTAACGAGGTGCCAAGTACTATGGCCGCACTCAGCCTATCTAGGCCGTGTGTACCAATAAGACTCATTACAGGAAGGAATCTGAATTGTATAACAGGAGAGTGAAAGGAAGTTATTGATTCATGCGACGAATGTTTCATAGTGACCGTGCTTGTGGGGCGTGTTCCGTGGTCACAGTAACCGCCCTTGTAGATCTTGTACCTGCTTGATACCTGCTTGATGGGGTTCTGGGAGTTCTTCTACTCCCCAAGCCCGGCCCGAGGCCAGGCTCGATGTACACATTTGACCAGGTGGATTTACTAAACACATTGAACACCTCACACCTTCCTCCCAATATTATGAGAGGATACAGGCTGAGTGAACATCGGCACCGCTCCTGTGCCAGGTAAGTCTACTACGGGCTCACCATAGCCCGTGCTACTTGCCCCGCTCCTGTGCCAGGTAAGTCTACTACGGGCTCACCATAGCTTATGCTACTTGCCCCGCTCCTGTGCCAGGTAAGTCTACTACGGGCTCACCATAGCTTATGCTACTTGCCCCGCTCCTGTGCCAGGTAAGTCTACTACGGGCTCACCAAAGCTTATGCTACTTGCCCCGCTCCTGTGCCAGGTAAGTCTACTACGGGCTCACCATAGCTTATGCTACTTGCCCCGCTCCTGTGCCAGGTAAGTCTACTACGGGCTCACCATAGCTTATGCTACTTGCCCCGCTCCTGTGCCAGGTAAGTTACGGGCTCACCATAGACCGTGCTACTTGGAACTTGTTCCGAGTAGCTGAATCTATAACAACAACAGGCTAAGTGAACACGTTACAGCCCCGCTCCTGTGCCAGGTAAGTCCACTACGGGCTCACCATAGCTCGTGGTACTTGGAACTTTTTGTTCCCAGTAGCTGAATCTATAACGACAACAGCAGCAGCAGCTAAGTGAACACCTCCTCCATGTCCCTCATGGAGTGTAGCTTATTTAGCCAGAGAAGCAATATGTGGAGATCATTCCGGACAAGTGAGCCAAATAGCCATTGTAAGACTGGGGAGATGTGACGTCAAGCGAGCACATGATCTGGTGAGTTTGTCGCCCCGCCCGCCAGGCGGCGCGGGGCGTGAAGGACAGCCTAACACATGACATTTATGGTAATAACCCGCCAGCTTTCATTAGTGTATGTTGCTCTTGGTACTCCACCAAGCAACAACCTGGTGGACCAAGCTCTCACAAGTCAAGTCTGGCCTCGGGCCGGGCTTGGGGAGTAGAAGAACTCCCAGAACCCCATCAACCAGGTATCAACCAGGTACTTGGGTGATTAGTCACTAGTGTTTGTGGCTGGTAGTTAGGGGGGGGGGTATCTGGCTTGGATAGCAGCGAGGGACGCCTGTAGCTTAGACCATCCTGGGGTTGTCCTGTACCAACAGTCAACTGACCTCTCACATTACACCACCATTAGAGTCATACAGTTTACCTAAACTCCTGTAGCGTACACCCAGAATCGACTCCCACTGACGCACAGTAATGCCTTTATCCGACTCGCTTCCCCTGTGCCTAAACAGTAGATTAAATCGTCGTGACTAAATAAAATACTGTTTATTTTACCAATGGAAATTTACCAAAATTTTGAGTCAAAATTAATTTACCAAAGCTCCGCTGCCTCGCGGCCATACCCACTTTCGGGACGAGGTTCGGGAGTCAACCTCGAGGAAAAATCCTGAGTTGTAGCCTCTAAGGCAGTTCGTTGATGACTTCAACCTCGTTCTGTCTGCTCCTGCAACGGCGCTGGAACCAAGCGTATTGGCGTTTACCTTTCCTTTGGACAATTAAATCGTAACTTGCTTATCTTAATGAATTTGTTGGGGTTTCAGTGTCTGAGCCAATTACGTAGCTCCGTGTAACCTTTGCCACCACCGCCCTCGGGATGGGTATGGGGTGCATAATGAGCCTGGACGCAGGTGGGTCTTCAACACCACTGATCCAAACACCTTCCTCTTACTACCTACTTCGGTGCTGTACCTTCTTCACGGGTAGATTCCTGGTGTGGGGCTGCGGCCTCCTCTACCCGTCAGCCCTGTTATGGAGGTCGCTGTCCACACCAGGGCGGAGGACGGCAGCAGTGTGCGTCAGGGTGAACGCTTGCTTGACGCAAGCATTCCTGGACACCTGCTTCTCAGACGCAGGACTCAACCACACTAGATTTGCATCAACTCTGATCTTTATATAATCACCCATACTGTTCATGGCCCTTATATTCTGTGTGTGTATTTTTATGTGCATAGTTCTCTGGAGGTATGGTATTGGGTAATAATGTATATCTGCTCAGTGAGCATATATACATATAATGTATATATACTCACTGTAATCGTAACAGCGCGCACATACACACAATGGGGGCTGGCTAGCTGAGTGGACAGCGCTCTAGACTCATGGACCTAGGGACCAGGGTTCGATCCCGGCAGCTGGCGGAAAAACAAATGGGCAGAGTTTCCTTCACCCTGATGCTCCTGTTACCTAGCAGTAAATATGCACCTGGGAATTAGACAGCTGTTACGGGCTGCTTCCTGGGTGTGTATATGTGTGTGGACAAAAATAGCAGTTAGAAACAGTAGATTAATTGACAGTTGAGAGGCGGGCCGAAACAGCAGAGCTCAACCCCGCAAGCACAACTAGGTGAATATAACTAGGTGACTACACACACACACACACACACACACACACACACACACACACACACAACACACACACACCACACACACACACACACACACACACACACACCACACACATCAATTCATGTGTAAACAGATGACATTCAAATGACCTGAGAAACCTATAATATCGTAGACTAAGACCCATCACCCCAGCACCAGACGTACAAGATGGACTTGTTGTGGGGTGTCTATTATGCGCCCTTCACCTGGCTTCCTCCCCCCCCCCCGTCCTGGGGGCGGAAGGAAGCCAGTCGCTGGTCAAGGGGGGACCTCTATAAGCCTAAGTACAGGCGTCCTTTTCCCCGGCAGCGGGAATTGAATATAATTGCCGTTCGCTTAGCCGTTATCAACATCGGTAGTGGATTCATTGCATATCTGTAGGAGTTCGGGCTAATTGATTGTGTGTCATTGAAACAACGTACAAATGTTGAATTCCCTCAGATGTGTGTGTACTCACCTAATTGTGCTTGCGGAGGTTGAGCTTTGGCTCTTTGGTCCCGCCACTCAACTGTCAATCAACTATACCTCAGGCTGTGGCCTCCACGCGTGTGTGGTGTTGTCCTGACACTACAATGCCCCCCTGTGAACACCTGAGCGTCCCTGTGTACACCTGACTGCCCCTGTGAACACATGAGCGTCCCTGTGTACACCTGACTGCCCCTGCGTACACCTGAGCGCCCCTGTGTACACCTGAGTGCTGCCTGTACATATCTTGACCCTCTCGCCTGTACACTGGCCCTTCACCTCCATGTGTTAGAAGATTCCCTGCACACAATAATGGGGTTAGACCTCTCTCTACCGTCTCACACACATGTAACTCATCATCATGACAGATATGGCAACCAAATTAGCGTGTAACAATGGTGCAGATGAACTAGACCTAGATATACCCCATCTCTGTTAAGACTTGTGTTGTTCCAAACATTCTAGTCTGATAGAGAAATTAAATACTTTCAAAAGTCAGACTTGTGGCTAAATGTATCGAATCTCCTATTCCTGAACACTCCAGATGCAAACTGTGTGAGCAGGAACTGGGTCGATCATGATCTCCCACACTACATTATTGAATGTCTAGTCATATAGACCTTTTACACTTACTGGCATGAGGTACCTGGAGCTTTGTAATTATTTGATCCACTCCCGTGTTCTTGAGGATATTCTTATGCACGCAGCGTTTACTAGTGGAGGCTACTGATCACATGGTCCTCTATGACTATGACCCTGCGAGATGGAGGGTATTTAGTATGACATGGCTACCTCTTGACAAGCTGTCTCCTTCATATAGTGTAGGGTAGCTGCAGAAATTCAGATGTACCCAAGTATATTATGGGAAACTAAAAACAAAAACGATGATATCACTTCCTCCACGTTGTGGTGGCTTCCCTGGGACCCGCGGGGTTCTCCCCCTTCAGTAGTAGCAAGTCCCTCTCACTCGGTGAGACGTGTGAGCTCGACTTGAGAGCTTGGTCCAACAGGCTGCTGCTTGGAGCGGCACGCAGTATCCACCACAGTCCGGTTGGTCCGACACTTCTTAAAGAAATCTATCTAGTTTTCTTTTGAAGATGTCCACGGTTGTTCCGGCAATATTTCTTATACTCACTGGGAGGACGTTGAACAACCGGGGACCTCTGATGTTTATACAGTGTTCTCTGATTGTGCCTATGGCACCCCTGCTCTTCACTGGTTCTATTTTGCATTTTATATGGGTCCTTGATATAGACTTTCAAGAAAATATTATTCTGAACATTTGGCATTGTTTCTAGAGTATACATACATGCATGTGTAGCGTTCTCTTGGGTAATTAATATCATATAATCTCCACATTATTTTCATGAAATTATTTGTTGTGAGAGATTGAATTTGAATTATGAAGTGTAGTCCCTTGTTGACTGCTGACGATGGCAGCAACACCTGCCTGAGATGTGACAGGTGCTGCTAATAGGTCAATAATTGGTCAACACCTGCCTGAGATGTGACAGGTGCTGCTAGTAGGTCAATAATTGGTCAACACCTGCCTTAGCTGTGACATATGCTGCTAGTACGTCAACAGCGGCCCAACACCTGCATTACCTCACACATGTGTGTATCCATTAATGTGACGCATCGACGGCTTATGAAGCAGCACGTTCACTGTGGCCTCAATAGCACAAATATGTGTACTTAATTACACCATAAATTAATTAGCAATTGCTAATTAAATTTGACTGCCAAAATTGAATTGTTGCTTGTGTCGAACTCTCGGATTGCTCCGAGGTTATGTTGAGGTTATCTTGAGATGATTTCGGGGCTTTTAGTGTCCCCGCGGCCCGGTCCTCGACCAGGCCTCCACCCCCAGGAAGCAGCCCGTTACAGCTGACTAACACCCAGGTACCTATTTTACTGCTAGGTAACAGGGGCATAGGGTGAAAGAAACTCTGCCCATTGTTTCTCGCCGGCGCCTGGGATCAAATCCAGGACCACAGGATCACAAGTCCAGCGTGCTGTCCGCTCGGCCGACCGGCTCCCTCCCGAAGATGAAGTCAGCTTTTCCCCTCCGATTTTCACCATTTTCCGGGATACATTAGATATGGTTTCGGTAGTCCGCCACGCCTCTAAAATTTGGTCCGGAAGCAAGTAATTAAATAACACGTTTCGCTGAAGCTGTCAACATGTTCAGAGACAGAGGGGGGTGGGGGGAAGGGGTACAGTTGGAAGTTACAGCGTGTGTAATCTTGTAGGGCGAGGTTAGGCGCGAATCAATGGTTTTAAGGATGGGAATACGCACCAATGACAGTTCCAGCCCCGCTACTGTGTCAGGTAAGTCCACTACGGGCTCACCACAGCCCGTGCTACCTGGAACTTTTTGTTCCCAGTAGCTGAATCTATAACAACAACAGCGCCAACGGTTGATAGCTTGTGGTTGATAGTTGGGCGAGAGTTTGTGATGTAGTACATCGGCTATGTATAAGATTTTTGTGTCGTTGTATCTGTCACATTCGATGTTTTCAATGAGGATATCTCTCCTGATGGCTTGGTAGTGTGTAGAAATTAAGCGATCTCTGAGGGAGCCTTGTTGTTTGTGCAGTGTGGCGCGCCATGGAAGATTTGTTGCTGCTATGGTTATATATATTGAGATGGTTGGGGCTGACACTCCCCAAGTGGGCACGTAAAGGTGTACACGACACTTGTCTCTCTAAATGGGTTTCGTTTGGTGTCGGGAGAGTTCTTGGTGAGTAAGTTGGCGGTAGTTTTGCTCTCGTATTGTATGGTGTGTTATACTGTGTTGTCTGGCTAGTGTTGACGGCGTCACGCTCCTCTCTATTGTATCTCAGGCGCCAGATTCACGAAGCAGTTACGCAAGTACTTACGAACTTGTACATCTTTCCTCAATCTTTGACACCTTTGGTTACATTTATTAAACAAGCATGAAAACTTCCCAATCAACTGTTGTTATTGTTATAAACAGCCTCCTGGTGCTTCGGAGCTCATTAACTGTTTAATAATTGTAAACAAAGCCGCCAAAGATTGAGGAAAGATGTACAGGTTCGTAAGTGCTTGCGTAACTGCTTCGTGAATCTAGCCCCAGGACCTTTCAGGTCTTGTGTGCCTTTGATAATGCATTATTAAACCCATCCTCTTAAAAATGATAGTACTTGTAGCAATTGTTTGATCAAACGTAAAAAAATAGACTGTTGAATCCCCCAAAGTTTGTGTTGTATATTGAATTAGGCCAAATGACATTCGTGAAGTTTGGGAGTGTAACTAAAGAACCTCACATGTCCAGTATGTCCTGTCTTAGGTTAATGTAGTACATACATATGCTGTATTAGGTCAATAAATGTATAAAATGTTAACACTGTTGGCTCCAACAATCCATTTTTGCACATTAGACCAAATAATTGTTACAAGTGCTGTCATTTTAGAAGGATGGCGGTGAATATACGCATATTCGTGAAGACAATTTGCCAGTGAGTGTACCTGACAAGGTTCCCAGGCAGGAGCAGCCGAGTAACAGCCATTACGGGTAGCTTGAGAGGTTGTGTGTGACATTCCCAGCATGTCGTGCAGGCAGGTGGGTGAGGGACACTCAAGGTGCACCAGGCTTGATGGATTGCAAAACGCTCTCCCTACTAGAGTCCACTCACGCCCCTCGTCTCCACTCACAGGCCAAGAATAACTGATTTCTTGGACGAAGGACAGACAAGCATCGTGATGCCTGTCATCTGGGTACAGATACTCATAGCGTAAGAAATGAGTTCAACTTCACGGTGTTTCATCTCTCTTCCGTCTGCCCAGCGCTCTGTCGTACGGGTTTCCGAAAATGGGAATTGTGGGGTCCTTTCTATCACGTCTGGTTAATATCATTCTTCGTGTTCGCTGTTTTCATTGTTTTGTGTGTGTGTGTGTGTGTGTGTGTGTGTGTGTGTGTGTGTGTGTGTGTGTGTGTGTGTGTGTGTGTGGTGTGTGTACTCACCTAGTTGTGTTGCGGGGGTTGAGCTCTGGCTCTTTGGTCCCGCCTCTCAACCGTCAATCAACAGGTGTACAGGTTCCTGAGCCTATTAGGCTCTATCATATCTACACTTGAAACTGTGTATGGAGTCAGCCTCCACCACATCACTTCCTAAAGCATTCCATTTGTCAACCACTCTGACACTAAAAAGTTCTTTCTAATATATCTGTGGCTCATTTGGGCACTCAGTTTCCACCTGTGTCTCCTAGTGCGTGTGTCCCTTGTGTTAAATAGCTTGTCTTTATCTACCCTGTCGATTCCCTTGAGAATCTTGAATGTGGTGATCATGTCCCCCCTAACTCTTCTGTCTTCCAACGAAGTGAGGTTTAATTCCCGTAGTCTCTCCTCGTAGCTCATACCTCTCAGCTCGGGTACTAGTCTGATGGCAAGTACCCGAGTGTGTGTGTGTGTGTGTGTGTGTGTACTCACCTATTCACCTATTTGTGCTTGCAGGATCGAGCATTGACTCTTGCATCCCGCCTTTCCAGCCATCGTTGTTTACAGCAATGACTCCTGTCCCATTTCGTGTGTGTGTGTGTGTGTGTGTGTGTGTGTGTGTGTGTGTGTGTGTGTGTGTGTGAAGGAGGATGCAGACGGGTGATCACGCCTCATTACAACAAGCGTGGGAAGAGTGAGTGCAAGCGTGTGGTGGTAGTGCGTGGTGAGAGTGCACTTGTGGAGGGTGACAGTGTAGGGCAGTGTAGCACCTGTGGCCCGGGCTGGAGTTCGGGCTGGTAACAGGGCAGCGGGCCAGCACCTAGTGGCTCTCAACGCTGTCTTGCCACGTGTGTGCGTGTGTGTGCACGTGTGACACACACACGCACACACACACGCACACACACACG
>WNGS01001312.1:8931643-8951164 GCA_020271785.1 Procambarus virginalis | reverse complement strand
CTTCGATTCCTTAGAATCTGATGTGGTGATCATGGTCCCCCCTAACTCTTCTGTCTTCCAACGAAGTGAGGTTAATTCCCGTAGTCTCTCTCCTCGTAGCTTCATACCTCTCAGCTCGGGTACTAGTCTGGAGTGGACAAGTACCCGAGTGTGGTGTGTTGTTGTTGTGTGTGTACTCACCTATCAACCTATTTGTGCTGGCAGGATCGAAGCAATTGACTCTTGCATCCCGCCTTTCCAGCATCGGTTGTTTACAGGCAATGACTCCTGTCCCATTTCGGGGTGTGTGTGGTGGTGGTGTGTGTGTGTTGTGTGGTGTTGTGTGTGTGTGTTGTGTGAAGGAGGATGCAGACGGGTGATCACGCCTCATTACAACAAGCGTGGGAAGAGTGAGTGCAAGCGTGTGGTGGTAGTGCGTGGTGAGAAGTGCACTTGTGGGAGGGTGACGTGTAGGGCAGTGTACGCACCTGTGGGCCCGGGCTGGAAGTTTCGGGCTGGTAAACGGGCCACGCGGGCCAGCACCTAGTGGCTTCTCAACGCGTGTCTTGCCACGTGTGTGCGTGTGTGTGCACGTTTGGCGTGTGTGTTGCGTGTGTGTGTGCGTGTGTGTGTGCGTGCTGTGTGACGCGTGTGTGTGCGCGTGGTGTGCGCGTGTGTGTGCGCGTGTGTGTGCGCGGAGTGTGTGCGTGTGGTGTGCGTGTGTGTGTGTTGCGTGTGTGTGTGCGTGTGTGTGTGCGTGTGTTGTGCGTTGTGTGTGCGTTTGGTGTGTGCGTGTTGTGTGTGTGTGTGTGTGTTGTGTGTTTGTAGTGTGTGTGTGTGCGTGTGTGTTTAGTATTTACCTAGTTTGTGCTTTGCGGGGGTTGAGCTCTGGCTCTTTTCGGCCCGCCTCTCAACTGTCAATCAAAGGATTTTTTCTCGCATATACACACACACACACACTCAGGAAGCAGCCCGTAGCGGCTGTCTAACTCCCAGGTAAACTATTTACTGCTAGGTAACAGGGGCATCAGGGTGTAAGAAGCTCTGCCCATTTGATTCCGCCATAGCCGGGGATCGAACCTGGCCACAGGATTGTGTGTCCAGTGTGTCAGTCCACTCAGCCGCCAGCGCCCCAGTGTGTGTGTGTGTACTGCCTCGACTGCCTTCATCACACAGAAGCTTGATTAGTAAAAGGATCAATAAGGTTGGATCAGTAGGCAGGTGGAGTGTAGAGTGAAGGTGCAGTGGGAGACGTATAGAGAGGTGAGAGAGAGAGAGAGTGGGGTGGTGAAGAAGCACGTGATGATAGGAGGGAGGGTGGGGTCGAGGGGCAGTAGGTGAGACAGCCAGCCTGGTGGCCACACTACCACCGGCCACACACACCATCAACTACACTTGGTCCCTCAACACCACCTCCCATTGTCACTAATCACTGCCCAAGCGTCTCTCCTCACCACCACCACCTCGCCTCCACCCACGGAGAAACATTACATCAATGGCATTGATCACTACTCGTGGAGTGACTAAGTATATTTGAAGCTGGAAACTAAGAATAATTGGGTGGATATACTTGGTGGTGTGGCCGTAGGTGGAGCCGTAGAGGAGACCTCTGGTGGCGAGGTGGACGCGGCACTTGTGTAAGTGGGCGGAGTTTATCCCGGACGGCTGGACCTCACATAACGTGGTTCATTTGTGAGGTAGTTTGGTCTGCCTCATCCTGTCAAGCTGGACGCCCCACTCCTGAAGGGGACACGGCTCCCCGTCATCGTTGCCAGGAAGCCCGTCGCCATATCCAACGGTTTCCTCGACTTGCAGGGCTTATCCTCCAGACAGTCCTCCCGTCCTGATGGCTCCTAAAGCCACAGAGGAGCCATTGGAGAGAGTGATGACATCGGAGGCTGCGATGGGGAGGACGGCGAAGCTCCCGAACTGCCGGAGACCGCCGCCCTCATCTCCCCAGCCACGCCCTCTGCTGGCGACTCTCCCACCTGGCCGCCTCCATCACCGCCCGCGCCCCTGGCACGCCCCATGGCACGACGAGGCTCCTTCCCTAGCCTAGAGACGCCTGAACCTGAACCAGCAGCCTCCGGCTCCAATAGCTTTTTCTCCAGCAAGAAAATTATCAGGTAAAGTGTGTTTCTGCCCTCAATCCCAGGGTGATGCTTCCCTCTAATTGCTTCCTTAATGACTATAGTCCCCACATTGCTCAACGAGGCGACCATTACCAGGCTATTATCTCCCGAGGCTCTTCGACCTGTGTTCCCAAGTACCGGGGAAGGGGGGAGTGGTTCACATCGTTAAATACCCTCAGTTAGCATTAACATGTAAATTGGTACTTTTTAAATGAATTCCACGACACGTGGTGGTAAGAATGTGAAACTTGAAGGTGAAGGCAAGAAGCTGAAATATGTATAAATGTATTAAACACCAAATTTTCGGATGTAATCTGCATCCTTTCTCAAGGAACCCTGTGGGGTAGGGCTTTAATACATATATATACTTTGTATATAATGTATACTTATATATAATATATACATATTTAATACATACTATATTTAATACATACTATATTTAATACATATATTCAGTCTTTTCTTCAGCTTACTGTAATGCCGTAGTGCTCAAATGAAGTTTTTAAATTGTAAAATTGAACACCATCTGCCCTCATCACCCCATCCTGTGCACGTGGCAGTGGACCCCCATCCTTTATTTGTGAGACGTTAGATAGAAAAAGTTTAAGAGGTACAAGAACAGGACCACAATGACTCACATATTGTAGCTACTTTGTACGGTCGACTAGCTACACACTTACTTTGCATCAAATTTGTCAATTTAAGTTGGCTAAGGTTCTACGGTCTAGATTATAGCTACTGTTGCAAATGTTGCTTTGCATGATGATCAGATAAGCCAGCAAGGGAAGCGGGAGTAGTCGCAAGTCCCCGCAGACTGAATAGCGTCACATTTTATACGTCACATAGCCACGCCCTGCGTAGCGAAAAAATGCACATACTCATTAGTATAACATTAAGCACCCGTAAAATTGTCGTTTTTATGCATCCGGCACCTCGACCTAGCCGGTAGGTTGGGTTCGACTTGCCCCCCGTGATACGTGCACAGTTGTTTCTTTTATATTATTCATCAGTGTATTTTGATAGTGCGTCAAAAATGAGAGAATGGGTTTGGCTGCACGCTTCCCGTTTTCTTACAGGACATCAGTATGTAACCTGCGGTGTCGGCTGGTCTCTGCGCGTGGTAAGGTCTAAGGCTGAGAAACGTATGTAAACCTCTACGTCATGGTTACTCTTTAAACGAATCCAAACCACTCTAACCTGAACGAAAATATATAACCATGGTTGTGCGGCACATTTTACACACCAAAAATGAGCAAAACAATGGTGTCCAGTTATTCACGGAAGTACGTCCGTAATGACAGATATCTTGTGTATTGCTGTTCCCCTTGACAATATATATATATATATTATATATATATATATACTATTATATATATATATATACTATATCTATATATATATATATGTCGTACCTAGTAGCCCAGAACGCACTTCTCAGGCCTACTATGCAAGGCCCGATTTGCCTAATAGGCCAAGTTTTCATGCATTAATTGTTTTTCGACTGCCTAACCTAACTTTTTCGGCTACCTAACCTAACCTATAAAGATAAGTTAGGTTAGGTTAGGTAGGGTTGGTTAGGTTCGGTCATATATCTACATTAATTTTAACTCCAATAAAAAAAATTGACCTCATACATAATGAAATGGGTAGCTTTATCATTTCATAAGACAAAAATTTGAGAAAATATATTACTTCAGGAACACTTGGCTTATAGGCAAATCGGGCCTTGCATAGTAGGGCAAAAAGTGAGTTCTGGCTACTAGGTACGACATATATATATATATATATATATTATATATTATATATATATATATATATATATATATATATATATATTTATGTCGTACCTAGTAGCCAGAACGCACTTCCTCAGCCTACTATGCAAGGCCCGATTTGCCTAATAAGCCAAGTTTTCCTGAATTAATTGTTTTTAGACTACCTAACCTACCTACCTAATCTAACCTAACTTTTTCGGCTACCTAATTCAACCTAACCTATAAAGATAGGTTAAGGTTAGGTTAGGTAGGGTTGGTTAGGAATGGTCATATAACTACGTTAATTTTAACTCCATAAAAAAAATGACCTCATACATAATGAAATGGGTAGCTTTATCATTTCATAAGAAAAAAAATGGAGAAAATATATTAATTCATGAAAACTTGGCTTATTAGGCAAATCGGGCCTTGCATAGTAGGGTAGGCTGAGAAGTGCGTTCTGGCTACTAGGTACGACATATATATATATATATATATATATATATATATATATATATATATATATATATATATATATATATATATATATATATATGTCATCTCTCTTTTGTCCCCCCTATGTCTGTCTCCCCTTGTTGACCTCGGCTACGTCTCCCCTCGTTGTTCTGAGCTATATCTCCCCTCATTCAGTGCTCTAAGAGTGTTTAACTTCAATTCAATATGTGTAACTGATTCGGGGGATTGGTTTGTTTACCACAACCTTTGTTCATAATGCACTAGGGTAACTAAACTGACCGCTTACAACCCTAAGTGAGGTCTGTCTCACTCGTGCTAGCTCGAGTTATAGAATAACATTAGTATGCCGAGTGCTAGTTCCTGTGGATATATATATTATATATATATCGTGATTTTCTGACAAACAGAATTGCCGGTATAGCCTTTATTGTGCTCGTGTCTAGTTATATGATATTATTTCCGGTTTCAGTATTTACATATGTGTGGAATTGGATTTGTTATCTGTTCGTGTGCCCTTGGAGGGCAGACCTCTTGGCACCTCTTCCTTCTGCTGTCGTGTTAGCCGTGTTTTTGAAGTGAACAGAAAATGGGAGAACGTTGTGGGAAAGTTACATAAAATGGGTAAATGTTCTAGAAATGTAACTGGAAATAGGAAATCGTTTTTGAAATGCAACAGAAACTTCGAAAATGCATTAAATATGTTTAATTAGTTGTAGTGATGTGTCTTACTTAGAAGGCGTGACTAGTGATGCATTACCTAATATGTATGTGAAGCATTTTAACATTAAAATATGTATATTTGCAGCATGAAACTGTCAAGAAAGTATATTGTAATACAGAAACGTACGTATAATTCACAGAGACGGTTAAATGCAGACAAGGATGGAAATATCATATATGTCCCCTCTGATTGTGAGGGACTGAGGAAATAAGCACTCCCCGTGGCGAACTGGCAAGATACTCGCCTGGCGTTTCCCAACCACTTTGGCTTGGCTCGTATCCTGGCCGGGGAGGATTTATTTGGCGCCAATCCTTAACTGTAGCTTCTATTCACCCAGCAGTGAATGGGTACCTGGTTATTAAACGATTTGCGGGTCGTATTCCGCGGAAATTAGGATTAAGGACTTGCCCGAAACGCTATGCGTGCTAGTGGCTATACAAGAATGTAAGAACTCTTACATTTATACAAAAGTTAATTGATAGGACAAGAATATTAATCATTTGTAATATTATTAGTATTATTATGTTCACAGTTAGCAGCAGTGGTATGTAAATAAGCGAGTATATTTAGGAGGTACACATAGAAAATATATATGTGCCTTTTACCAGATATTTAATGCTAAGCTATCTGGTTTGAATTGTTTGGTGAATGAGCGCGCCCGCGGCCCAGGCTGCTGCTGTAGGCAGACGTGCAGCTGCAAGATCTAAGAGATCATCTCCTCTTATACACACACTCTTCACGGTGTATGCTGATTCATTACCCAAGTTGCGAACAAGTTGTAAACGATGTACTGAACCTACCATACTGCCTACAGACCTAAACCTCGACACACATTAAGCTCATGCCTGTAAGGGGGTTTCCTCTGAGATTGTGAGAGTGAGAACACAGGGCTCAGAGCTTATTCTCGACCCCTGGGAGCACATTTAGGAGAATACAACTAGTTGAGTAGCGAGTTAACACTTGGAACAAATGGGCTTGTCTAGAGAGCTCTCTAGTACACTCGTCACGAGCAGACGTTCTGCTAATGATCCTTGTTGTTGTTATAGATTCAGCTACTCGGAACAAGTTCCAAGTAGCACGGGCTATGGTGAGCCCGTAACTTACCTGGCACAGGAGCTGGGCAAGAAGCACGGGCTATGGTTAGCCTCGTGGACAGGAGATGTCTCCCGTGTGCTAATGATCCTTGGGATACTATTAAATAGCTGATTAAGATAGCAGTGTTTCTCAGGATGTGTGTGGTGCCTACAGACAGAGGTAGAGAAACTGAGGGAGGAGGGGAAACTTTCCCCGGGACAGTAAGACGCCTACGAACACCACCATTTTAGTTCTCGACTTGAAATGTCGTAAAGAATCGGGATGAAGAATTAAGGAAACTGCAAAAGATCTATTGGCCCATAAGATATAGCTCCTATTTATATTTACCCTCATTCATATATATGTCTAACCTACGCTTGAAATAATCTGTCGATTTCACGTCTATTATGTGACCCGGTAATATTAATTACGGCCCCCATGATGACGGTTAATACGCCTTGACCTCCAGTGTTGCTCTGCCTGGGGAGTTTATTATTATTATTATTAATAAACTAAAAATATAAGTTTATTATTATTATTATTAATAAACTAAAAAATATAAGTTTATTATTGTTATTATTAATAACTAAAAAATATAAGTTTATTATTATTA
The DNA here is from genome assembly GCA_020271785.1 of Procambarus virginalis. Taxonomy (NCBI): domain Eukaryota; kingdom Metazoa; phylum Arthropoda; class Malacostraca; order Decapoda; family Cambaridae; genus Procambarus; species Procambarus virginalis. The sequence continues at coordinate 8,944,414 of WNGS01001312.1, read as the reverse complement.
TTATTAATAAACTAAAAATATAAGTTTATTATTATTATTATTAATAAACTAAAAAATAAAGTTTATTATTATTATTATTAATAATAAACTAAAAAATAAGTTTATTATTATTATTATTATTAATAAACTAAAAAATATAGTTTATTATTATTATTAATATCCTTATTGACAAAATTAACATGCAATTGTGTCTGATTGGAGTAATTCAATTAAGTCTTATTGCAGTTAAGGATGCTGTTTATATTCACTGCCACACAGGACAGAACATCATACATAAGACAATAGGTCTAAATTGTAGGTATGAATACTATAAATATACACATGTATATATTACATGAGGCTGCAATTTACTTCATCAGATATTACATAGGTTTACATTACATATCACATCAGATAAACGTTGGTTTTCATTTGCAAATTGAATGTTCATAAACGAGGGCAGTTAAATATTTATATTATGAACTAGTAAATTTAGGATGAATGGTTAGGCTATGATACCTGGTTGATACCCGCTTGATGGGGTTCTGGGAGTTCTTCTACTCCCCAAGCCCGGCGCGAGGCCAGACTTGACTTGTGAGAGTTTGGTCCACCAGGCTGTTGCTTGGAGCGGCCCGCAGGACCACATACCCACCACAGCCCGGTTGGTCTGGCACTCCTTGAAGAAAACAGTCTAGTTTCTAGATATATCAGATTCAATTGATTGGTTACGTAGTTGATTGTACAGTAGGCCAGGAGATTTACAATCTATTAGTTTCACGTTCAGTAATGTAGTGTTCAAACAATCATAGTCAAGTCGTACACAAACCGATTCGACAAAGCTGCCTTTCGTATGTCACAACTAATATTAATATATAATACAGTATATATATATATCGTTTGGCAAGGATGCGTGAGCGTAGATTAGGCTGTGATAAGCACCGTTGGATTAGGCTAGTTTGGGTAAGGTAAGATTTGGTAAGGTGAAGTAAGGTAACGTAAGGTTGGCCAGCTTTTTAAAATCCGATGACGAACCGTCTGCCGTACAATGCGACTTGTACCCAAAACAATTACATGTGAAATTGACCTACCTCGCATGAGGCAGTCGGTAGGCGGCCTTCTGCAGTGTCCCCCCCCCCTCAATTTCCCAATGTCCCCCCCCCCCATCTCCCAGTGTCCCCCCTCTCCATCTCCCAGTGTCCCCCTCTCCATCTCCCAGTGTCCCCCCTCCATCTCCCAGTGTCCCCCCCCCTCCATCTACCAGTGTCCCCCTCTCCATCTCCCAGTGTTGTTGGGAGGTGGTCCACGTGGCTGTACTTGGGGCTCCCACATGCCGGTCTGTCCAGCGACGAGTACATCCTCATGTCAACGTCCCGCCCACATCCTGATCTGCAAGCATCCTCACCCACCACCCGCCCGCCCGGCCACCCCGCTTTCGTGGTGACCAAGTTCGGTGCACCTGCTGGTGCAAGGTTGCTGCTCTTGTCTGGCTGTTGCGTCCATGGGCCTTTCTGCTGCTGCTACTGCTGCTTCGCCGTTGCGTCCACGGGCCTTTCTGCTTCTGTTGCTTCGATGTTGCGTCCACTTGCCTTTCTGCTGCTGCTGCGTCAACGTGAATTTCTGTTGCTGCTGCTTTGCTGTTGCGTCCACGTGCCTTTCTGTTGCTATTGCGTCCACGGGCGTTTTTGCTATTGCTTCGCTGTTAGTGTTCCCTAACGCAACAAAATTTTTCTGTTCACAACAAACGCACATATTCTTAGTGTAATTTGCTAAATGTACTAACTAGCAAACTGGATGGCAGTCTACTAGCAACCACTTAAATTTACAAGAATACATTTCGAGTGCATGTCAACCATTTATTATTGGCCTCAAGATAGACTTGGGCTGCCGCAAAATTACCAGCTAAACACATGAAAATATCAAGTGTAAATTGTCAGTCTTGTTGAATCCTGAGTTACAGTCAACTACACGCCTCGCCCCACCTGTCCCGCGGCCATTCCGTCAACTACACGCCTCGCCCCACCTGTCCCGCGGCCATTCCGTCAACTACACGCCTCGCCCCACCTGTCCCGCGGCCATTCCGTCAACTACAAGCCTCGCCCCACCTGTCCCGCGGCCATTCCGTCAACTACACGCCTCGCCCCACCTGTCCCGCGGCCATTCCGTCAACTACAAGCCTCGCCCCACCTGTCCCGCGGCCATTCCGTCAACTACACGCCTCGCCCCACCTGTCCCGCGGCCATTCCGTCAACTACACGCCTCGCCCCACCTGTCCCGCGGCCATTCCGTCAACTACACGCCTCGCCCCACCTGTCCCGCGGCCATTCCGTCAACTACACGCCTCGCCCCACCTGTCCCGCGGCCATTCCGTCAACTACACGCCTCGCCCCACCTGTCCCGCGGCCATTCCGTCAACTACACGCCTCGCCCCACCTGTCTCGCGGCCATTCCGTCAACTACACGCCTCGCCCCACCTGTCCCGCGGCCATTCCGTCAACTACACGCCTCGCCCCACTTGTCCCGCGGCCATTCCGTCAACTACACGCCTCGCCCCACTTGTCCCGCGGCCATTCCGTCAACTACACGCCTCGCCCCACCTGTCCCGCGGCCATTCCGTCAACTACACGCCTCGCCCCACTTGTCCCGCGGCCATTCCGTCAACTACACGCCTCGCCTCACCTGTCTCGCGGCCATTCCGTCAACTACACGCCTCGCCCCACCTGTCCCGCGGCCATTCCGTCAACTACACGCCTCGCCCCACCTGTCCCGCGGCCATTCCGTCAACTACACGCCTCGCCCCACTTGTCCCGCGGCCATTCCGTCAACTACACGCCTCGCCCCACTTGTCCCGCGGCCATTCCGTCAACTACACGCCTCGCCCCATCACAAGGGGCTAGGCCTGAGGCAGAGTTCTCGCCGAGAGCCCCCCCCCCACAGTGTGGGCACAATATCCAAGTGTAACATTATTTCAACGCTGAATCAACGTTGCTCTTGGATGGTGTACCCACTGCTTCCCCCCCACCCCTCACAAATCGCTGACGATAGTGCCATCAGAATTGTTGTAGTTCGAGGTCACGCTCACGAAGACATCTTCCCCACAGACCACCAAATGTCCACGAGGGCTGCTACGGGCTGCTCTTGGGGCGGCTGGAGACGTCTTCCCCCTGGAGAGTCTGGTTGGGCGCGGGGCTCTCTCTCTTCCTGCTAGAATGTTACAATTTTTATCCCAAACACTAAATGGAGCTGAACTAAGTTTCTTTGCGGGGTTGTTATTATTCCCTGCACTCAGTTGTGGTTCATTAGCCTTGCAAGTCCCGCTTGAATATATCATATTTTGCACCCTCAGCAGCCGGGCATGTGTAAAAAATGGCAATTTAATTAGTTTTTATAAAGACCCATAAAATGATAAGATGACAACACTTAGTACTTACGAAAGTGTCAAATGGTGTTTTTTAACATGAAATGTGTTGTCATTATTTATGTGATGGTTGAGCGCCGCAAAGAGTGACTTGTATAATTAAGGGAGGGTATGAGAGGCCGGGGGGAAGGAAGGGAGGCCAGGGGGCAGGCAGGCCAGGGGCAGGCAGGCAGGCCAGGGGCAGGCAGGCAGGCCAGGGGGGCAGGCAGGCCAGGGGGCAGGCAGGCCAGGGGCAGGCAGGCAGGCCAGGGGCAGGCAGGCAGGCCAGGGGGGCAGGCAGGCCAGGGAAGCAGGCAGGCCAGGGGGGCAGGCAGGCCAGGGGGGCAGGCAAGAGTTGCATCCCCAATTCCTGGCGGCTCTGGCGGGGAGCTTGCCAGCCATTTAAACCTAACGCCGAGGTTAAAACATTATTCTCGTTATGAAGATGCTCTTGCTGCTGCATAACAAGTGGTCCCGGATACCCTAAGGCTGTGTCCCTCTCCTCCCCTCACCTCGTCCTCTGGCCTCCCTGGCTCACCTGCACTCCGCGCGAGATAGAAGACAAGTGCCAGTAGGTGACAATAAGTTGCGGGCACCGAACAGCGTGTTCTGGGGAGACGCCGGGAGGGGACAAGACTGTTGCAGTCTTGTGTACACTTTGTGGAGGGGGGAGGGGAAGGTGCTTAAGGTGGGGACTCCTGTTGGGGGGATGGGGGCGTTGTAATGCATATCATACACGGGGTCATTGTCGACCTGGAATATGAACGCGGCCGGCCTGCTACTGGGGCACGTTTATATCATTTAGTGCTGGAGAAGGGAGGCCCCAGCCGTAGGGGGCGGCCCGACACGTGCAACACGTTCTTCAGCGATGGCCTCGGAGGGTTGTCCTGAGTGGCCGGCTCCCTCGCTCTCACTCCAGCGATTACCCCCATTTTAGGGGCCAAGAGGAGTGAGCTTCCCTTGATGCTTCATGGAGGAGCGGGCGACATCTCACCCTCCGCCGCACAAAAAAGAACGTCGGAATGTTATCTACAAGATTCACAAGACCCAAGACGAAATACTCTCCACATTTTGCGGCAACAGAACTCGCCGCGGGAAAGTGCAGTTAGTCACAGCTTGGTGCATGATGAGTGACACAGCTTGGTGTCAACAGCATCGGTGAAAAGTGTCACTAGTGAGAGTAAATGAAGTAAAAGCGTTGTATATATATAAGGATAACATACACACAGCGCCCCTGATGACAACCTCAGAATGGATAATCGCAACGAAGAACAACTTACTATACTATGGTGGAATTCACAATTGACTTGATGCCATATTACAGCACATCCGAGAACACCAAACTGACGTCGTCATGCTGCAGGAGATACTGCTGGGTGTAATGACTTCAACCCGAGGTTGAGGGGTTATCACACGTTCTCCCTTCCCTTTGGGGAAGAAAACGAGGCCTCACTGACGTCAGTAAGAACCTACACAGATCACTGCTGATCTCCATTTGGTGGGGGATGAGTTTGACTCATCATGGGGTAATCCTACACTTAAACATCAATGCACTACTTATAATCAATCTGTATGTGGCACAGAATAAAGTGGACCTTGAAACGCTATCAAAATTTATCAGTGACCTTGATGGCAGGCACCCACACTTTGATGCCATCAGGAGATATCGTGAGTAATGGGGGACCTTAATATTGACTATACCCTAAGGAGGAAGATGTGGTGTAAGAGGCAGTAGAAGTATCGTTACCGAGTGAGGAGGCTCTGGCTTCAAGGTTCAAAGGTTGGATTTGTTACGGAGTGGCAAATTAAGAGAACGGGTGGTATGGCAGTGAATAGTACCCTTATACTTACTGGCTCAATTACTCAAAGTGCATATAAATTTTGTCTTCGAAGGCGTTATAAACCGAGTGTTTAAAGTCTTGTGATAACTTGTTCCAACAGACTGTTGATTGCCCCAATCAACAGTCTGGAACTCGGGCTTTATCTCCCACATCCACTACAACCCGGCTAGACGGCAGGACGCCACCACAGGTTCACCAAAGGCGCCAGGCGGCGTGCAAACTATCAACAAAATCTAGGAGCAGAAATCACCGGTTCTGGACACTTTTCCCCGTGTCTGATCATTAAGATGCGAGTCACATGAGGCGTACTGACCGTCTGCCCCGACCAGAATGAAGAGCAGAATCTGCTCTTCATTCGAAATGCGAGAGAGCGTCTCCTCGAGAGTACAGAATCTCTCCTCCTTCGAGAGTACCAGAATACTCTCCTCTTCGAGAGTACCAGAATGCTCTCCTCCTTCGAGAGTACCAGAATACTCTCGTCCTTCGAGAGTACAAGAAATACCTCCTCCTTCGAGAGTACAGAATACCTCCTCCTTCGAGAGTACCAGAATACTCTCCTCCTTCGAGATACCAGATCTCTCCTTCTTCAGCAGTACCAGAGTACGCTCCTCCCCCTCCTTCATGGAGGGAAGCGTTACCTACAAGTAGAGTTGCCTTCATTGGTGACTCCTTGCATAGTTTGGTTGGTAGTTTGGAATATACCTGGAGTGTTGTTGTTGTGGGAGTAGTTCTACTCCCTAAGTCTGGAGCCAGGGTGGCCGTGTGGGCCTTGCTTCAACGGGTTGTTGCGGGAGAGGCCTGCAAGCTCCGTTTTCATCACCTTGTACTTACTAGTGTTGAAATCTAGTAGCCATTGCTCGAACTAAATCTTGGAAAATCTTAGTCCTGTCTCGGCAAAAATTTTAATTATTTTCATAAATTTTCACTACTCTCGGCTCATTTTCATTAAATTTTGCATGGTCTGCGAACATAGACATGTAGGAACTCAACTGCCATGTATAAGTGCGTGTGCGTGTGCCGCCCAGGTGCGCTGGCAGGCCTTACCAAGTATTCTGGTGTGCGTCAGAACATAGTTATTACCATGAACCAACACCAAGAGCTCCGTGCACAAGGGGAGAAATAGGTTCATCATGCCGGCCTGCTCATTACCAGTGACGTAATGGACCCCGTCCCGAGCGCCTCGTCAAGTACAAGTATATAGATTAATATACCATGAATGCCTCGCTGTAGAGAAGGGCGCGGGTCGACCCGTCAGCCTCCAACAGGGGGAACGCCTGATCTAGGTCTCTCTCTCTCTCTCTCTCGCTCTCTCTGAGAACACAATACCTTTGCACTACATTGTTCACAAAGTTGCAGTAAGTGCGCTAGATTATTCCTCTAGCTAAAGGATTCTTTTTTAGGATTCAACTATGGCGTTATGACCTCGCCTCAACCCTGTACTGAAGGTACTCGCACTTCACGTTGACAGACAAGTGGAAAAGCAGCGGGGTTACTATCTATGTGAGAAGGGATCTGAAGAATAGAGCAAACTCGATTCTCTTGAGTAAGAATCACACTCGCACAGAAACCATAACCGTAGACAAAAACAAGGGACACAAAAAACTGCTAATAGTGCTAACATTCAGATGCTCAACATTGTTAAAATTCAACATTTTTTATGCCTCTAGATAAAATAGGCATCAAAAGTACAGTAATGTGTGTATCGTTGGTGGGGAGGGGGACTTTAACCCCTTTGGAATAGAATGGAATTAAAAGAGGCCACCTAGAGGCAGAAGGACTTTACCAAGCCCAACACAAACAATAATAGTCTGCTTTGGTCCTGGCAAACACAGCCAATAACAACATGTAGATAAACACAAACTGGGTAATGTGATCATAGAGAAAAATTAATTTGATTTCGCATGGAAGAGCTGTGGATAATATCATCGGTCCCAGATTCCGAAATGTAGACTAGAGCAACAAGGCGAGAACACACACAGGTTAACACGGGTAGACTCGACTGGGGGATTAACACGGTTATAGTAGACTGCGGAGGCTTTTATTCCATCTGTGTGAAAGTATGATGGGATTGACAGAGCCGCTGGGAACAGTTCACTGGTCAACTTGTAGACGGGGAGGTGGAAGGGGCCAACTTACTAAACCGTTTAAAATCCAATCTTCACAAAGACCTCAAACATGTACCAAATGTTAAAGATCGGATTATTAAACAGATTAAAAAAGCTTAAAACAATAAATCTCCAGATCCTAATGAGGCATTCGGGAGAGTCCTTAAAGAATGCAAAGAGGAGCTCAGTGGGCCACTTAAGTGTGTGTTTAATAAGTCATTTGGAGCGTGTGTTTGGTCTACTGAGTGGAGGGTCGTATTCTCCAGGGCTGGAGACAGCAGAACCAGGGCGGCAGACATGGAAGCTGAAGACATGGCGTCACAGATGTTAGAAGTAACCCTTTTTTCTGCGTTAATGTTTACTACATACAAAATTGTAAATATATATANTAGGAGTTCGGGCTAATTGATTGTGTGTCATTGAAACAACGTACAAATGTTGAATTCCCTCAGATGTGTGTGTACTCACCTAATTGTGCTTGCGGAGGTTGAGCTTTGGCTCTTTGGTCCCGCCACTCAACTGTCAATCAACTATACCTCAGGCTGTGGCCTCCACGCGTGTGTGGTGTTGTCCTGACACTATAATGCCCCCCTGTGAACACCTGAGCGTCCCTGTGTACACCTGACTGCCCCTGTGTACACCTGACTGCCCCTGTGTACACCTGAGCGCCCCTGTGTACACCTGAGTGCTGCCTGTACATATCTTGACCCTCTCGCCTGTACACTGGCCCTTCACCTCCATGTGTTAGAAGATTCCCTGCACGCAATAATGGGGTTAGACCTCTACCGTCTCACACACATGTAACTCATCATCATGACAGATATGGCAACCAAATTAGCGTGTAACAATGGTGCAGATGAACTAGACCTAGATTTTCCCAATCTCTGTTAAGACTTGTGTTGTTCCAAACATTCTAGTCTGATAGAGAAATTAAATACTTTCAAAAGTCAAACTTGTGACAAAATGTGTCGAATCTCCCATTCCTGAACACTCCAGATGCAAACTGTGTGAGCAGGAACTGGGTCGATCATGATCTCCCCACTACATTATTGAATGTCCAGTCATATAGACCTTTTACACTTACTGGCATGAGGTACCTGGAGCTTTGTAATTATTTGATTCACTCCCGTGTTCTCGAGGATATTCTTATGCACGCAGCGTTTACTAGTGGAGGCTACTGATCACATGGTCCTCTATGACTATGACCCTGCGAGATAGGGGTATTTAGTATGACATGGCTACCTCTTGACAAGCTGTCTCCTTCATATAGTGTAGGGTAGCTGCAGAAATTCAGATGTACCCAAGTATATTATGGGAAACGAAAACGATGATAACACTTCCTCCACGTTGTGGTGGCTTCTCTGGGACCCGCGGGGTTCTCCCCCTTCAGTAGTAGCAAGTCCCTCTCACTCGCTGAGGCGTGTGTGTCCTCTACGACTGGTCGGCAAGAGGAATGCATTGAAGGAAGTTGTCGCAGCAACTTAGATTCACAACTCGCTAAAATACGATGAAAACTTGAACGTCGAGGGATCAAATTAGCTCGGCTGGTACCTGGTTGATGGGGTTCTGGGAGTTCTACTCTCCAAGCCCGGCCCGAGGCCTGGCTCGACTTGAGAGCTTGGTCCAACAGGCTGCTGCTTGGAGCGGCACGCAGTATCCACCACAGTCCGGTTGGTCAGACACTTCTTAAAGAAATCTATCTAGTTTTCTTTTGAAGATGTCCACGGTTGCTCCGGCAATATTTCTTATACTCACTGGGAGGACGTTGAACAACCGTGGACCTCTGATGTTTATACAGTGTTCTCTGGTTGTGCCTATGGCACCCCTGCTCTTCACTGGTTCTATTTTGCATTTTATATGGGTCCTTGATATAGACTTTCAATAAAATATTCTGAACATTTGGCATTGTTTACAGAGTATACATACATACTGTACATGCATGTGTAGCGTTCTCTTGGGTAATTAATATCATATAATCTCCACATTATTTTCATGAAATTATTTGTTGTGAGAAATTGAATTTGAATTATGAAGTGTAGTCCTTTGTTGACTGATGACGATGACAGCAACACCTGCCTTAGTTGTGACAGGTGCTCGCTAGTACGTCAATAATTGGTCAACACCTGCCTGTGATGTGACAGGTGCTCGCTAGTACGTCAATAATTGGTCAACACCTGCCTGTGATGTGACAGGTGCTGCTAGTAAGTCAATAATTGGTCAACACCTGCCTGTGATGTGACAGGTGCTGCTATTAAGTCAATAATTGGTCAACACCTGCCTTAGCTGTGACATATGCTGCTAGTACGTCAACAGCGGCCCAACACCTGCATTACCTCACACATGTGTGTATCCATTAATGTGACGCATCGTCGGCTTATGAAGCAGCACGTTCACTGTGGCCTCAATAACACAAATATGTGTACTTAATTACACCGTAAATTAATTAGCAATTGCTAATTAAATTTGACTGCAAAAATTGAATTGTTGCTTGTGTCGAACTCTCGGATTGCTCCGAGGTTTTCTTGAGATGATTTCGGGGCTTTTTAGTGTCCCCGCGGCCCGGTCCTCGACCAGGCCTCCACCCCCAGGAAGCAGCCCGTTACAGCTGACTAACACCCAGGTACCTATTTTACTGCTAGGTAACAGGGGCATAGGGTGAAAGAAACTCTGCCCATTGTTTCTCGCCGGCGCCTAGGATCGAACCCAGGACCACAAGTCCAGCGTGCTGTCCGCTCGGCCGACCGGCTCCCTCCCGAAGATGAAGTCAGCTTTTCCCCTCCGATTTTCACCATTTTCCGGGATACATTAGCTATGGCTTCGGTAGTCCGCCACGCCTCTAAAATTTGGTCCGGAAGCAAGTAATTAAATAACACGTTTCGCTGAAGCTGTCAACATGTTCAGAGACAGAGGGGGGGGGGGAAGGGGTACAGTTGGAAGTTACAGCGTGTGTAATCTTGTAGGGCGAGGTTAGGCGTGAATCAATGGTTTTAAGGATGGGAATACGCACCAATGACAGTTCCAGCCCCGCTCCTGTGTCAGGTAAGTCCACTACGGGCTCACCATAGCCCGTGCTACCTGGAACTGTTTGTTCCCACTAGCTGAATCTATAACAACAACAGCACTAATGAGCCCTTCAGGCCCGCTCCTGTGCCAGTAAGTCCACTACGGGCTCACCATAGCCCGTACTACTTGCAACTTTTTGTCCCAGTAGCTGAATCTATAACAACAACAGCGGCAACGGTTGATAGTTGGGCGAGAGTTTGTGATGTAGTACATCGGCTATGTATAAGATTTTTGTGTCGTTGTATCTGTCACATTCGATGTTTTCAATGAGGATATCTCTCCTGATGGCTTGGTATGTGTAGAAATTAAGCGATCTCTGAGGGAGCCTTGTTGTTTGTGCAGTGTGGCGCGCCATGGAAGATTTGTTGCTGCTATGGTTATATATATTGAGATGGTTGGGGCTGACACTCCCCAAGTGGGCACGTAAAGGTGTACACGACACTTGTCTCTCTAAATGGGTTTCGTTTGGTGTCGGGAGAGTTCTTGGGAGTAAGTTGGCGATAGTTTTGCTCTCGTATTGTATGTGTGTTATACTGTGTTGTCTGGCTAGTGTTGACGGCGTCACGCTCCTCTCTATTGTATCTCAGGCGCCAGATTCACGAAGCAGTTACGCAAGTACTTACGAACTTGTACATCTTCCTCAATCTTTGACACCTTTGGTTACATTTATTAAACAAGCATGAAAACTTCCCAATCAACTGTTGTTATTGTTATAAACAGCCTCCCGGCTTCGGAGCTCATTAACTGTTTAATAATTGTAAACAAAGCCGCCAAAGATTGAGGAAAGATGTACAGGTTCGTAAGTGCTTGCGTAACTGCTTCGTGAATCTAGCCCCAGGACCCTTCAGGTCTTGTGTGCCTTTGATAATGCATTATTAAACCCATCCTCCTAAAAATGATAGTACTTGTAGCAATTGTTTGATCAAACGTAAAAAATAGACTGTTGAATCCCCCAAAGTTTGTGTTGTATATTGAATTAGGCCAAATGACATTCGTAAAGTTTGGGAGTGTAACTAAAGAACCTCACATGTCCAGTATATGTCCTGTCTTAGGTTAATGTAGTACATACATATGCTGTATTAGGTCAATAAATGTATAAAATGTTAACACTGTTGGCTCCAACAATCCATTTTTGCACATTAGACCAAATAATTGTTACAAGTGCTGTCATTTTAGAAGGATGGCGGTGAATATACGCATATTCGTGAAGACAATTTGCCAGTGAGTGTACCTGACAAGGTTCCCAGGCAGGAGCAGCCGAGTAACAGCCATTACGGGTCGCTTGAGAGGTTGTGTGTGACATTCCCAGCATGTCGTGCAGGCAGGTGGGTGAGGGACACTCAAGGTGCACCAGGCTTGATGGATTGCAAAACGCTCTCCCTACTAGAGTCCACTCACGCCCCTCGTCTCCACTCACAGGCCAAGAATAACTGATTTCGTGGACGAAGGACAGACAAGCATCGTGATGCCTGTCATCTGGGTACAGATACTCATAGCGTAAGAAATGAGTTCAACTTCACGGTGTTTCATCTCTCTCCGTCTGCCCAGCGCTCTGTAGTACGGGTTTCCGAAAATGGGATTGTGGGGTCCTTTCTATCACGTCTAGTTTAATATCATTCTTCGTGTTCGCTGTTTTCATTGTTTTTGTGTGTGTGTGTGTGTGGTGTGTGGTGTTGTGTGTGTGTGTGTGTGTGTGTGTGGTGTGTGTGTGTGGTGTGTACTCACCTAGTTGTGTTTTGCGGGGTTGAGCTCGGCTCTTTGGTCCCGCCTCTCAACCGTCAATCAACAGGTGTACAGGTTCCTGAGCCTATTAGGCTCTATCATATCTACACTTGAAACTGTGTATGGAGTCAGCCTCCACCACATCACTTCCTAAAGCATTCCATTTGTCAACCACTCTGACACTAAAAAAGTCTTTCTAATATATCTGTGGCTTCATTTGGGCACTCAGTTTCCACCTGTGTCTCCTAGTGCGTGTGTCCCTTGTGTTAAATAGCTTGTCTTTATCTACCCTGTCGATTCCCTTAGAATCTTGAATGTGGTGATCATGTCCCCCTAACTCTTCTGTCTTCCAACGAGTGAGGTTTAATTCCCGTAGTCTCTCCTCGTAGCTCATACCTCTCACTCGGTACTAGTCTGATGGCAAGTACCCGAGTGTGTTGTGTGGTTGTGTGTGTGTGTACTCACCTATTCACCTATTTGTGCTTGCAGGATCGAGCATGACTCTTGCATCCCGCCTTTCCAGCCATCGGTTGTTTACAGCAATGACTCCTGTCCATTTCGTGTGTGTGTGTGTTGTGTGTGGTGTGTGTGTGTGGTGTGTGTGTGTTTGTGTGTGTGTGTGAAGGAGGATGCAGACGGGTGATCACGCCTCATTACAACAAGCGTG
>WNGS01001312.1:8807492-8904248 GCA_020271785.1 Procambarus virginalis | reverse complement strand
TATATTATATATTTATATATATTATATATTATATATATATTATTATATTATATATTATATATTATATATATATATAATAAATATAAAGAAGAGAACTGCGATACTCACGGTGGGTATGTCAGTGGGCGGCTTGTCAGCGGGAGTCTTGGCGGCGGTGTTGGTTTCGTTCTCGGTGGAGACTACGATGTGTGGGGTGTTGGGCGAGGCTGGCACGTTGCTGCTCCCGGGGCCTCGCTCGCCTGTCCCCCGTGCACCCCAACCCATCTGCAACAAACATTTGTTGTTCATATCATAGTGCTGACACATATGCTATAACCACACTTTTGTAAACTGTCTAGTCAACGCTTCTTTATTACAAGACTGAAATGAGTGATGGTTGGACGAGGGCAGCATTATGGGAGAGGGTATATCAGGGTAGAGAGTCTGAAACAAATAAACACAAACCCACACATTAACCAACGATATATATGATGACCCTCCTCTCCACTCGGGTATATGATTTAAGACCATTTGTACCCTCTGTAATTTTAAGGGTTATTCAAGCCCGTGCCAACTCTTGGATGGCTTAATTAATATTCATCCCTCAATTAATCTTTGTAATAATTTTTGCGCTACCTCTCACAGGATGAATATAAACAAACTAGGTGCCACTGGTGATAACATCACTCCGTCCATCCTGGACCATTGTCAAATCCTTGATAATTGTACATTAGATCAGAACCTATATATACCTTGGGGTTACCTTGCATTGATTTTAGGGATCAACGGCCACGTGGCCATTTAACAAGTTATTATCTGGAGATATAGTATCACCTTTTGACTTATTTATCTTGGCAATAACATGCGTCTCTAAGACTAGTCTTTAAGACCCTGATCCCACCAAGGCAAGGCATGCCCCCCCACCCCTCCCGATATGCATATTCATACTCTATACTAGTGATGTCTTTGTTCATTATAAATGTAATAACAAGATGTACGATAATTTATCGATCGTAACTAGGAGTGAACGGTACGTAGAGCTTATTCTCGGTCCTACTTGTGTCTATGTATGGAGTCTTCCATACACGTTCCACTGAAATAAGTGTCGTATCACTCCTACCCAACCACTTTGACTGGACGGTAGAGCGACAGTCTCGCTTCATGCAGGTCGGCGTTCACTCCCCGACGGTCCAAGTGGTTGGGCACCATTCCTTTCCCCGGTCTCATCCAAAATACTAATCCTGATTTCTTTCAAGTGCTATAAAGTCGTAATGGCTTGGCACTTTCCCCTGATAATTAAAATTAAAAATCCTCTCCGAGAGAAAGGCATAACTGTACAATCAGTGCCTTTTTCGTTCCTGAGATGACGCTAATTAAATATAACAGGAAGCAGATACTTTGTTTTGAGACAAGCCACCTAAGGCGCCTGTACTTTGTTAGAATGCAGATAACGAATGAAAGTGAGAAAGAAAAAGAAAAAGAGAGAGGTACTGCATGACCAATGATGTATTATGTTCAGAGATAGTTCTGTAACTGTCATAGGTCAACATCACTGTTCCGAGGAGTGCAGAAGTTACAACCAACTTTGGCACATGTTAGCCTCAGGTATGCAGGTGTTGTGAGCGAGTGTGTGGCACAAGTCAGCCCCGTTTAACTTCCACAAGCAATACCATGTGACTACGGGCTCACCATAGCCCGTGCTACTTGGAACTTTTGTTCCGAGTAGCTGAATCTAAAACAACAACAACAACCAGCAGCATGTGGCAGGAAGGCGTTGTCCTCCAGTGACAAGCTGGCATTACATGAACACATTGTTTCCCGTCACGGAGGGGGTCAAGCCCAGGCACACACCCGCACTCTTCTCACGGAGTCTTCATCATATTGACCAGACCACACACTAGAAGTTGAAGGGACGACGACGTTTCGGTCCGTCCTGGACCATTCTCAAGTCGCTTGTGAAGACCCATATAGTCTTCATCATGCTCCCATTTCTTCTCGCCGAACTCTGCTATACAAGAACTTCTCTAAATGAAGTTAATGGCAAGCGTATCTCTCGCTTCAATACGCTATATTATTTCAATAAAAAATACTCAAGTGACAAACCCTGTATTATGTATATATTATACGAGTTCTCGTATTCGTGTCGGAGAACCATCTGAGCAACTCGAGGCGCTCTCAGCAATTTAGACGTTTAGCTATATATATAAGCGAGCAGTAAAATATCTCCCAGGTAAGCTACGGGCTCACCATAGCCCGTGCTACTGGAACTTGTTCCCAGTAGCTGAATCTACAACAACAACATATCTCCCAGCAGTTTAGAGCTGGGATCTCTCTCGTGACTTAGAATGTGACGTGAAGAGTCTACAGTGTTCCAAAATGTATGCCTTACGGAACCATCGCTGGTGTTGCATCCCGCTATTTTCCTTGCCAATTGCAAGAAAAATATTTTCCTTGGAAGGCGAATTGCCTTGTAATCATATTTTTCAACTCGTCCTCAGAGAGCTTAATACGCAAAGATGTAATAACTGATTAAATTTTAACTCGTCCTCATACTAAATGTACAATATTTGTAAGCTAGAAATAACATACAAAATCATGATTTTTTAGAAAATATACAAGCACTGGAAATATACGCGTTTCTGGACTAACTAGAACAAGTATGGACAGGGGGGGGGGGGGCGGCGCAAGTCTATACCCATATAGTTCAATTACACACACACGCACGCTTGTTACAAATGGCTGCCTTCTTCAAACAAAAATTCTCTTCATGAGAGCGGCGGCGGCGGCGTAACTCTACAGGAAGAAGGAAAAGTTCAAGCCAATGGAGTAGGATAGAGCAGAGGACACTTGGGGGCGGGGGGGGGCACACCTTGATGAACGACAGTGTAGGCAGACCAGGGGGGCTGTGGGAGAGGGTGAAGGGGGGGGGGGGCGGCGAGAAGAAGCCAGAGAAGTGGATCCTATAACCGGATCTCAAAACTTGCTTCTTCCCTAACGCAAACACCCTCCACCCCCCGTCTCCCCGGTACCAAAACACACAACGCCACAGAGTATGTGAAACTGACTGACATCAGGACAGTTTTTAGGAATCTTGGTATGGAAGCATTCAGAACACTGCGCCTCCAACGTGAGACCAGTTTTAATTTCTAGTACGCACACCAGCGGCATGTAGTCCCCTACTCCAAGAACCATTCAAGACAAATTTAAAAGGTCTCAGAACGACGTACGATAGGGTGGACCAAGCTCTCACAAGTCGAGCCTGGCCTCAGGCCGGGCTTGGGGAGTAGAATAACTCCCAGAACCCCATCAAGCAGGTAACAAAGAGAGGGTAGCACACTAGACGCATATAAATTGACACGTTGGAAAATCAGGAAATGTTTACAATAACAATACAATGAGAGAACATGTATGAAAGTCGAAACCCAAATGGGCAGTAGTCTATAAATGTGACAAATTACTTCTTAACGTAACAGTCATTAGGAAATTTAATTAAACTGACAAAAGAGTAGATGAAGTCAACTCTACACAATTTAACAAGTATACATGATAGGATAAATGTTGGTCGTTGGTCAGGAACCATTGTCTGCAGCGCTGACACCTGGCAAGGTAAGGTCCAAGAGCTAGAACTCGATCCTGAAGACACAAAGAGGCAAGTTGATATAGGCAATTACACACACACACACACACACACACACACACACACACACACACACACACACACACACACACACACACACTAGATGTCATACTTGGTCTATTACTGTTTATATATATATATATATATATATATATATATATATATATATATATATATACATAACATATATATATATACATCAATGACATAGGTGAGAATATTACAAATCCCATCATCAAATTTGTAGACGATACAAAAATGTATAGCAAAGTGGGAAGTGAAAGCATATTGAGACCTTACAGAGAGATCTACATGAACTCCACAAATGGTCAGAAGACTGGCACATGTCTTTTTTAATGTCGACACATGCAAAACCTTGCATGTGGGACATAACAACCCAACTCACAACATCAACAGCACTACCTTACAACAAACTGCTGAAGAAAACAACCTTGGAGTCAGAATCCATCATTCACTGAAAGTTGCACAACAAGTCAGAGCGGCAGTAAAAAAAAACTAACCAAATCAATAAACTTATTTCAAAACCAAATCCTAGGAATAATGAAGAGTACTTTTACGGAAAAGAAGGTAGTCATTCAATTGTAGGAGTCTCCGGTGCGCGGGGCCGCCTGGATTATTGCATCCTGGCATAGGGACCTCATCTTCGGAAAGACGTAGCTGCACTGGAGAAGATGCAACACCGGGCAACAAAAATAATTCCTGAGCTAAGTCATCTCTCGCATGAGGAACGGTTGAGGGCCACAGGCCTAACAACGCTGCCAACTAGGCATGACACGGCGGATCTCATTAAAAAATTAAAATGCTGAATAATTTGGAGGATGTTGATCCGGACAATTTCTTCAACAGGTCTGGCGTAACACGAACGAGGAGCACCGGTTTCAACCTCAACAAGCCACAATGCAGGACTAAGAACAGTAAATGCTTTTTTTCACCAATTTGGTTATAAACCAACAGTGGAACCGCCTACCCGCCGAAGCCGTATATGACAAAACTGTTGTGTTTTAAAATACAACTAGAAAAGATCAGGGTAAATGATGGAGGGGGGGAACTTTGACAAGCCGCCGGCTTCCGTTGTGTCGGCCCTGTAAGCACACTGAGGAGAGTACAGACACAATAATAATAATAATAATAATAATAATAATAATAATAATAATAATAATAATAATAATAATTTATTTAGGAACAGTACATACATAGTTGCAGAGTTACAGTACAAACATTCTGCATGATTTAAAGATAGAGGTAGTACATACAATACCTAAAGCCACTAGTACGCATAGCGTTTCGGGCAAGCGCCCGAAATTAATATGAAGCGAAGCATAAACACGTGAACAAATACACAGGCGCACACACACGTGTGAACAAATATACATGAACAAATACACACACACACGGCCAGAAGGGAGGGGCACATATTAGACCTCGCCCCGTCACAAAAAAAGTTAACCTACACTGTAAAGACTCGTTGGCTTCCCTGTGGCTGATGATGGCCTCCCAGCCAGGTGGTGTTGCTAGGGCAACATCCCCCACACACACACCACTCCCCCCCCCTCCCACAGCACCCTCCCACACCACTCCCACAACACCCTCCCACACCACTACTCCCACACCACTACTCCCACAACACCTGCTCCTCTATCATGTACTAAATGATTATCTGCACCTTCATCACATGCTAACTTTGACCTCCCCCCCCTCCCCGCTCCTCTTCACCAGTCTCTCCCTAACAATCTTATTTTACTAACATTTTAAATATTCTCTGAAATACCCCGGGGGCCCAAGTTTTTGTTTCTACCACGGACGTGTTCATTCATTTACAATGCTAACATGTATACATTTGATTGTGTCCTCTATGGACAGTGTTAGGCATTATATAGTGTAGCGAGTAGCTGAGGGTTCAACTATAGAGTACAAGTATGTGCACAAGTACAATTAAAGTACTTGTACACATACCAAATAGCCATTAGGCACAGTGCCGATGGCCTACTAAATACTGGGGGCAACACGAAAAATACAATGAGAACTTTTCTTCCAATTTTTCTACAGGATATTATTAAAATTGATATTAATAAGATACTTTTGTCTATGTATTAATCCTAATAGTTATCCTGAGGTTATCTTGAGATGATTTCGGGGCTTAGTGTCCCCGCGGCCCGGTCCTCGACCCGGCCTCCACCCCCAGGAAGCAGCCCGTGACAGCTGACTAACTCCCAGGCACCTATTTACTGCTAGGTAACAGGGGCATCAGGATGAAAGAAACCCTGCCCATTGTTTCTCCCCGGCGCCCGGGATCGAACCCGGGACCATAGGATCACGTGTCCAGTGTCTGTCCGCTCAGCCACCGGCTCCCACAGGCACATAACATAGTATATTTGTTACTTTATTATTTTCTATAATAATGAATTTAGGCCTATTCTGGCCTAAATACAAAATAGTAGGTACTAACTTGTTTTAATAGTGAATATGCTATCAAATATGGCCCCATATCTTCGAGGTGCCTAAGGTCTACGAAGATCTTAATCCGCCCCTGCTTGTATAAGATCAAATTACAATTAAATTATATATATTACAAACGCTCCATTACATAGTAAATCTCGGGTACAGGTCAAACATGTCAATTGTTTCAGTATTTGGATAATATTTACCCAGTTCAGCATGTATCAACGAAAGGTGTGGAATGTCAATAAATATGTGACATGTTGACCAGACCACACACTAGAAAGTTAAGGGACGACGACGTTTCGGTCCGTCCTGGACCATTCTCAAGTCGATTGTGTAACAATTCACACAAGCCATTCTCAATTCACAATCAACTTGAGAATGGTCCAGGACGGACCGAAACGTCGTCGTCGTCCCTTCACTTTCTAGTGTGTGGTCTGGTCAACATTTTTCAGCCACGTTATTGCGACTCCTCAATATGTGACATTCTACGATAAAATGTTCAAAAGAATGCACATTTTCTCTCACAGAGTTGACACTGTATTCGACACTCGAGTTTTGAGAAAGTTGCCAAGCACGTCTGTCCCCCGGGCCAAGTTGTGTTCAGCGAATTATACTTTTGAAGCAAAACTGGCGGAGCCCAAGGTGTGGTAGCCGATCTGGGAGGACTCTGGCCTCTTGCCTGCACGTCTTCCATGTGGAGGGCTTCCCTCAGCCCATCCTCCTTCCTGACAGCCCAGGAAATTCAAGGGTAGACCAGTCACTTATTCACTCTCTAACATAAGCCTACATACTAGTACCTGTGTAGTGATGGTGATTAAATAACGCCACATTAGCACGGGGTTACGAAACGTCACTGGTGCGGTTGTACGAAATATTCAAATAGGACTCCACTATACAAATTATTAATGTATTACGTTCAAATATTACCTAGCCTCAGAGAAAATTAATGAAATAAAGTAACGATTGAAGTTTGTGAATATTTTATTATAGCCTATGCATTTCGTAGGCCTAAGGGCCCGGGTTCGATCCCTAGCAGAGGCAGATACAAATGGGCAGTTTGTCACCCTGGTGCCCCTGTTCACCAAGCAGTAAATAGGTACCTGGGAGTTAGACAGCTGTTACGGGCGGCTCCCTGGGTGTCCTCACCTAGTTGTGCTTACGGGGGTTGAGCTCTGGCTCATTGGTTCATTGAGTGTGTGTGTAATTACCTAAGGTAGTTCCAGGATGAGAGCTACGCTCGTGGTGTCCCGTCTACCCAGCACTCTGTCATATAACGCTTTGAAGCTACTGACGGTTTTGGCCTCCAGCACCTTTTCATTGTGTGTGTGTGTGTGTGTGTGTGTGTGTGTGTGTGTGTGTGTGTGTGTGTGTGTGTGTGTGGTGTGTGTGTGTGTGTGTGTGTGTGTGTAAGAGAAATGTAATGGACATAATAGAGGAAAAATAAAACTATTAGAAAGGCGGGGTTCAAGAGCTAATAACTACTCTGCAGATGCAAATAGTAAATACACATGAACACTGGCTTAGACACACCCCCCCCCCCACACACACACACACACCCACACACACACACACACACACACACACACACACACACACACACACAAGCAAGAGACGCAGCAGCACCTACTGGGCCTCGGCACAGAGGATACAGTTCCTGGGGGCGAACTCATCAGCACAGTGGAAGTGATTGAAGTGCGGCTGCCGAGCCTTCTTCCTGAAGACCATCATGGCGGAGCTTCTTGGACTTAGGTGGCTACACGAGTCTATATTCGAAATTGGTTAATAGTCGTACAGTATACTTCAGTGTCTTATAATTCCTGGAATGTCCAATACGCACCGGACCAGTTCGCTAGACTGAAATGTTTACAGGACCAATCAGTGGGAGGCTGTACCTGTTATTCGGACTTCTATACTACCAGGATAACTTGACACGGACTCACGGCGGGTTACGGCGGATCACTCACAATACTCACACTTAACTCACAAAGGCGGCTCAGTTTTGGGTTACATCACATATTCTCAGTGCAAACGATCATGGTTTTCTCAGAGTAATGTGAAGTACTCGGAGAAACGGTGTCAAATTATTAAAATTTGTTGTTTTTGTTTTAGATTAAGCTACTCTGAACAAAATTTCCATGTAGCACGGGCTATAGTGAGCCCGTAAACATATTGAGTTTTTAAGATAATCTTCTTGCGTCCTTACGGGCTACTCATGCACGTGCCGCCTCTGGCATGGCTTAATCTTCATCAATCTTCTTGCGCCAGTAAAAATCAATCACTCATCACTGTCGTTAAGAGAGAGAGGCGAGAACGACGAGGCGTGCCGGTGAGAGTCATCGCCCTCATCAACCACCCGTTGTCTCATACACCACCAGATAATCAGGCACCAATTACACGTCACCGTATTCAACGCTCCCAACACCTGTCTGAACACACCGACGTGCCAGCGAATACGACAGGCGCGAGGTTGGTCGTAACACCGCCGTCACTCTCCCCAACCTCACTCTTCCAGACGCCCAGACTTGCTGCACTCCCCGCAATGCACCTCCAACTCCTCCTCCATCCCCCCCGCCCAGGGGACGTTACTAGGGCGGTCTGCCACATGCCTGCAGGTGGTGCCCCATCCCCCCACATACCCCCTGCAGAGCCTCGCCCAGCCAGTGGACACACCTTTGTCAGGTTTATATCGTACAGTTATCTCATTCTGTTGTACGTCAAGAGAGCAACAAAGGAGGACCACCACCTCGCTATCCTTCAGATAATGTCACCCAACGCGCTAGGCCTTCCCCATCCATCCACCTCCCCACTAACCTCACCCCCAGCCACACACCTGTTTACCCGTGGGTTACCGGTTGATGATCTCCAGAGTTCTACTCCGGCAGCCTGGTGATTACCTTGTCTATGCGGTCGTTTGCCTTCGTACCCAAAAGGCCCACAGCCAGACTAATCCAGCAACTCCACCAAAAACATGTCCAGTTCTATCTTGAAACCTTCTACCTGTTGACAAAATTGTTTGCCACCTTGGTAACACCTGCATAAACTCTAGGCACTGTATCCATTACCTTGAAAATACATAATAATTCAGTTTACGGAATTATTCAAACCAATATACTTCGTTAATATACTGGACTGACCCCTTCATGAGCGCTGGTCTCTTGCAGACCTTGGAAGGATGTCGAACATCATAATAAACATGTTTATGATAAATGTTTGGACATATTTCATTCATATTGGGCACTTGTATCAGACTACCGTGGATGTAAACAGTTCAAAATGACTCTGGGTGTGGATCGCCCAATTCTCCTGTGTTCCAGAGAGCCCGGGGATGGCCAGTTCTATATTGGGTAGCGGTTAATTGCCTCGAGATCCTTCCCTTTTAAGGCTAGTCCAACAGCGCAGTTGATAGAGCGACATATCGGCTCGATATGCGAAAAAATATACGCTTATAAATGATAGATGATTGATAAAGATTAAGCCAGCCAAGAGGTGGCACGGGCATGAATAGCCCGTAACTTAAATGTTAAGTTGTTGTTGTTAAAGATTTAGCTACTCAGGACGAAATGTCCATGTAGCACGGGCTATGGTGAGCCCGTAAAAATGTTAAGATTGATTGATTGACTGATAAAGATTAAGCCACCCAAGAGGTGGCACGGGCATGAATAGCCCGTAAGTGGTACATTTTTTTTCTGTAATTTTTTTTTTATTCTGAGGAAAATGTTAAGGTCAAGTGTTGCTTATATACCAAAAGGTCCACGTGTATTAGCCCCCACCCCACCCCCCTCCCCCCACACAGGTCCGAGCGGACACCACTCAAGGGACGGGGGAAGGGGGAGGGGGGGGTTGTTTTGTCAAGACTTTAACTACAGTAACTCTCAGCTGGGAAAATAGGTTCCAGTAACATTAAAACAACGAAGGATCATTGTAATCGGCGGAAAACCAACGTTGATTTAATACATTAACGTTGTTCGTCCATATTTCCCCGAGGGGCAAATATATAACTGCATGAATGTTGTCAAAAACAAATGACATGCACCAAACTGCTTTTGAATGTCATGATCACTGGTTGCTGATTTTTTTTTTTTGTTCCAGCTCGGGGACCTGGCCAGGGACACTCCTCCATAATGATAACCTGACTAACAGGTGGCGTCTAGCGGCAGCTGGCATTCCTGCATGTCAAGTGGAGCCCGCGTAGGCCACGTGAACGTTGCTGCAGGAGCCTAGCGTGTAGTCTCACAACCACAACATCAGCAGTTCCTAAGACTAGATCACGCCCAGATAAATAAGCGATCCTTTCCTCATAAGTAAAGAAGTGACTGCTGCACTCCGCACCTGGGAAGAGTTCGGTCTCAACATTAAAACGTCAATATTACGGCGTTTTTATTTTATTCGTAAGTCGCATTTTCAACGAATCACTATTCCGTAAAAACAAAAATTACATCTAATTTTCATAATAAAGCATTCTCTGTGTTCGCCCTATTTTTATTCTTATTTAATTGTAAATTTGCGTATTCTTTGCTTATTTACCTGTTTTGTCGTCTTGCTAGTAAGACTTTAATATAGTTAACAAAACCTGCGCATAATAAACATGTGTTTATAATAGGCTCTTGCGCCCTTCTTGTCCCTAATAGACACCTTGCCTTGTTACCCTACCCGAGTCTAACTGACCCGTTATAGAAGTTCCTGTTAGTACGATCATTATCCTACGTTAGTTTGGTCCATCGAGGACTCTTGTAAGCTGCGACCTCCTCCCAGACAACGCCACACTACAGGTACCCTCTGGAGACAGTATGTTTCTTTAGACACAAAGTTACCAGTGAAGTCCCTGAAACTAATTTTGAGTAGTGTCCGGGCAAATTAGCAAGACCCGTGACTACACACACGCTATCTGGCGTCCCTCTGGTGTGTTGTGAAGTGATGACCACCACAACTCACCGCTAGAGGGCACAAACGCCAGCACTCGGTTCCTACCCTGGATGATGGGCAATTTCAGATATGGATATAAATTGGGTAAGTTTAGATTCAGAGAAAACTCATAGAGACACAGAGATTCAGAGTGTAAATACTGGTGTGTAAAAAAGGGTGGGTGATTTCTGGAAGAAATCATCGAGTAGTGTAATAGACTAGTGCTCTCTTGGTTAGAACATTGTTAAACAATAACAGCCCCATTCAAAACTGGCGAAATTGTTGACAGGGAGAACGTGCAAAGGTCTTATACTATCAAAATAAACTCGATAAAAATGACAATTATTGGGAACGTTTTAAATTGTTTAAATCTGTATTTCCTACGGCACAGGCGGGAGAGATACATAATAATTTAGACTTTGAAAATATTAGAGAGACTGGTTTCAAATTTGCACATGGAATGGACACCGCACGAGACCAGAAAGCAAGGCAGTAAGTGCCAAGTTGAAAAGCAGATGTGCCATAGGTATGCTGAGAGAGAATTCCATCAACATTAAGGGCCCAAGACTTTTTCAGTCTCTCCCACTAAACATAAGTGGCATAACTGGCCGGCCTCTGACTGTGTTCAAAAGAGAACTTGATAAAATGTCTCCAAAGGATACCTGATCAACCAGGCTCTGATTCATACACGAGGCTGCAAGCAGCTGCGTCTAACAGCCCACCAACCAGGAGACCAGGTCAAGAGACCGGACCACGGGGACGTCGATCCCCCGGAACCAATGAAAGATATGAAATGAAAGGTTGGTTAGATATGAATGAGGTTTCCTGGGTGTAAATAGGTGGTGGCTGTCAGGTGCAGAGGTACAACCTGACAATCGCAGGCGATGAATCACAATAACGTGGCTAAAGTAAGTTGACCAGACCACACATTAGAAGATGAAGGGACGACGACATTTCGGTCCGTCCTTGACCATTCTCAAGTCAAGTCGAAACGTTGTCGTCCCATCACCTTCTAGTGTGTGGTCTGGTCAACCTGACAGTTCTTCGTGGTCATGTGCCACACCTTCCTTCACCCACACTAGTGTATCGGTGGTCGCTTCGGACCTTCCTACCACTGACCACATCCCTCCCCAGAGACAGTGGCTTCAGCTGACCATCGTAGCCACACCTGTTAAGTCCACAACGACCACATGTAAATAAATACCTGCACTTGGACAACCGGCTATTCTGCTTTTTTTTGTTACCTCATCGTCCAGAGAATATGTTTTCCTACGTCGACTTGGGCTCAGTTTTAATTACATTGTGACTTATTAAATATTGAATATAGTTTTATACAAATAATTATATATATATAAATTAATAATTAATCAATTAATCAATCACACACACACACGAGCTTCACCCTGATGAAACCATCAACCTGGTAATGACTGAAGTGAATCAAACAAGTAAGCCTAACACATTTACATTTGAACCCAACACCAACACGTCAGAAGCCTCGGACCCCCAGACTCCCAACACATCAATCCTAGTTTTTATCACAATGTCGCCGAAAGTATTTGATCAGAACAAGTCACGAGCACCTGATTGCTACACCGAGTAATACACGTGAATGTTGATGATATAATTAATAAATTAAGGGAATAACGAGATGGAACAGGATAAAGCAAAACTTTGTACTCGCGTTATGCAGGTCGGCGTTTAAACCTCAACCGTCTAAATGGTTGGCCGCCATTTCTTATCTCCACATTATCCTAAATCCATCTTCTAATACCCTTTCTAAGTGCTATAAAATAGCATTGGCTATTTTCTAGAAATATGCTTATCTAATATCTCTAGAAATATGCTCAAACCGCATACCCCTACTAATAAAAAAGAGGGAGAGATGCAGACTGGAACGAGAACGTCGTTCCCTCTATAGACGAAGAAAACGAATCGCGGAACAACTTGAGAGTCGCACCCTGTCTCAAGAACGGCGAAGAAGCCAGGTAGAGAATAGAAACAATTGAACTAAAGCTACAAGAATCGTACAAAATCCAAGAGAGACAAAGGACATCAGTGAAATAAGAGAGAAATCCGAAATATTTTTTCTCCTATGCAAAATCAAGGTTAAAAACTACATCTAGTATCGGGCCCCTGCGGAAGAGAGATGGAACTTTCACTGATGACAACAAAGAAATGAGTGAAATTCTGAGGAAGCAGTACGACTCTTGTTTTCAGCGAGCCACTAAACACATTAAAGAATGATAACTCAAATGAATTTTTCATGGATGTGATGCCAACATCAAATCATATATCAGATGTCACCCTATCCCCACTGGATTTTGAAGAAGCCATAGATAGTATGCATATGCACTCTGCACCAGGCCCTGATTCCTGGAACTCCATATTCATCAAGAACTGTAAAAAAAAAATGTCGCAGGCCCTTCACATTCTTAGGAGGCAAAACCTAGATACTGGCATTATTCCTGACATACTAAAAACAGCAGGGATAGCACCACTCCATAAAGGAGGAAATAAGGCAGAGGCAAAAAATTACAGACCGACAGCACTAACGTCACACACCATAAAAATCGTTGAGAGAGTGCTAAGAAGTAAGATCTCAAAACACATGGAATTATAGCATTTCCATAATCCTGGACAACATGGGTTCAGAACAGGGCGCTCTTGCCTATCACAGTTGCTGGACCATTATGATATGGCATTAGATGCTATGGAAGACAATCAAAACGCTGATGTAATTTACACAGATTTCGCAAAAGTCTTCGACAAATGTGACCATGTGTTATTGTACACAATATGCGTGCAAAAGGAATTACTGAAAAATAGGCAGATTATCTACAATTTCCTGACTATAGAACCCAATGTGTCATAGTCCAACAAAATAAAATCTCGTCATCAACCGTGAAGAGCTCAGTCCCCAGGGTACTGTGCTTGCTCCAGTACTTTTTCTCATCCTCATATCGGACATAGACAAGAACACAATCAATAACACTGTATCATCCTTTGCANCACTCAACTTGTGATGTATGACTTTTTTGGTTTAAAATAATACAGCAAACAATTCAGTGCAGATTGATACTGTATTTTTATTCAGTCCTAAAATGTTTAATTTTAAAATGGGTAAAAACAGAAACATACTGTACAGTATATAAAATATACATAAAATTATATACAAAATATAAACAATTATTAATAATGTATTCTTTACTTATTGCATGGTAACAGTTAACATGGTAACTAAACAGTTTGTTTAGTGAGTGAGTAGTTTCATGCATGGGCGAGTGAGAGCATGCATATGAGAGAGGGAGGAAGTCAGACTGACAATCGGAATATGACTGCCAGGGTTTTGTGCACTCAGTTAACTTTTACTCACCAAAATATGTTTGCAGGGAATGAGCTCTAGCACCTGGTGCTCCTGTTTCTTAACCACCAATGGTTTCCGTTGTATTTATATTTTAATTTGTGTAAGGACTTGCTTCATTTTTCCCCTCAAGAAGATTCCTCCTTATAATCTCATTTGGATATGTACTTGTGTACCTTTCTCTTGTTCCAAACAGTGTGGGCTTTAACTATGTTTTCAATAACTCTTAAGTACAGTAACTTGCATGTGTAACCATGCCCACTGTGTGTCATTGTTTTTCCAGCATTGCTAGATTGCAATCTCCTGATTGCTTTCAGTTAATTTTCAGTTTGTAACTTGGGTCATTTACCTCAGAAAGGTCAGGTGGCAAATCTTTTATCTCCTTGATATTTCATATATGATTCAGTATTGGTTTAACATATTTGGTGTACAGTACATTATCTTTAATAACTCTTTGTTGATTCTTTGTTGCTGCTTACATTATCCTGTTTATGTGGGTCATTTGCTAGCATTGCCTGCCTCATAGTTTGTGTGTACTGCAGGCATTATCAATGTTCGTTTACCTTTAATCACAAAACCCTACTAATCCTTTGGCTGTAATAGATGTGCACTATCCTTTTATGTGTGAAAGACTCATGATCCTGGTGACATGAATAATCACAGTGTAATTATTAATCTTAAATATCTATCCGAGTAGACCTGGGACAATAAGAAAAAACTGTATGGAGAGGGTTTGATGGGTGTGTGTGTAATTACCTAAGTGTAATTACCTAAGTGTAGTTACAGGATGAGAGCTACGCTCGTGGTGTCCCGTCTTCCCAGCACTCTTTGTCATATAACGCTTTGAAACTACTGACGGTCTTGGCCTCCACCACCTTCTCCCCCAACTTGTTCCAACCATCTACCACTCTGTTTGCGAAAGTGAATTTTCTTATATTTCTTCGGCATCTGTGTTTAGCCAGTTTATATCTATGACCTCTTGTTCTTGAAGTTCCAGGTCTCAGGAAATCTTTCCTGTCGATTTTATCAATTCCTGTTACGATTTTGTATGTAGTGATCATATCACCTCTTTTTCTTCTGTCTTCTAGTTTTGGCATATGTGTGTGTGTGTGTGTGCATGCAGGTACACAGGCATTTCCTAGCCTCAACCACAGATGCACTCTAGCTCTTCCTGTTTGCAACATTCTTGTACACCAATAACATTTGACTAATTCTGCTTGACAGGAATGATTTTTATTCAGGCACAGAAGGTTAACTTATCTAAGCTTCCATCATGCTGAAGACCTCATTCTCAGTGTTGAAACAAGTACACTGCTTATTTACATAAGAAGTGTCACTGTGGGTCCATTACAGCTATGATTGTTGGACAATGTGTGCTTTACTTATGCAGTGTTGCACGAATACCGCACCAACTCCTCAACTACACTTACTCAACTTGCACCATTTTCAGCTCTGTGTACACATTTGATTTCCCATTGTCAGGGGACAGTTGCTCAACATCCGGGTAGCAATTTACAGCTAGGTGAACAGTGGCACAAAGTTGTATGGAAATGACCTCAAGTGTCTCATCATACGTGTCAAATCAGGGGGGGGGGCCTTTCAGCTACATGACTTACAAGATCTTCCAACATTATTTATCAATGATGTTCTTCAGTAATTACCCAAGTGTAGTTAAAGCATGAGAACAATGCTCATGGTGTCCCATCTTCCCAGCATTGTCATATAATGCTTTGAAACTATTGGTTTTGACCTCTACCGCCTTCTCACTTAACTTGTTCCAACTGTCTGTGTAACTGCAGATTTAGCATCATTTTAAGTAACAATGATAGCTAGTGGGAAATGATTCCTAGAAGTGCTTAGCACTTGAGATTGCATAAATTACTCAAGGTTTAGAGAAAATTTATTGTCTTAATGTAAGTCAAACTCAGTAGAATTAACTATATATACGAGTACACCTTATTCTTTCGATCAGTTATTTAGTTTGATCCAGAACCTGTTAGGTGGCCTGACTGGTTTTCATAATGAATACCAGGACAAAAGTATCCCTTCAGTGGCAGTATTGTGTATATTTGTATACACAATATTGAATCTATTGTAAAGTTGTTATTATCCAAGAATGGCTCTGAAGTCTGCGACAATTTGTGGTTAGGATGGACATGATACAAAATGAAAGGATCAATCGTTAGCCCCTCAAAAATAAGGTATTCGGACATGACAGGAATATGTTCGTACCAAGAAGTCTACTTGACAGTAAAATCTCAAAAACTCTCTCTCTATATATAAAAAAAAATAAGAAGAATAATTGTAAAACTGACTTACGATAATTTGTCAGGCCGTTGTTTCTTTTCTTCTGTGTTATTAGCAGGTGTGGGTGGTGGGGAGGGCAAAGACTGGCCATTGAGAACCTGACCATTGCTGCCTGATGTGTTCACCTGTTGCTGAAACAGTACACACACATTTGGACATCGTGTAAAGCAAGAGTACATATTATTTGCCAAGTGTACATATTTAAGTACAATATAATGAAGTACAATTCACCTACACACACAAAACATTTTATTCAAGTGTAAATATAAAATGAGAAAAATTATAACAAAGTAGGCCTATGGTAGATAATAAGAACATAATATAGGAAAGGCATATATATTGACCCATGTGAGCTAGTTCAGCTTTACGGGCTATTCATGCCTGTGCCACCTCTTGGGTGGCTTAATCTTCATCAATCAATCTTGTTCTGCCGACAGATCCCCGAGCTGAAATTCAGCCCTGGAAAGCTAAAGTCCTGCTCGTGGCTTCCAGGTTATGTACCATACAACTCTCTCATTATTTGCACTTATATCTTCACTTGGACATCACTGCGGAACGGCGGGAAAAGTACCATACCAACCCCCTTCGGGTAAAGTCCTTAATTCCCAGACACGAGGCTACAACATGCTTCGTATTAATTTCTAGACCTTACAGCGGGTCTACACGAAGTAGCCCGCCCGGCTTAGAAAGCAGGTCACTCAGTACCTTAATAACTTTCGACTAGAACGTGAACACTTTTTGAAACTGTACTTTTAGGGTAGCATTTAACCCATGGCTTTACAAAACTGTAAGAACTCTTGTATGTATATATAAAAAAAGAAGAGAACTGCGATACTCACGGTGGGTATGTCAGTGGGCGGCTTGTCAGCGGGAGTCTTGGCGGCGGTGTTGGTTTCGTTCTCGGTGGAGACTACGATGTGTGGGGTGTTGGGCGAGGCTGGCACGTTGCTGCTCCCGGGGGCCTCGCTCGCCTGTCCCCCGTGCACCCCAACCCATCTGCAACAAACATTTGTTGTTCATATCATAGTGCTGACACATATGCTATAACCACACTTTTGTAAACTGTCTAGTCAACGCTTCTTTATTACAAGACTGAATGGGTGATGGTTGGACAAGGGCAGCATTATGGGAGAGGGTATATCAGGGTAGAGAGTCTGAAACAAATAAACATAAACCACACATTAACCAACGATATATATGAGGACCCTTCTCTCCACTCGGGTATATGATTTAAGACCATTTGTACCCTCTGTAATCTTACGGGCTATTCATGCCCGTGCCACCTCTTCGGTGGCTAAATATTCATCATCAATTAATCTTTGTAATCATTTTTGCGCTACCTCTCGCAGGATGAATATAAACAAACTAGGTGCCACTGGTGATAACATCACTCCGTCCATCTGGACCATTGTCAAATTCTTGATAATTGTACAGAAGATCAGAACCTATATATACCTTGGGGTTACCTGCAGTGATTTTAGGGATCAACGTCCACGCAGCNGGCTGCAACAGTATTGTTGTTCTGGCTTCTGTTGTCTCCTACCTGAGCTGGGAGTGTGGCTGCCAATCTTCCCTTGTTTTATGAGGAGGATGTTGAGCATCTTGTTTAGGGCACCAATGTTAAATTTATACCAGTCTCCTCTACTTCAGCTATCAGCTGACTAGTTCAACTAGCATTCTTGGCTAGTGATGGTTTGTTCAGCTTTCCAGCCACTTCCATTAGTCTGGGCTCCTAAATGGCCTCAAGCTATGGTCTTGCAGCCACTTACAAATGGAAGGCTGGCCAAGGCTGCCCCATCTGAGGCTTTGATGACTGAGGGGAGCCTTCTATTCCATCCTCGTACCCATCAACATCTTGATTGGGAAATGGAAGTGGACTATGATAGGGATAGGGATAAATTGTCATTGACATATTTGCATGAAGGTGATGTCGTGTTCTTTACTGATAGTGAGTAAGAATTTTAAAAGATTGTGAACGAGTTTGTTAGTGTACAAAAAAAAAAGTTGAAGGAGATTTGAAATGTAGGATAAAAATGGGGGAAAGTTATTGGAAGAGGTAGAAAGTTTTAAATACTTGGAGCAGTGTTAGAATAAAAATAAAATGTGAGTAATGAGTGGAATAAGTGATTAGACTGATAAATAGTATTTATGGGTTATTCATGCCTGTGCGACCTCTTGGGTGGCTTAATCTTCATCAATCAAATTGATAAATAGTATAATGGAAGGAATGTTAGTGAATGAGTTAAGACAAATAGTAGTATATTACAATATTCTCAGCTCTGACACATGGAAGTAAAACCTAAATGGTAAGAGGGCAGAGTGCTTAAGAACAAAAGATATGGATTTTTTTCTTTTTAAAGCTGCTAATATACATATATGACGAGTATAGCAATGAGGAAGTATGTGTGGTACGGGTGAGAGCAATGAGGGAGCGAGACGGAATGCTGGGAGTGGGTGAAACGTTATATAGTTAAGTATTATGGACATTTTTGTAGGATGCCTAAATTATTTTTTACAAGAAGGGGTAAGTAAGGTCGAAATAAGGGGGAATAACCAGCATCTTATATTATGCCACTTGTATACTACACGAAAGAATAGGTGGGAGGGTAAGAGCTTGAAAGATGGAAAAATTTGTGGTGTGAGAGCCTTCTGGGAACTTTCTCCTATGGTCATCCTCATACAGTTATCTTGAAATTTCTGTGGTAAATAGTATATTAATAGCAGATAATATTTATATTTACTCAATTAAAAACAAACAAATTAACTTACATACTGCCCCCATTTTGAGGTACATTGAGCCATGGTTGTTAGAACCAGTAATGGCAAATTTTGGAGGTTTGAAGCTCATCGTGTTGATAGATGCACGGTCCGATTCCTTGTCAATCTCAGAGCAGCCAGACAGACGGGAATCTCGGCTAGACATACGTGCTGGACGCAATGGTAAAACAGTTATAAAAAGACATAGTGTCATCCAGACAAATGTATCAACTTACTAGCAAATATTGAATAATTAAAGAAAACTTTATATGCAGTAGTAACAATAAAGAAATTGTACAATACTTTCCCCTTTTAAATTATCATATCTTTTTTACTAGTTTTTATTATGTGGAATAAGGTGCCAGGTAAGTTAGGTAAATTTTTTCCAAAGAAAATAACATTACTGTATTGACATGCACAGACCATGACAATAATATTATGTCTGCTCCAGAACTTGAGATGGAGTAACAGACCGAGCACAGACCCCTGCCTTGCACCCAACAGCATCACCTCAATACCACAACAATACTGAAGGTAGCTTCACTTGATGTCCTAAAAGTATAATTGCTTATCCTTCTACCACTTTGCAATGCTTATATTTAAACGAGTTTGACCAAAAATATATTTTACATTTTATAATTATGATTTCGTGTCTTAACAGACTGTTGTAATATACTCTAAAGAAATATTGTAAAAACAAAACAAAAGGATAACTAGACAATATATTCAAATTACTGTACTTGAAAATTCCACAACAAATCTATAAAAGTAACAATTGATTTGTTGTAAAAAAATATTTATAGACAAAATTTGTAGTTTTTTAAATTATTAATTTAGTTTGCAAAATTTATTCAACCTTGTCCTTAATCTTTAAGCAATTGAAAATCAAGAAGGCATCTTTAAAGTGGATTTCTTCAGCTCTTGGTTTACTCCTTCATACACTAACCCTTACACTGCTCCAGTCGCCATTTGTGACTTTTCCCATATGATTTGTTAACTATTTTGTCAAGCGCACCTCGATGTAGTACTTATAAATACACTAACTGCTCAGCTTATGGGGTTAAGACTACTGAATATAGTAGGTTATGACATACTTAACAATTGCATTTAGTGCTGAGGTCATAAAACCTGAAGACCTTCAATATAATAGCAGAAATGCATTTACATGGAAAAACACATGAATAAATTCATACATTTAGCCTTGTTACAAGGTGAGAACTTGTTTTTATGAAGAATAGTGCACCTTAAATCAGGTAAGATACTGGTAATTCATGCAGCAAAATATTTATACTCTTGCACTCAGGTGTTACACATTCACAGCAATAATTTTCTTATTTACACAATATTCCCTGCAATGATTCCATATAAAAATTACAGCCAATGTTCAGAAAAAATATGCAAGTGCTACTGAAAAATAAAGATTACAAATATTACAATCAGTAGTGTCAATGTAACACAGTACTATATTTACAAAATGTAATTTTAATTTCCCAATATGTATATATACCTATTACTACAGTATGTGAGAGAAACATTTTTTTTATGAAAAAACAAATTCTTTCTCTAATTTGCTAATAACAGAAACTATAGATCAAGGACCACAAGTAGAATTCGAGAGGGTTCTTAAGGTACAGAAATTAAAGAAGCCATAAATCAAGAAAATACCTGCAATGTACAGTATATCAGATTAATCCAGAGCTACATCAAAAGTGTTCCTGCTATGCTATGGCAATGGCTCAATCCTGGACAATTGCAGACGATACAATAATATAGCTGAGCATCCTTACGAGAAAATGGTTGAGTCAAACACTTTGATTTTCAATTTTTCTGTACATAGATACCAACAAGAATCACTCTTATATCTTCATCTCTTGCCCACAGATGGTCAGGCCTTCTTCAAGCAGTTACAGTATAATCACTTACAGAAGAACTAATCTTTTTTAAAGCAATTGTAATCACTCACAGCTCAATTAGTTACTATACAGTACTGTCTTACTTATTGCCAACATCAACAGAGAATACCAAGAAACTTACCTTCAGATTAGAGGTGAATCTTCAGCAAATAACCTCATTGCTGTTAGGAACAGAATTTTCATGATATCAATACAAGCACTGTACCAATATGTTTTGCCAAATCCAATGAAGAGATGATAGTAGGAAGAGGAATACCAGAGATCTCTCCTTTTTTCCCCAAGTATGGCACAATGACTCCTCCAAAAGAAAGAGTGGAGGAACAGAAGAGGTTAAAGAGGGTTCCAAAGTCCTCAAAATCACTCTCATAGCCAGCAGGAATTGTAATGGCTCCCCATCAACCATGTACTTTTGGTGCCTGTGGCGGCACAATTTAAGAGTGCCAAACAAAGTAGGCAACTGGGAAGCTGGACGAGAAGTGGCTTTCAAACAACCATCTAAGCTACCAATCTAATTAGAGGGAAAAAAATGCAGGCACTGACCACAATTTGGCACAAGTTGCAACCACTAAAGCCACAATCTCCTCCACAAAGAAGAAGGAATTGCACTCATTTCCTCCTGCCTGGGTATGTTTTGTTATTTTCCGAGCTTGCAGAGTATCCAATTTTGGAGGCCGATTCAACCTTACTTTTTGGACCCTGGGGCTTGGTGTCTATTCCCATGGCTCCGTCTCCTAACAGGATTTGCTCATGAGCCATTCCTTAGCAGTTTGGGCTTTTATGCCATTTTTCCTGCGTGTGGCCTTTTTTGGGCCAGTTATTATGTGATCTGTTGTCACCTCGAATATTGTGGCTGCTTCCTGCTGTTTTAGCCACCTTGTGCTCTACTCTGAAGCCACTGTCACTTCTGTCCCTTCATTTGTGGGCTGTTTAAGCTGTGGTGTTGGGTGGCTTGGCATGTTTCACCTGTCCCTATCCACTTCCCTCCCTCATCTGGCATCTGCTTCAGTGCTATTACATTTCCCCAAACTAGTTTTGGGTTTGCAGATCAGCTGTTGCTGGATGATGTTGCCTCTTTCCTTGGCAGTTTAGTTTCTGCCTCAGGGGTTGTGTTACAGACTCATGTTTCTCACTGGTTCTCCTCCTGGGCCTCCTAAGTTTGTTTTGCATTCCTCCTTTCATCCCATCTTTTTGTGCCTCCTGTCAGCCCACATCTACTTTTTCTTTAAGGTCCTGGCTTCTGCTTCACTGCCTTTTCTGACAATGCACTGGTCTGGCAGAAAGTGGGAGTAGCTCTTGATGGAGCCTGGTTGTGCTACCTGGGTTATTAACTCGCCCACTCACAAAGAGTGACTAACCTACCCTTTACTCACCCACCCATTCAGATAGTCACACGCTCACTGACACCACCATAACATAAATGCCTTTAGAAATCTGAATTAGCAGTCATTCAGGACCTTTTATACCAGACATGTCAAATCATTTCTGGAATACACAGCACATGAAGTCCTCATCTTGTTAAACACAACACGAAGCCAAAAAGTTTAGACTACTGTAGTACCCAAGGTAAGAATGAGGTTCAAGAAAAAATTAAAGGAATTGAATTTCACATCATTGGAAGATAGTACAGTACTAGCAGCCAGCGAAAATATAATTACTACATACATAAACCTCAGGGGCAAGATTCACAAAGCAGTTACGCAAACACTTACGAACCTGTCCATCTTTTCTCAATCTTTTGTGGCTTTGTTTATAATTACTAAACAATTAATGAACTCCGAAGTACCAGGAGGTTGCTTATAACAATAACAGTTGATTGGTAAGTTTTCATGCTTGTAAACTGTTTGACAGCTTTGGTTACATTTATTAAAGATTCAGAAAAGATGTACACGTTCATAAGTACTTTTGTAACTGCTTCGTAAATCTGGCTCTAGGTAAATAGACAGGGTACAAGGGAATACAGGTGGAAACTAAGTACAGTACTGTACTCAATGAGCCACAGAGATATAAAATTTTTGTATTTTCTGTTAGAATAGGGAACAAATGGAATGTGCTAAGAAGTGAAGTGGTGACAGGAGACAACATCATATGAAGATATGACAGACCCCAAAAGGCTCAGAATTTGTACACTAGTTATTAAAGGTTGAGAGGCAGGACCAAACAAGTGAGGATCAACCCTTGCAAGCACAATTTGGCGAGTAGAATCACTGCATGGGAGGAGCAAAAAATACGAGGCCATGAGACCTCATTTTGATGAGAAGAGTATACACACACACACACGTGGATGTGCCTGCAGTGTTGAGCAGCAGCTCCAAGTTCTGCCTTTCAAATATTTTGTAGTTTAATGTAATGACTTAGATCAGTTATTTTTCATATCACATTTACATGTAAAATTGTGTAACTAGTTAGCTTCAACCACTTCATCTTCTTCAGCAAAACCACATAATATTACTGATGCAGTATCAATTATAATTTGCACTGTTTTAATGTTGCAATACTGAACTGTACTGTATTATTGCCTATGTACCCTCCCCACACACAAACATATGCATATGAAGTGCTGGAAACATAAAGGAAACAGATTAAAGCTTATTGGCCCAAGTGAAGCAGCAGCTATTTATTTCCAACAAACTCATCAATATATTTTTTAACGTATTCTTGAAACACTCCAACAATTCAATGTCTATTGTATTACCTGGTAATCTGTTCCATAAGTCAACAACTATTTCCAAACCAGAATTTACCCAGGTCTTCAATCTACAGTTATTCAGTTTGTATCCAGTAGTTTGTATTCCATTTTGTGTTGATATATTCAGGAACTTATTAATATTTCTTTTGTTATACATTATCATACATTTGTATACAGTACTTCAATCATATCTTTCTTACTTTTTGGAAAAGCTTTTTTTTTTAATATCTCTTAGTATCGCACCATATTCATAAATCCTCCACAATACTGGTATTTTGCTTGACTAACGATTTATTAAATAATGAGCAGGACATGAGCTCATTAAACTCATCTTTACATTATTTAACCTTTATTGTGTAGTTAATGTCATATACTGTAGTAATGTAGTTATCATATGCTAATTAAAAGTCTAAATTAGTTTGGGTTTTACACAAATGTTAATATGGATGTACAGTAATGAACTTTACCTTGACACATGAAACACTCCTGCTATCGTTTCATGATTACCTTACCTTACTATGTAACTATGGTTAGCATCCCAAATATCGCTAAGCTAATGTGGTCATTGTTATGATATAACATTCCACTATAATTATATAAAGTGTATACTAATTATGTTCAACCGGAAATCACAATAACGTGATAGTATATCAAATGAATTAAGGCGCATCCGGGAACACTCGGCGCATAAGCTTGAACCCTCATCAAGGCCCTTGTGGATTTGTTCTAATTATGTTCATGTGGTTCTCATGTCTATATGGTTGTAATGAAGTACAGTATACCAGGTGAACCAATCATTTGATTATAATACTGTAATAAAGGAGCTACAGAAGGCCTATTGGCCCATATGAGTTGGCTCCGATTTACATGAACAATATAAATACAAGCAGCCTCATATGGGCCCATATAAGGTAGCTCCTATTTATATTTATATAATTAAATAAATACAAGCTGCTTCCTATGAGCCCATATGAGACAGCTATTTATATGGATGATGTAAATAGGAGCTCCCTGGTATGGTACAACAAGCCTATATGAGGCAGCTCCTATTTATATTACTATACATAGGATCTACCTCATATGGCCCTATTTATATTGTTTATATTATACATATGACCGAATGATCAATCATCTCTACTCTAGAAATCCAAGGTCAATGTTGAGACTGACCGAAGTGTGTTTCACGGACACAACACGCAATAACAGACGAGGTGGGCGCCATGGGCTGCCACATGCTCAATCTCTATACTGTATATATGGTTCTAATGTACAAATAATGTAATGAATTACTCATGCTGAAAAAGTACTGAAGTATACAGTAGTAATCCAGTAAAAGGTCACCTGCTGCTAGAGACATCTCCAGCAGACCCTACACACCATGTTCAAGTCTGCCCAGTCTACCCTCCCTAAATACCTCCTTATTCCCCATAATCTGCTGTCCAAAAATTTGATAATCTAGTATTGTAACATTTTCTATTACACAACTTTACCATGCTGTGTTAACCCTAAATTCATTGTGATCACCCTTCTCTAATTCACTCTCCCAATTTTGATGTTATTTACAAGTGTCTCCCTATTTGCTGGCACCAAGTCTAATATAGTATACTCTTTTCTTGTGTTGACTCCATGCGTTGTTTAAAAAAGCAATCGCCCACCATTTCTAAAAAGAATTACAGCATCTGCATTTGCATTTTATTGACCCAGTTTATTCTACTAAAATTTAAGTCTCCTACAATATAAACATTAGACCTAAAAGTATGATGGCTTCTAAGTAAGAAAACTTTCAATCAACTCAATCAAAATAATTACTGTATGAGGCTCTGTATTGGTTCCGTTTGATGCTAACTTTTAAATTTTCTCTTACATACATTGCTACTCCTTTCACTGCCTGCCTGTCCACCCTTCCATAAGGGTGGACAGGCTTGCTTGCTTGCTTGTTAAACTGACTGATGAATTGGAATATATCTTGCAAGTTTTTCATTGTACTGTATAGCCTATTTCTGAGCTTTTAAGTCACCTTCAATATAACACAAGATCCAAAACACTTGCTGTTGACCTTTGGATATGACATGATTCGAATTACAGGCAACCTGACACAGGATTATAATTCCAAGGACTTTGAATGATGACTTACCTCCAATTACTGTATTACAGCCCACCTGACCCTCTGCCCATTCATTAGACTGCACTCCCATGCACCAATCTGCCTGCAGGCCACCACCCACACACACTTGCACCCCACTTGCCTGGCTGCCTACCAGCTTACCTGCCCTCTTCCCTGCATGCTCACCCATTTGTTCTCTCAACTAATCAATTTAATAAGCAAATTCAAGGTATGCTAAAATTACAGGTGATCCGACATCAAATAATATCGTTAAAGATTTCAAGTGATGACTTTCCTGCCATAGTAGGTGAGGTCTCACTGGAATATTCTTTTGATGAATATTACACGATTTAAAAATATCCTACTTAGGATCCTGAGAACATTCATATACTCAATATATTATAAATACCGTATACCTAATACAACATATTTAGACTGGTGAAATTTCCATAAGAATGGAAGGCATAACTATCTGGCCATCAGCTAGCACTGAAGGCTGATCTCTCAGTGGTGGCATATTATAAACATTTTCTTTAAAAAATTTATCATGGGATTTTCAAATAAATTTTATTTGAGTGGAACACAAACAATTTAAGTGGCCAAAGATTAGCAACCTTACCCAAAAACAACTGACTAAAACAAAAAAGCTAATAATGTCATTAAACTCTTACACAGATATGTACCAGTATCTCTCTTAACACATGCAACACTGCATTCTATGAATATGCATAGACTGTACCAATGAATGTTGCAATATTTCATTGCCAATAGCAACACATACATTTTGCCAAAATATATATTCATGTGCAAGCTACTATTCAACTTTTCTAAAATATTACATTCTGTATTCAATAGTATTTTTTTAAAAGCCATTCATGCAAATTCCATCACCAAAGCTGCGCCTGAATAAAGCTCAAAATGCATGCAAAGCGAGTGCCACAGTGAGCCACCGTCTTTTTTTTTTTTTATCGTGATACAGAGTATTACGGTTGCATGAATGCTTGTCAAAGACACTTGAGAACTACAAAACATTTAAACCCATAATCATTATATCTTTTTGGTGTTGTTATATAATAAAAGTTAATACTTAATGTCTGAAAAAATGTGTGATTACAATAACTTTTTAGTAAGCACAGCATACAACATATAATTACAACAAATTATAATGGCTATAATAGTAATTGAAGTCAACAAAAGCTTATGTTATGTCAGACTGTTAAATTATATACATGGCAAATAACTAGCATGATTGTTTTAAATTAAGGAGCAATAAAAAGGAAACATGTTTCCAAATACAATACTGTTACTCATGCCCAAAATGTGTATCATTTGAATGGGAAACAAAGCCAAATAATTTTAACATCACTAATTATAGTTTTGTTATTTACATATACTGTAATTGTGAAAAATTAGTAGATTTGGTTTAAAAGTGAGAATTAAACAATTATCGAAGGAAGGAACCGAGCAATGTCACATGTATCAGATTCT
Organism: Procambarus virginalis; assembly: GCA_020271785.1. Lineage (NCBI taxonomy): Eukaryota > Metazoa > Arthropoda > Malacostraca > Decapoda > Cambaridae > Procambarus > Procambarus virginalis. The sequence goes on along the minus strand of WNGS01001312.1, from coordinate 8,876,648 downwards.
CCGAGGATTCTATCTAGGGACAAGTGACTCAAAGGGACATTAGGAAAGCAAGATTTATGATCATCCTAAAAATCAAGACCTTCTACAAGGAGGTGCATGGCTAAGTGGGATAATACAGTTTGGATAATAAGGAGCAGCTCATGGTTATAATGAGGTCCCCATGAGTTAAGTACGTGTGGTCAATATGCAGCCTAGCCAGAGCCATTACTCACTATCACAGTAGTAGGAAGAAGGTAGTGGAAACATGCTACATTTAATAATATGCAGTTTGTTATTCATAATATTTGACCATCTATATTGTCAACGATTGCAGATTGCATTATGAATGACAGGGTCGAAATCCAAATAAGGAATCCTTTTTTGAGAGATGGAACCACCTTAGGTTTTATATAAAATATTTCCTCTTCCATAAAATGAGTGGTTTGAATAACAAAGGCATATTGCAAGGCCCAAACTGTCACTTAAACATGTCATTCAACTAGTGTTGGTAAAATAACTATTGGTAATTCAGAACATTAACTTGAAAGTGTCAGTTTATAAGATTTTATTGAGATTTGAGTCAAGTGGGTCACCCCACAAACCATCTGGGCCACCTATCAGAGTTAGTTTAATCCCTTACACTTTACTAACTTACTTTACTAATTGAGATTAAATAAGAAATTACAGAGTGCCTGACTAATACCAACTAAAAATGAAATGTTAGACACTGAATCTTCACCAGTGATTCAGAAACAGAACTGATAAACTGCCAAACTGCTCGAACTAGTCAATAAGCTAAATCTGATACTATCAATTCTAAAACTATATGATATGTAAACTGAATGGAAGGAAAAAGAAATAAAACTGGCAAGTTAATGTGAAGTATTAAGACTAAAGAAACACTGAAAGACCCATTGAGTTTGAGTACGTGGCTCCTATTTTATTTGTATATGAATTTGCAATAAAAATGCTAATTACTGCTGCACAATGATAAAAATAGATTTGATGGCTTTGCAACCATATTTGGCAGTGATTCCCATTTTCATAACTGAACATCTGCAATATTTTTTATCTTTTTGAGTATTAATTCAAAAGCCAGATATGAATACTGTGAGAAACTGTTAATTGTAGGTTAAGCTTAGACTATTCAAGACAAAATAATCTGCCAGCTGATTAGCCATGGAACTGAGTATGTTTGGTAGTACTGTACAATACTGTACCTGTACATAATTTAATAAGGAACGAAACAAACCACCGTGTTACGTATTTAGTCATATTAAAAATGCACTACCTGCCCTTGTTAATTACAGCTCAGACAGTTCTCAAGCCTCTTTACAATGTGATTTAGATCTTTCCGTGTACCTGGCCCCTCTTGTTGCGCTGTGTTCCGACGAGGGAAGACCGTATTTAAGTCAGGCATAGCCATGTAGCTCCCTGCAATGTATAATGGCATAATCGTTTTTGGAGGGTCTCTCTTAACCAGTACTGCCACTATGCACAAGGCTGCACATGTTGACATCATTACTGTTCATTTTCTTGCTGTTAGATGAAGCTCTTCACACATACACTATACAAATGTATATTAAATTTTATAAATTACAGATCCAACTAAATAACTAGCCACAAATGCAGCTACAATAATTAAAATAAGAGGAAAATAAACATTACACCGTATACCTTTTTCACATACAGAACTAAATTACTTTTCTAACTCACATCAAACTGTTACACTCTCATTGTTTGTAGTTACAATAGTATTTAAATAAGAAATTTATTACTTTTGGTAGGAACTAGTGAAAGGTCATGCTATTCATATTTTATTATGCTGACCAATTGCTTTTCCACCAATCCAGGAAAGGTGAACTTACTATCAAAAGAATAGATCACTTATGCTTGTAAGACCAGGGAAAATTATCTGAGCTCCATATTTGGCTATAAAAAGAAAATGGAAAAAAAAAAATAAAATATTTATTATAAAGATGCTAAAATACAATCGAGAGGCTCATAATGAATTTAAGTACTGCACAGTATTGCAAATTGGAAAGATAATACTGTATAAGTTTATGATAAAAACCAGTAATATTTTTATTTAAAAAAAATTAAAGAGTCCACATCAAAATTAACACAGAAGAGTAATGAATTGAAGCCAGCTGTAATTTTACATCATAAACAGAGTTCTATGATCGTGTATTTATGATGCTGCAATGTTATATCAGGTTTATAGTTCTTAAACTCTGTTACATATACAGTACCCTCTGTCACATCTTGAATCATTAGGACCGAGGCTTGACTGGATTTGGATACCACAATTTCACTTCACTACCTTGAATCTTTTTTACTACATTGGATTTTTTCCAAGGTAGGATACTCAGTTGTTCTCTTGGGCAAGATCCTACTGGTCCCCTGGACTGCATTATGCAGTCAGAGCAGGTCAACATTCTACATTTGCATAGCACTGGTCATCAACTGGCCATCCTGAAGAAGGTTAGTTGTTGGCTTGGGGGATTCTCAATAATCCTAACTGGTTTCCTGTCTCGACATGAGAAGCTATCCTACCCATGTGTCTGGAAGACCCTCCAAATTTTCTGTTGGTGACAATTTATACATCCTCATTTCAATATTAATACCTCTGAGGTTCACTAATGTACAATTTTAAGTCTGGTAGATTACCCAAGAAGTTTAGCTACACTATGGCACAGTTCAAACAAGTATGCCTGTTGTATTCTACATGAAACTGAAAAAATTCTTCAATGAGGCCTAGTGGGATCAAGAATGGCTAAGAAGGAATATAAATTAAATATATACAATATTTTGCATGAAATAAGATGAAGGAATCTAACAATATTTTTAAAACGTTGATAAAGAGCTGGTTCAACAAAACCTGACGGAGATTAACGAAAGAAAAAGCAAAGCTTCGAATGAATACAAAAAGTGCTCAAACCCCCAATCTTATCAGAAGTGTAAATATGCTAAGAATAAATAAACCTAGACAAGGAGGCACCAAGCACAAAATTTTGGAGCATATTTGGAGAGGAACAAAGAATACAGGACACCACAAGCACAGTTCTTTTCTTGTAACAAAAATAAGGAAATAAAGATTGTAAAAAGTTGAAGTATAAAGAGAGAGAAAGAGAGAGCAAGTGGAATAACAGACAGGTGCGCCACACCTGTATCACATGGAACAGATGCCAACAAAAGATACTCCGTTGCATAACACAAGATATCTTACGTATGGTTGGACACTACTCAATCAAAGGTTTATATAAACATTTACAGTATTGGTATAATATTGAGCTTCGACATCAAAAACATAAAAAGTTGCATTAGATACTTAAACATATGGTTTTGCAGAAATGTACCAATTACAGTAATCATCAAAATTTGCACTAAACACAACTGTACCTTCCTGCACATACATATAAATAAAATTAAACATACTTTATATCATATTTATATTCCATTAAGGTAAATATGAAAACTAGAGTGTTTATTACTTACTTAAAGACTGAAACTTGGACTTTAGGTGCTCCGTAGGTAGGTTTAAAGATCGCAAGAGGAAGACGTACGCATACACTAAGAATATTATTGATCCGATGTACAGGTAAAGATAGAACCCCTGAAAGATATATATACTGTATATAGATATACTGTACAGTACTGTATTACAGCAGTTAAATCAATACAATAGTGGCAAAAATCAAACTACTTTAGAGTTACAGCCAAACAATATAAGCAGCAATAAATCACACCATTAATCATCGGCTTCACTCTTAATGGCATAATATAATCTTTCATAATTCCTGTAAATTATGACTGTAGTGAATAGCTCCAACAATGTTAAAACCAAGTGCTATTAACTAAAAATGTATGTAAGACACAGATGCTCCAGTAAGCAAGCATTAACCATTTATAGGCCTGTTTACAAAACTTGGCCTAAATAGGTTTCTTGTTTTTCTTACACATTTTCACTACTTTGCACTTATTTAGATTGAATTTCAGCAGCCATTTATCTACACTCCTAAAGTTTGTTAAGGTCCCCTTGCAGCACCCTACAAGGAGTATTACAAGCACTCTTTAGTTCTTCAGTTCTTACTCTTCTCATTCTTCTCTGCCCGAAACGCATTGTATGTACTAGCTCTATCTATAAATCCATCCATCAACTTTTGTATTTCACCTTGTATGTATGTACTTTACCTGAATAAATATTTGTATTTGTATTATTTGTATTTGTATTAACTTTGCAAGGCCATTTACACACAAAAAAAAAGAGCAATGGCCCTAGGTGGGGGTTGTATTACTATGGTCGAGTTGGTAATTGTTGGGTTGTTGAAATTGTGTTTAACTTGTGGCGATTGTGAAAACGATTACGCGGCTTAGTGGTGGTTCTAGTGATTTTGTGGTGATGGTGGTTTAGTGCTGAAATTATGGTTGGATTGTATTATGATGGTTGTTACAGTTGTAATGATGGTTATGGCCATGGAGGTGGATGTAGGAATGATTACTGCATTTATAGTGATTGAGGTAACTGTAGTGGTGGTGAACTAGTCTAGTTGCAAACCTAGTTGTAGTCTAATTGACCAGACCACACACTAGAAGTTGAAGGGACGACGACGTTTCGGTCCGTCCTGGACCATTCTCAAGTCGCATTCACAAGCGACTTGAGAATGGTCCAGGACGGACCGAAACGTCGTCGTCCCTTCAACTTCTAGTGTGTGGTCTGGTCAACATACTTCAGCCACGTTATTGTGACTCATCGCCTGCTTGTAGTCTAATGTTTGCCAACTTCCCATACAATGTTATCCTGTTTAAGTGAGCATCTGGTATTAAAAGATGGTGGGAATATATATAATATTCTTGTACATTTTTTGTAGTTGCTTTTCCCTTAAGGTGAACAGTAGTTTCATACAATCTTTTATCTTGCTTTCCCATCACCATTAACTTTCACTTTAAGACCAAATTCTAACAGCAATTTATCTACACACTCCTAATATTCACCAAGATCTTCCTGCAGCTTTTCTCTTCTTATCTTTGAGTCATCTTTAAGCATATAAATGTACTTACATCTCCTAGCAGATCATTTACATAATTTGAAAGATCAGTGGTCCCAAGCCCTAAGGAACTCCCTTTTCACCTTTCCTCCAGCCAGAGATATCCTTTCCTCGTTATGAGCCTTTGTTTCCTGTCAAGTATGATGAGCAAACTACACAAAGTGAAGAAACTATGACGTATCTTCAGCCACGTTATTGTGACTCGTCGTCTTCCTCTTAGGTACTCCTTTATCCATTTCAGTGTCTTTCCTGTTATCCCAACTTGTCTCTCCATATTGTACATTGGTCATTTGTCAGGAACAGTATCAATCAAAAGCTTTCTGCCAGTTGATGAGGATGCAGTCTATCCTACCCACCTTTCCAATTTGCCATATTTTGGCAATTTTTCACAGAATCCAATCAAGTTTGCTAGGCATGATTCTTTCCATTTCGTCTTTTCATTACAAAATTGAGCTTTCAAGTGGTACACTAGTTGATAATGAAGAAAAAAACATACCAAAACAATTTATCACTAACAGGGATACCCAACTATTATAATACTCACATTGTAGAAAGAAATAGGAATGTCATGGGAGATGACCTCTGCTATTGGAAAGGCCATGCCCATCACCACCAGCAGCTTGCCATACAGGGCACTCAGGCACGCGATGAGAGAATCGCTGAGAAGTAAAATTAACAACATAATATTAGGTAAAAAATAAAAAGAGAAACTTAAAATTTGATTCGGTATTTCTTAAGGCTAGGTATGCTATAGAAACTCAAACTATTGGAACAACAAGCAACAGACATTACTTATAAATCAAATTAATATAGTAAAGACAACTACTATACCAAAGCTCCAAGAACAAGCACTATATACTAACTTTCCTTCCTGCTTCCAGTCCAGCACAGATGGCATCAAACTGTTCCGGGAGCTAGAACGACGAATGGTGTTAGCTCCTAGGGTTTGCTGGAGGTTAGTCTGACTACCTCCTATACGTTTAAACATCTCGTTCATGGAATTTCGACGGGACTTTCTGTACATATTGAAATCAAGTGATGTGTGACGACATTCGGGAAGGTCCATGGCGATCATATTCAACCTGTGGGAGTAGGGCTGGGACTACCATAGGCTACTACTACTGGAGCTTTGGACTACAATAGTCTTTCTTAGGGGTTAGATAACTGTTAGCTTTTTGTTAGTACTGTACAATTATGATTACTGTAAATAAGGTAAATACTGCACTGATAAAAGGAAATTACTACTGTGAAGAAATTATATCAGGAATTTACCAGGTCAATGGATTCCTAAAAACAAGTAATTTAATATTTCGAGTTTTGGTTTTTCCCTAAGAAAAATCATGCTTTTCCCATGGACATGACTATGCACAGTCAGGGAGGTCAACATTTGCTCTAGCACAATAGGGATTGTCTAGCATTTCTGTCAGGCTATACTGATGCAAGAGAGACTTAGAATTTTTTTTAATCCTGTCTGGAATGACCTCAAAAAGACTTTTCAAATAGAATACAGAACTGTACACTCAAACCCCCTTATAAATTCTACTACCTACCTATCTCCTAGAAAATCAATGCCTCTGCAGTCCAGTCTCTGACCAGGCCTCCTGGTTAGCAGTCTGGTCAACCAGGTTATTTGACACCACTGCTCTTGTCTAACATGAATCGCAGCTCAGTTGATCAGGTATCCTTTGGAGGTGTTTTATCAATGCTCTTTTGAAAATAGTGAGAGGTCAGTTATGCCTCTATGTTTAGATGGCAGTGTTGAAAAGTCTTGGTTCTTGAATACTGATGGAACTATCACTTAGCATACCTATTGTACTCTGCTTTTCAACAAGGATATTTTGCAAATCCTGCCATGCCTCCTAGTTCCTTAATGAGTTATTTCCGTGTGCAGATTTGGAACCAGTTCTCCTAATATTTTCCAAGTGTAAATGATTATGTATCTCTNTTTCAACTTAATCTACCCAAAAAGTGAAGTGTTACTTTTTTTAAGTATTAATAGAGTGATAATTAGATATTGCAGGATATACCACGTTATAGAAAAAAATGGCCTGGCTACCTAACTGTAACGTCATCAGTGAGGGTTGCCTCGAAACAAATAAATAATTTGATGAATTAAATAACATCGATGATACGATTCTCCTCTCTCTCTCATTAAACTAAATTGTTCAGTTAGATGAAATTTCTGTCAGGCACAAAACAAAGCGGTTGTTATTGTGCAAAAGGACGCATTTCTTAGTTTGCATTTTATTATAGAATGAGTGTTGGCATTCCCTGCAACAGCCAATCACTGGAAGGTATTGCTAGAAGCTCCGTCTCCTTATTTGACGTCTGGAGCGGCTTATGGCTTTCTGTTTCATCTTTATATATCTAAAATATGAATATTGTTCAATTACAAGTTTGCGTGTATTTTTTTCCGTGAAAGTATGCAAAAGAAAGGCTTAAAAAAGGGTAAATCACCTAGTTATGATGGGTTCCCGGCGGAATTTTATTTCTATCTATAGGATGTCATTGGTGAAGACTTTATACAAGTGGTGCAGTATAGCATACAGCAGAAATATTTCTACAGTCTGTAGAAATACCAATCTTTTTTAACCAAATATCCCCAGTTTGCTAACTGTAGGTAGTAAAACTAAGTGATTGTAACCTATCCACCGCTGCCCACTGGATGGGGGCGGTGTGCAGGACAAACATATCAAGTGACACTAGCTCTCCACATATGTCAGTTGCTTAATTTAGAAACTGTACTTGTGGTCGATCTTGAACCCATTTATGATGTGACGACTTATACGGAATTTTGTAACTAGCTCATCAAGATTGTAACTTGCTTAGCTAAATGAATTGTGGGGTTCAGTCCCTGAGCCCATTATGTGCCTCTGTAACCCTTTCCACTACCGTCCACAAGATGGGTATGGGGTGCATAATAAATTAACCTAACTTTTGTAATATCACCAATCCATTGTGCCGACTTGTAAATAAATATTATTATTATTATTATTATTTATTATTATTATTATTTATTATTATTATTATTATTATTATTATTATTATTATTTCTTATTATTATTATTGTTGTTGTTGAAATTGAAGTTGAAATTGAAATAAATTTATTGAGGTAAAATAACACAAAGGGATGAGGTAGCTCAAGCTATTCTCACCCCGTTCAATACATCGTGTTAATACATACATAGACATACAACACAAACAATAAACATATTGCCAAACATTCTGAGAGATAAACATATACAAGTCCTCCTTTACATAAGTAGTATGGTATAGTATTGTTGATGTTTAAGTTTACTGTTGCTCGCTGAACAGTGTTCGCTAAAAAGTGTTCGCTGGAAAAAGTTAGCTGGACAGTGTTCGCTGATAAACACCAGTGTTGGGAAGGCAAATGTTTACTTCCTGGTCAGTCTTCAGGAGAAGAAAGTTGGTCTCGACGCTGCCCTTCAGACAAGTAACAACTGCACTTATCATCAAGAAGCTTACTTTCTCTTAAAATAGAATCTGAAAATACCAAAAACACTGCCGAATTTTAAACTCCAACTCGATAAAATCATATGCACAAATGGTGGGGGGGGGGGGGGCTCTTGACAAGCCGCTGGCGTCCTGTCCTCGCTTAGGCCACTAGAGAGCGTGACCCTCAGGTAAAGTCAAGTAACGTGACGTTGACACCTTGCTCTGGTAAGTTTGGGAACCATGAATAAGTACACTATTGTGGTAGGATAAGTTTATAGCACTGAAAATATGTTCAGGAGGGTAAATATATTTTATTAAAATGCAGGTGTGAACTCTCGATTTTCATACACTTTTGACCTCAGTTATATGTAAACTTTCAAATAATAAAGCATGTTAAATTACACTTTTTGGAGTTTGCTACCATATGGTGTTAGGATGTAGGATATTTGGTGATGCAGTGTTAGGCTCAGTTTGCTTAGGTTGGGTAAGGTAGGCTTTAAAATTCATTGCCGAACTGTTTTGTTTATGATGGGACTTGTACAGTATCCAGATGTTATATACTGTATGTACCATATACAGATTAGAGAGAGAGATTCATATTTAGAGTAAAATATTTTGAGGACTTCAGAGCTAATAATGTAATATATATTTGATAAGGTGCTACAGCTTTAATATAGCATAGTTAATATAATAAATATTTATATGAAAATACAGTATATAAATTTTGAATATTTTAGAAAAATATTGAAGTTACTGTAACTTAATTTGTATATGTAATCTGTTGCAGTTATCAGATCACTGTTAGTGGAGTTTCTTTTTGTTAAAATACCAATAATGGTTGTACAGTATTTTGTTGACTATGATTAGCATTCTGATCGTAGTCTTGTGTTTGGCAAGCCTTTACCCTCCTTCATATTCACTTATAATATTTTTATCAGTCAATGGACCTGTTTCAACAATTCATCTTTGAATGCATAGTCTATAGGTGTTTTACTTGCTCTCTTTCATAAACTTTAATATTTTGCTAGAACATGAACAGATAAATTCTACAAAGAATTTTGTTTAATTAGTGTATTATGAACTATATATCCATCCTGAGGGCAGTGATGGAGAGGTTACAGTCACATAATAACCAATCTTTTGTCACTGTTCATGTGTATAGGGTCCATAGAAAGACTATAGGATACATATTGGGTTAATAGGAAATAGCTACTTCAGTATCCTATAGACCTATGTGAGGCAGGTAAATTTTACACCCATTTGTCTGTGATATTTTTATAAGTTGTTTCTTCATACTCTGCAAAGAGTAGCTAACACTACTGTACAGTATAGTATTTTGATAGTACAAGATTAATTTGATAGTTTGAGAGATTAATGACATTATCATTAAGATTAATTACTATTGGAATGTAGTCTGTATGACTATTGTACTGTACCGAGATAAACATAGGCTTTGCAAACTTGATAGGTGCAGTATGCCCTCCATGTAGTACCAAGCAACTTACTTTGTTATGTTTGCAGGGATTTTTTCATTTTAGTAGGTTATGTTAAGATAGAATAGGATAGGTAAAAATGTTAGGTTACTTTAGGTTAGGTTTAGTAGAATGCAATTAGCAATCACCAACATCATGCTCTCCCTCAACACAAAAAAAGATTTTCTGCATAGATGGATGAAGCATTTAGTCCTAGAATTACTGACTAAGTATGAATAGTATGCAGCATAAAAACTACCAAGGTTAGTATAAAATTAATATGGTACTTTACCATGTACAGTATTTATTGGAAGAGTTGTAGATGTACTGTATCATAAGTCATAGCTGCAAATTGATAGGTACTTTTTGAGGCAAGATTTGAAACATCTTGTGTCTCCTCACTCCATAATTTAGCTTGTATATACAGTAGAAAGTTTATATTGTACTGTACCTTAATATTTATCATATTTAAGTCTTTCAAATGTTTAGAAATTGACTTATGGGGTATCTTTGCAGTATAAGACCATTTTGTTTGAGAAAATATATTGACTGTAAAATAATACAATACACCTGTAGAGCTTAGATATATTGGATAGTAATGTCAGGTTTGAAACTTTCCTATATGAGCATCTGTGGGATTATCTATTTTGTGAACTGAGAGAACAGTTTTGAGTTCACTGAAGATCAGAGGTTAAGATTTCAGTGCTGCTAGTCATTTAACCACTTTTGCCCATTAGATTAGATTGCAGCTTTGTTTGACTGCATTTTCTCTTTCAGGAAAAATGTCAAGCAAGCTTGATTATGACTGCTGTTTTACATGCCCTCGAACACTTGTTGGAAGCAGGAGTGTAAAGGGCATTGCTCGTCTGCGACACACTGGCACACAAGTGTCCGAAGTTGTAAGGGAAGTCCTAGAAAAAGAAATTTCCTTTGTGAATCTCTGCTTCCGGTGCTACCGTCTGATGCTTGGAATAGATTATCATAAAAGAGAACTGAAAACTTTAAAAGACAAAGTTTTAAAACTTTATAATGAAAAAATCAATATTCACAGGAATTTATCAAAAATTGATGAATCAAAAGAAACAGAAATTGCTGGCAGTGAGAGAGATAAAACTCTATTAATTACAAATGTGTTGTCTGATGAAGGAACCAAGGAACAGTCTCTATCATCTTTAAAATTTTCAGAAACATCTTCATCCAGTGACCATGTGTATTACAAAAATTTGATTGACAACCAACTTGAAAACTTTAGTTTTATTGAATCAAAAACTAAAAACTACAGCGAAGCTGGGAATACTATTATACAGAGGTCACGATTGTGTGAAAACCAGGAGCAGAAAGAAAAATGCCTTGTGTCGGAACAAAATTTAGGGAAAGATGATAACATTAAGCCTTGCATTCAAAATAGCTCAAAGTGTGAAACAGAAAGTAGTATTAAAGAAAAGGACAACAAATTAATTTTAGATGAGTTACAAGAAGTCCAATCAAAGAGAAGGAAAATAACAAAGAAGCTGAAGGATTTTGAATATTATTCAGATAATAATGCCAAAGGCTTGGATTTGAGTTTATCTATGACCAGTGGAAAAGATTCAGTATGCGAGAGTGCTAAATTAATTAATAGCAAAATTAAAATTAACTGCTACTTGTGCAATAGAGACTATACTACAAAAAAAGATTATATTAATCATGAATGTTTTAGGAAGAAAAGGAAAAGAAATATGTCATACATTTGCAAAGGGTGCCAGAGTGTGTTTGTTGTAAGAAAAGATTATATTAAGCATACTGAATTCTGTTACAAAAATGTGCCAGTTAAGTGTCATATTTGTTTGGTAAGAAAAATATATATTGTTTAAGTTATTATATAAGGAAAGTTACCATATCTGGTTGGGAAAGGGTATCCATAGCCTCAGAGAAAAGCACACACAAAGCATTAGAGGTGATTTTTAGGTCCCCCCTTCAATGCAATTTCCATGTTTTTTTGACTTTCCACCCTCTTCTTTTAATGTTTTATTTTGTTTTATTTGATATTTTAAAGGTTACAAGTTATAAAGTAAATATAATGAAAGGTTAGAGATTATGGATCTCGTGGAGCTCCTCAGCTTCTAGACAGGAACCGAAGACACAACAGACATTTCCTCTCTGGCTCACGACACTGAGGCACTAAAACAGGAAACTGGCAGCTTTTGGGTCTCTGGTAGTGTCAATGAGAACCCAATTCTCTGAGAAAGCTCAAGACTACCCCAGGGGCCAAGTATCTCAGATGCTGTGGGAACAAATGTATATTGGCTTTCCAGCTCATTGTATTTTGTCAGTCAGTAGTACTACCAAACCAGGAGGATGGGCTGGTGACACATCATCATTTAATAATGACTAAATAAGTGATGTATCTGAAATTATTCATTGATGATACTGACATAAAAGACCCTGACAGTGAAAAAGATTGTGTACAAGGCCGTGTGGGATTGTACACAAGTACAAGATTGTGTGTGGGAGCCGGTCGGCCGAGCGGACAGCACGCGGGACTTGTGATCCTGTGGTCCTGGGTTCGATCCCAGGCGTCGGCAAGAAACAATGGGCAGAGTTTCTTTCACCCTATGCCCCTGTTACCTAGCAGTAAAATAGGTACCTGGGTGTTAGTCAACTGTCATGGGCTGCTTCCTGGGGGTGGAGGCCTGGTCGAGGACTGGGCCGTGGGGATACTAAAAAGCCCCGAAATCATCTCAAGATAACCTCAAGAAGGCTCAGATATCAGAAAACCCAATCCTCTGTGATGTTTCCAAAAGCAAGACAGAAACAGCACACAGCTGCTGTTTTTGCCACTGAACTTCATAATTTGTGACTACATGTTTCTTTAGAAAATGAATGTGTGGAAAATTTATTCGTATTCAGGGTTTAGAGACTAGAATCACGACCAATGATTGTGAATCAGAGATGTCATTGTGATGTTTTCTCGCTCCACGACGAAAATATGTAGTCAAAGTAAACTACATATTTTTTTTTAGTTTCCTGTAATCAGAGAATGCATTTTAACAAAATTTGAAAGAAAAATCATTTTTCTTAATGAATTTTTGTGTGCACCATAGGAGTGTGACATGTAACAGGTGCACAGTGCAGGGCTTATCCTAAAATGCAGTATAATAAAAAACATTTTTTTATAAAAATAAAATATTAAAAAACAGAATATTCTCAAGTTATAACTTTATTTAACTATATATCATTAGTTTAAAATATAAAAAGTCTATGCTTAACTCGCTTTCTTTGAAACTGAAGAATTTAATTTTCTCTAAATTAAATTTTAGGGGATACTCACATAGTTTTTGAATTTCATATTTCACATGTTTGAGAATAATACACTGTATCATCGTACCCAAATGTAATGAAGACTAACCTAATGTAACCATGGAGAGGGAGTAGATAATAACACTAATCATGTAGTGATTTTAAAGTGATTACCTCAGGGGACCTCCTCCATGAGGTTCAAATTGCTGTGAAACAAGTTTCTCACTCATATAAACAGATGGGCACCTGATAAGTGTGCTTATTGTGTTTGGAAATGATGAAATATAAGGAAATGCAGGCTTGCAGCATGTCATGTGTATATATTTTAATAATGGTGAAGTATAGCACCCATCAGCAGATGTGTAGTGCTTGCTATTATATTGTGTTTTGTTATAAGCACTGAACAGTCTAGTACAGGGCAGGCTACAGTAAGGCAGGCCATATTCCAGTTGTCTACAGTTGCCTAATTATTGTTTGCTAAGGCAGCAGTGGCATTAGGTGAAAGGAAATGTGACCAAACATTTCAGTCCTGCCCGAGAGTCAAACTTGGGATCTCCAGGTGTGGGTCATGATTGAAGCCATAACGAATCCCAGATCTCTTTCCTTATGAAATCTTTTCACATACAGTAATTTGTAGGTTATGTGTGGCATATCCTTCCCTATTCCACATACTATTGTGTGACATTTACATTGAATTCCACCTACCATGATGAGTGTTATTCTGTCACTTATTTTATCTGGATCATTTTGGAGGGCAAGGCAATCATCCAAGTCTTTGATTCTCCCTAGTATTTTAGTATCATCTGCAAGTAATACAGATTCAAGAACTAAACCTTGATGTACTTCTCAAGTGACATTATACTCTAGTCAAATAGATTTCCTCTGAATCACTGCTCTTATTTGTCTGTCTTGTAGAAACTTTGTCATTCAATTCAATAGTCTGCCTGTTACCCCTCCAATGTGTTCTAACGTCCTGAAAAGTCTCTTGTGTGGGACTCCATAAAAGGTGTTTTTAAGGTTCAGGTATGGGCAATCGGCCCAACCTTGCGTGTGTGTGTGCGTGCATGCATGTATGTACACTATATTACATGTTAATTTCCTTCTAAATTTTTATCAGCAGATGAGACTCTCCAGTGCAGCATACTTACCACGACATATGAAGTCATTTCATGAAGAATTAACAGTAATTAAAAAAGTAAGATTACTGTGTAATTGTTAATATAAAATATCACCAAAGTGTGCTTTGGCTAATAGAGAATTTCTTGGAGGGTCCCCTCAGTAGCTCTCTCGGGTACCCACCTGAGTATCGGTCAGATCTTCAGTATCACGCCAAACTATAGATTCATGAGCAACAATGTAGGCAGGCTGGGTGGTTGTCAATTTGCATCTGTATTGGGTTTGTTGGCTGTTCAGTCTTCCCGCTGGTGGGTGCCCCTTTAGGAAATGGGATAAAAATCTTTTCTGGTTATTTGAGGTGTAGACAGTAGATAAGTGGAGGGGTCAATGAGTGTGTCGGCACTAAATGTACAGCTTGCTTGCTGACTTGTGTAAGAATGAGAGGGCTTAAATGATTATGTTCAAGGCTTGACTTATCAGTTTACATTATTTTTTGTGTTGACTAACTATTTATGTACAGTTGTATAAATAATTGATAATGATTGACTGAGTACTATATACAGGCCTACAATGTAATACAGTATATACAACTACTGTGCAGTATATAAGACTTAAACACCTTTTCTGCTATTCTGTCTGGGAATGTTGTCCAGAAATAGATTCATTCAATGGCAGGAAAGACCAAATTGAGATTTGATGATAATTGCAAGGCACTGGTACATGATAACCTCATTGCATAATAAGCCATTATAAATTTTTGTTCATAGGTCTTGGTTAACTTCGTTACATCAAAATACATTGTACAGCTATTATGCCCATATTAACATCATACGCATAAAAGTGGACAATAATAAAGAAAATAAAAATACGATAACTGCATTAATAGCTGAGCAGTTTAAGGTTTAACTCATTTAACCCAGAGATCAATGGATGGTAATGACCTCTTTTTGTTGGTTAAGGGCTTAAATTTTTTTTTTATATGGCAGGGTACTCTAGTGGCAAATATTAATTACAGTAGTTTTATGTTTCATAAATAAACACTCAAATATTTGTTTCCCTTTATGCCACTTGTATTATATTTTAATTATTACTTTTGGTAGGGATGTCTGTGTGACCAATGTGGTCGAAGCTTCAGCAGGAAAGAAGCCCTTGAGCGGCACCAAGCTCGTGTTCATGGTGTGTCACATGGAACTCATCAGTGTTCTCAGTGTGGCCACACTTTCCCACACACCTCCCTCTTGGCTGAACACTTGAGGGCACATAAGGGCTACACTTGCACTGAATGTGACAAGATGTTCAGTTGCATGTCCAATCTGACACTCCACAAGCGAGCACATCATCAGAAAAAATCATTATATCACTGCTCTAGCTGCAATAAACATTGGAAGTTTCATGGCAGTTATACCTATCACATGCGCAAAGTAAGTATCACAATAAGGCTTTTAATATATATATATATATATATATATATATATATATATATATATATATATATATATAATATATATATATTAATAATATATATATATAATATATATATTATGTTTTATCATATTTTTTCCTTCATGTTGTGAATGGAATTGGTTTCAACAACAATCCAGTACTGCATATAAAAAATAACAAACCTACACCACAAAGCTCATGCAGATTCAAAGATATCAAATCTTTAGCTTGTATATATTATATATATATAATATTATAATATATATTTACAGTGGTACCTCAGTTTAAGAGTTTTTAATTCGTTCCTGGAGACAGCTCTTATTCCGAAAACTCGTATTCTGAAGCTAATTTCCCCATAAGAAATAATGGGAATGAATTAATCCGTTCCTGACTACCCCAAAACCCCATATCAAACTAAATTTTTATACCTAATTCATCTAAATAAACCTACAAAACTATGTTCAAGTTATTACTTACCTTGCTCTTGAATGCTGTAGGCGTATGGAAGATGGTGAGGAGGGGGAGGAGGAGAGGAGTTACTGTTTGGAAGGGAGTCCCTTTCCATTATCACATCAGGCAGTGAGGACTTCACTGGTATGCACACACTGGCACATTTTGCCTGCATACCACTAGGACTTGCTTGTCTTACTAAGAATTTCTCTAAAGACACTTGTTTTTCCCTACATTTTAACACTTGTCTGTAGTAAGACATCACATTATCATTTAAAAGGTCAATGCAACGGCCTGCTACAGCTTTATCTGGGTGAGTTTTTTCAACAAAACTTTGCAGTTCTTCCCATACTTCACACATTTTCTTAATCAAGGAGGGACATCCTCTACTGCCTCTACTCACAGCTATTTTCTTAGGTTGAACCTTATCAATGGCTTTCTTGAGACCCATGGTGAGATATATAATAACAAACTGTATAGTCAAATGACCAAAAATCCAACAAAACACTGAAAATCCAGGTGAAGAATTGATGTGGGATAGTCACTGGGCGCGAGACAATGGTAAACTGAGGGGCGGAGTGGCGGAGGGGCGACGATCGCCGATCGACCACGCGCTAGGTCGGCCTGTACGCGTATCACAAACTCGCGTCCCGAGGTAACCCTCGCTTCCGAGACATAATTTTCGAGGAAATCCTGCTCGTCTTCCAAAAACTCGCATACAGGGACACTCGCATTCCGAGGTACCACTGTATATATATATATATATATATATCTATATATATATATACANCTCGCCTGGCGTTCCGCGAGCGCTATGTCATGGGTTCGTATCTGGCCGGGAGGATTTACTGGGCGCAAATCCTTAACTGTAGCCTCTGTTTAAACCAACAGTAAAATGTGTACTTGGTTGTACACAGTTTTTAAGAAAGGAGAAAGAGATAGATCACTTGCGTCTAACTATCGACCAATTAGCTTAACGTCTATTTGGGAAAGTTACTCGAATCTATAATAGCAAATAAAATTCGTCTTCATCTTGAAAACATAAATTAATAATTGAGTCGCAACATGGTTTTATAAAGGGCCGTTATGTTTAACAAATTTGTTATCTTTTTATTCTAGCATAGTTGAGGCAGTTGATAGTGGTAAGGATTGTGATGTTGTGTACCTTGACTTAGCAAAGCTTTCGATACAGTGCCACATGAAAGACTGATTAAAAGATAGAGGCTCATGGTATTGGGGGTGCTATATTAAGCTGGATTAGGGCATGGCTATACAAAGGAAACAGAGAGTTAGTATAAATGGAGTCAAGTCAGAGTGGGAAAATGTTGTAAGTGGAGTGCCTCAAGGCTCTGTCTTGGACCTCTGTTGTTTATAATATATATAAATGATTTAGATTCAGGTGAGTAGCAACATTTGCAAATTTGCCGATGATACGAAAATCGGTAGGGAAATTAATTCGGAGGAGGACTCACTATCACTTCAAGTTGATCTAGATAGGGTTTTGAAATGGTCAAAGGACTGGCAGATGCAGTTTAATGCTGATAAATGTAAAGTTCTGAGGCTAGGTAATGATGATAGAGTTACAAGATACGAGCTAGATGGTGTTGAGATTGCGAAGTCGGATTGCGAAAGGGATCTGGGAGTTATAATTAGTAAGAATTTAAAACAAAAGGATCAATGCATAAATGTTCGTAATAAGGCAAATAGGACACTCGGATTTATTAATCGCAGCGTAAGTAACAAGACACTGGTGTGGTTCTCAAGCTATATCTTGCTCTGGTTAGGCCCATTTAGATTATGCAGTTCAGTTTTGGTCGCCATATTATAGAATGGATATAAATTCACTTGAACGCGTCCAGCGTAGGATGACTAAGTTAATTCCCCAAATTAGAAATCTTTCATATGAAGAAAGATTAACAAAGCTTAATTGCATTCACTGGAAAGGCGAAGAGTTAGGGGTGATGCATGAGTAGAGTATACAAGTGGGTGAATGGACATAACAAAGGGATATTAATAGGGTATTGAAAGTATCAAAACAGGCAGAACGCGAAATAATGGGTATAAATGGATAAGTTTAGATTTAGGAAAGACTTGGGTAAATACTGGTTCAGTAACAGGGTTGTTGATTTGTGGAACAAATTGCCGCGTAACATTGTGGAGGTGGGGTCCCTCGATTGTTTCAAGCAGGGTTGGACATGTATATGAGTGGGATTGGGTGGTTATAAATAGGAGCTGCCTCGTATGGGCCAATAGGCCTTCTGCAGTTGCCTTTGTCCTTATGTCCTTATGTTCCTTATGTTGTAACAACGATTCTTCGCGGCGGGGATCGTATTCAGGGACCTGCCGAAACGCTACGCGTACTAGTGGCTGTACAAGAATGTAACAACTCTTGTATATATCTCAAAAAAAAAAAAATTATTACCATTCATCCATTATTAATTTCAAATATAATATATACTGTCTAGTTTTTTCCCCTCGCCATTACTTGGTGCAATATTTGAAAGTTGTCTATTTATTTATCGATCTATCTATTATCTTGTATTTATATTTACAATTGTCTGTGCTTGGAAGAAAACTCTGCATTGAATTGGGACTAATTTATTAAATAATATTATTTAGTATTAATTAATACGTACAATTAATATTAATTACAAATATTTATAGCTTAGTTACTTTCATGTAACTCGCAATCGTACATTCTTCCCGATGATTGATTGACACATTTGTCAATCACACTGCACACATTTGTGAAGTGTGAATTTAATCCTTAAGTAAACAATAATCATAGCCTTAGTTATTATGGGTTAAATGAGTCACAGAAGTTAACTAAGCTATGTATACTAAGGCTACTACCAGAAGTGGAATGGTTGCTATAAGTGAATGCCAGAGGGAGGAGTCGTATCCAATAAACTCATCATATAACAAGTCAAATCGTGAAGTAGGCAAGGCCAATAAGAATGAGGGGGGTTGGTCCGGACAATTTCTTCAGAAGGTCAGATGTAACACAAACAAGGAGCAACAGTTTCAAGCTCAACAAGCCACAAATGTAGGACTGACAACTGGAGATGCTTTTTCACCTACAGGGTCATTACCCATGGAACCGCCTACTTGCCGAAGCCGTAAATGCCAAAACTATATATTTTTAAAGAACAGCTGGAAAAGATCACCAAGACAAATATAGGGGACCTTTATAGGGTTTTCTTTACCGTGTATGTTGTAATAAACTATTCCTATATTTACAGTTGTTTCTCCCTGTGAAGATTATTAAACAATGGTGATTATAAGGGCGCGGAAGTTCAGCCTGGCCAGGGCCGCCAGCAGCCCTTGGGCCCGCCCCGGCAGCACCCAGTCTTTAATTTGGCACCTTTGTGGCACTTGGTATAAGCCTAACATGTATATATACACTGGCTGCCTGTCCCCCCTACACAATGATTTATTATTACCTAATATTTTATCATTTAATTTAAATATTAAATAAAATAATTTATTTAATTATTATAGTAAGTACTAATAATTTAATAATAAGTACATAAAAATGATTAAAAAGTACAGTTTAGTCATAGGAGATTCCTAGATTGGAATTCACTACCAAATTTCAATATATCCAAGTATTTTTAGTGTGAAATGCTGTTATTATATGCATAAATTGTTTTAATAATATTACGCTTAACCACTTGGGCTGGACGGTAGAGCGACGGTCTCGTTTCCTACAGGTCCGCGTTCAATCCCCGACCGCCAAGAGGTTGGGCACCATTCCCTTCCCCCGGTCCATCCCAAATCCGTATCCTGATCCCTTCCGAGTGCTAAATAGTCGTAATGGCTTGGCGCTTTCACTTGATAATTCCCCCCCCCCCTGAATAATATTAGGAGAGCAGTATTTACGGGCTATTCATGCCCGTGCCACCTCTTGGGTGGCTTAATCTTCATCAATCGAGAGCAGTACGTCCTAACCAGACGTTTTATGATGATATCCTGAACAGTTGATAAATAAGAGTAATTGCGGAACTCCAGTTATCTAATACTTATCATAAATGGTATAAAACCTTATCATAAGCCAAGGGATTTGTAGATCAGTGTTTAAAGGGAATTCGGAAGTAATAATAACACAGCTGATGCCATCTGTCGGCAAAAGAGAACACTATCAACTGGCTGGTCAACAGTGGCCATAAGATACAGCTTACGCCATCTGTTGACATCAAATTACACTTATAACAAATTACCCCACAAAATACAACTAACGCCATCTCGTTTTTTCCAACGCACTATAAATAGCCAAACAGCAACCCATAAGGTGGGTTGTTGTGCTCGGGTAGGAGGTTCCAAGCTCCGCCCACATATGGTATGGGGTGCATAATAAATGGCATATCATTGGTAGATATTCTTTGTTGACATTCACACAACAGCCAATCACAGGAAGGGATCAGCTAAAGGCTCCATCCACTTAATAAATCTTTATTCAGCACACCATCCTTGCTTATGACATTCTGCTTCAACTTTAATCTACCTAAAAAGTGAAATGTTAAGTATTTAAAAGTATTAATATAGTGATAATTAAATACTGCAGGATGTAACGAGTGTTACAGAAACATGGGCTGGCTACCTAACTTGTGACGTCATCAGTGGGTGTTGCCTCACACAAATAATATCGGCGATACAATGCCTCCGCCCTCTTATTGGTCTACATTATTCAGTTAGATGGAAATTTCTGTCTTGTATAAAACAGAAATTGTTGTTCTTTTGTACAACAAGGTTATTGAGCAAAAGGACGTATTTCTTATTTTGCATTTTATTCATATAAGCGTTGGCATTCCCCGCAACAGCCAATCACAGGAAGGTTTGTTGGAAACTCTGCCTTCAACAAAGTTGATTCCTAATGAACTCTAACAATAAATTCGTTTAATAAACGAGTATTTAGGGTCAAGCTACAGATGAACATTATAGGATAACGGTGTTTTAGCTTGCAGCTTCGTTAGACAGAATCCCTGGTCTTAATTTTAAAATAAAGAACTAGAAAGCGTATTTTATTGCTAACTTTTCGAGAAATAAATCCCAGTCTCATATTTGCGAACATTTATGCATTGATTTTTTGGCTTAAGTTCTTATCATAATCCCTTTTGCAATCTCAACACCATCTGGCTCGTATCTTGTAACTATCTTCGTTACTTAGCCTCAAAACCTTACATTTGTCTTACATATCCTCAACAGTAGATAAAAAAAGGTAATTGCAGAATTCTAGTTACCTAATACCAGCATGGTATAAAACCTTATTATAAGCTACCAGACGTATAGATCAGTGTTTAGAGTAATAATAATAATTATTATTAATGTAATAATATTATTAAAATAATAATAATACAGCTGATGCCATCTGTCGGCAGATAAGAACACTATCAACTGGCAGGTCAACAGTGGACATAAGATACAGTTTACGCCATCTGTTGACATCAAATTACACTTATAACAAATTACTTCACAATATACAACTAACGCCATCTCTTTTTTTCCAACGCACTATAAATAGCCAAACAGCAACCCATAAGGCGGGTTGTTGTGCTCGGGTAGGAGGTTCCAAGCTCCACCCACAAAATGGTATGGGGTGCATAATAAATGGCCTATCATTGGTAGATATTATTTGTTGACATTCACACAACAGCCAATCACAGGAAGGGATCAGCTATAGGTGCCATCCACTTAGTAAATCATCTTAGTTCAGCCCACCAGTCCTGCTTATAGAATTCTGCTTTAACTTTAATTTACCCAAAAAAGTGAAGTGTTAATTATTTAAAGTGTTAATAAAGTGATAATTAAATATTGCAGGATATAACAATGTTATATAAAAATGGGCTGGCTACCTAACGTTATTATTGGGGGTTGCCTCACACAAATAATGATACACTACTCTGCCCTCTTATTCGAGTAAATTATTCAGTTAGATGGAAATTTCTATCAGGTGCAAAACAGAAATTGTTGTTCTTTTTCACAACAACCTTGTTGTTGTGCACAAGGACCTATTTCTTAATTTAAATTTTATTCATAAAAGAGTGTTGGTATTCCCCACAACAGCCAATCACAGAAAGGTATCTCCGGAAGCTCGGCCTCCTTATGGACTCAGCACATCGCTCTAGCTCATGGCTCTCTGTTTCATCTCTTGCATATACAAACTATGACTTTTTTCGATTACTGTTATAATTAATAATATGAGATATAAAAGTTTTTACACAAAATGGCTAAATTCTGCCATTAAATGGACTTTGTCTGGTATACATACAAACATACACCAATTTATTACCATTCATTCATTATTAATTTCAAATGTAATGTATACTACTGTCTAGTTTTTTCCTCTCGCCATTACTTGGTACAATTATTATTAATTACAATTATTTATAGCTTAGTTACTTTCATGTAACTCGCAATCGTACATTCTTGACATTAATAGCCCAAATTAGCACATCTTGCTTTTAAATTAGCCCAAAAAGTAGCAAGTAGCGAAATTAAAAATTTGGGAGCGCGGGGCTCTCAAAAGTAGCCCAATTCGCTATTTGTAGCCCAATCTGGTAACACTGGGTGAGTCTGTTCTACAGTTATTAGTCTTCCTCCACAGGGACTTCTACAGTTAAATATCCAGTTTATTTTCCTTGGAGTCAATGGTTCTTTTGATTATTACTAACGCTTTTTCTTTTTTTTCTTACTGCAGCCTCTACCTATTGACCAACTTTTGATCTTAACTGTAGCCTCTGTTTAACGCAAAAGTAAAATGTGTACTTGGATGAAAAAACGATTCTTCGCGGCAGGGGATCGTATTCCAGTGACCTGCCCGAAACGCTACGCGTACTAGTGGCTGTACAAGAATGTAATTACTGATGGATCCTAACTCCTATTGGTCCTTTTCTTCGTCACTGTGGTGCGGGTGGTGTTGTTGATATGTTAAGTGTGATACGTATTGTTATGCCCTACATGTAAGGTCTTACATTCCTCAACATTGAAAAGCATTTGCCCGTCTTCTGATAATTTGTGGAGCACATGTAGATCTATCTCTTAGCCAGGATAATCACAGTTAAATTTGAAAGCAATTTTAGCACTTTTGCCCTTTTTAGCACTTTTTTTTAGCACTCTCACTGCATCATCAGAGCCAAGTGGCATCCTCAGGAATCAATTAATGCAGGAACAAAAGAAGCAATATTACATGTTAATCTCTAAAACAATTTAATGTGATTTTTTCCACTACCGCTCACACGATGGGCATGGGGTACACAATAAATTAACTATAAGAGCTTTATTTCATATGCATCTTCTGTCCCTTCATTTATAAGAGAAGAGTTTAAGAGAACATAATAACATTGGTGTCCCTACACATCTTGCAAAGTCACTAACACCAGAGAGAATGCTGGAGAAGTGTATTTATACGTCAAGTAGGAATATTTTTTTAAGTTTTAGGTTTTATATTTGTTAATTAACATTAAGAATACTGTATATAAAGGATTAAACAGTTTGAGACAAGAGCTAGCTAATGATATTAGTTAGCATATATAGAGGCATGGGATCAACAGAATATACGGCAAGTCTTGGATGCATATGTTGATATCCTCAACTGTAGAAAAAAAACAGTAATTGTAGAAAACCAGTCACATAATACCAGCATGGTATAAAACCTTACTGGATTTGAAGATCAGTGTTCAAAGGGAATTTCGGAAATAATGATAATACAGCTGATGTCATCTGTTGGCAGAAAAGAACACTATCCACAGGTTTGGTCAACAGTAGTCAAAAGATACAGCTTATGCCATCTTTTAGCATCAAATTACACTATTAACAAACTACCCTAGAAAATACAACTAGCGACATCTATTGTGTCCCCCAGGAACTATCAATAGCCAAACAGCAGCCCATAAGGAGGGTTGTTGTGCTGAAGTAAGAATTTTTCCTGCTTGCAGATCATTGGTAGAAACTCTTTGTTGACATTCACCGACACCCAATCACAGGAAGGGATCAGCTGAAGACTGCATCCATTTAATAAATCATTTCTGTTCAGCACACCAGCCCTGCTTATGATATTCTGTTTCAACTTTAATCTACCCAAAAAGTGAAGTGTTACTTATTTAAAAGTATTAATAGAGTGATAATTAGATATTGCAGGATATACCAGACGTTATAGAAAAAAATGGCCTGGCTACCTAACTTGTAACGTCATCAGTGAGGGTTGCCTCGAAACAAATAAATGAATTTGATGAATTAAATAACATCGATGATACGATTCTCCTCTCTCTCATATTAAACTAAATTGTTCAGTTAGATGGAAATTTCTGTCAGGCACAAAACAAAGCGGTTGTTATTGTGCAAAAGGACGCATTTCTTAGTTTGCATTTTATTTATAGAATGAGTGTTGGCATTCCCTGCAACAGCCAATCACTGGAAGGTATTTGCTAGAAGCTCCGTCTCCTTATTTGACGTCTGGAGCGGCTTATGGCTTTCTGTTTCATCTTTTATATATCTAAAATATGAATATTGTTCAATTACAAGTTTGCGTGTATTTTTTTCCGTGAAAGTATGCAAAAGAAAGGCTTAAAAAAGGGTAAATCACCTAGTTATGATGGGTTCCCGGCGGAATTTTATTTCTATCTATAGGATGTCATTGGTGAAGACTTTATACAAGTGGTGCAGTATAGCATACAGCAGAAATATTTCTACAGTCTGTAGAAATACCAATCTTTTTTAACCAAATATCCCCAGTTTGCTAACTGTAGGTAGTAAAACTAAGTGATTGTAACCTATCCACCGCTGCCCACTGGATGGGGGGCGGTGTGCAGGACAAACATATCAAGTGACACTAGCTCTCCACATATGTCAGTTGCTTAATTTAGAAACTGTACTTGTGGTCGATCTTGAACCCATTTATGATGTGACGACTTATACGGAATTTTGTAACTAGCTCATCAAGATTGTAACTTGCTTAGCTAAATGAATTGTGGGGTTCAGTCCCTGAGCCCATTATGTGCCTCTGTAACCCTTTCCACTACCGTCCACAAGATGGGTATGGGGTGCATAATAAATTAACCTAACTTTTGTAATATCACCAATCCATTGTGCCGACTTGTAAATAAATTATCATTATTATTATTATTATTATTATTATTATTATTATTATTATTATTATTATTATTATTATTATTATTATTATTCTTATTATTATTATTGTTGTTGTTGAAATTGAAGTTGAAATTGAAATAAATTTATTGAGGTAAAATACACACAAAGGGATGAGGTAGCTCAAGCTATTCTCACCCCGTTCAATACATCGTGTTAATACATACATAGACATACAACACAAACAATAAACATATTGCCAAACATTCTGAGAGATAAACATATACAAGTCCTCCTTTACATAAGTAGTATGGTATAGTATTGTTGATGTTTAAGTTTACTGTTGCTCGCTGAACAGTGTTCGCTAAAAAGTGTTCGCTGGAAAAAGTTAGCTGGACAGTGTTCGCTGATAAACACCAGTGTTGGGAAGGCAAATGTTTACTTCCTGGTCAGTCTTCAGGAGAAGAAAGTTGGTCTCGACGCTGCCCTTCAGACAAGTAACAACTGCACTTATCATCAAGAAGCTTACTTTCTCTTAAAATAGAATCTGAAAATACCAAAAACACTGCCGAATTTTAAACTCCAACTCGATAAAATCATATGCACAAATGGTGGGGGGGGGGGGGCTCTTGACAAGCCGCTGGCGTCCTGTCCTCGCTTAGGCCACTAGAGAGCGTGACCCTCAGGTAAAGTCAAGTAACGTGACGTTGACACCTTGCTCTGGTAAGTTTGGGAACCATGAATAAGTACACTATTGTGGTAGGATAAGTTTATAGCACTGAAAATATGTTCAGGAGGGTAAATATATTTTATTAAAAATGCAGGTGTGAACTCTCGATTTTCATACACTTTTGACCTCAGTTATATGTAAACTTTCAAATAATAAAGCATGTTAAATTACACTTTTTGGAGTTTGCTACCATATGGTGTTAGGATGTAGGATATTTGGTGATGCAGTGTTAGGCTCAGTTTGCTTAGGTTGGGTAAGGTAGGCTTTAAAATTCATTGCCGAACTGTTTTGTTTATGATGGGACTTGTACAGTATCCAGATGTTATATACTGTATGTACCATATACAGATTAGAGAGAGAGATTCATATTTAGAGTAAAATATTTTGAGGACTTCAGAGCTAATAATGTAATATATATTTGATAAGGTGCTACAGCTTTAATATAGCATAGTTAATATAATAAATATTTATATGAAAATACAGTATATAAATTTTGAATATTTTAGAAAAATATTGAAGTTACTGTAACTTAATTTGTATATGTAATCTGTTGCAGTTATCAGATCACTGTTAGTGGAGTTTCTTTTTGTTAAAATACCAATAATGGTTGTACAGTATTTTGTTGACTATGATTAGCATTTCTGATCGTAGTCTTGTGTTTGGCAAGCCTTTACCCTCCTTCATATTCACTTATAATATTTTTATCAGTCAATGGACCTGTTTCAACAATTCATCTTTGAATGCATAGTCTATATGGTGTTTTACTTGCTCTCTTTCATAAACTTTAATATTTTGCTAGAACATGAACAGATAAATTCTACAAAGAATTTTGTTTAATTAGTGTATTATGAACTATATATCCATCCTGAGGGCAGTGATGGAGAGGTTACAGTCACATAATAACCAATCTTTTGTCACTGTTCATGTGTATAGGGTCCATAGAAAGACTATAGGATACATATTGGGTTAATAGGAAATAGCTACTTCAGTATCCTATAGACCTATGTGAGGCAGGTAAATTTTACACCCATTTGTCTGTGATATTTTTATAAGTTGTTTCTTCATACTCTGCAAAGAGTAGCTAACACTACTGTACAGTATAGTATTTTGATAGTACAAGATTAATTTGATAGTTTGAGAGATTAATGACATTATCATTAAGATTAATTACTATTGGAATGTAGTCTGTATGACTATTGTACTGTACCGAGATAAACATAGGCTTTGCAAACTTGATAGGTGCAGTATGCCCTCCATGTAGTACCAAGCAACTTACTTTGTTATGTTTGCAGGGATTTTTTCATTTTAGTAGGTTATGTTAAGATAGAATAGGATAGGTAAAAATGTTAGGTTACTTTAGGTTAGGTTTAGTAGAATGCAATTAGCAATCACCAACATCATGCTCTCCCTCAACACAAAAAAAGATTTTCTGCATAGATGGATGAAGCATTTAGTCCTAGAATTACTGACTAAGTATGAATAGTATGCAGCATAAAAACTACCAAGGTTAGTATAAAATTAATATGGTACTTTACCATGTACAGTATTTATTGGAAGAGTTGTAGATGTACTGTATCATAAGTCATAGCTGCAAATTGATAGGTACTTTTTGAGGCAAGATTTGAAACATCTTGTGTCTCCTCACTCCATAATTTAGCTTGTATATACAGTAGAAAGTTTATATTGTACTGTACCTTAATATTTATCATATTTAAGTCTTTCAAATGTTTAGAAATTGACTTATGGGGTATCTTTGCAGTATAAGACCATTTTGTTTGAGAAAATATATTGACTGTAAAATAATACAATACACCTGTAGAGCTTAGATATATTGGATAGTAATGTCAGGTTTGAAACTTTCCTATATGAGCATCTGTGGGATTATCTATTTTGTGAACTGAGAGAACAGTTTTGAGTTCACTGAAGATCAGAGGTTAAGATTTCAGTGCTGCTAGTCATTTAACCACTTTTGCCCATTAGATTAGATTGCAGCTTTGTTTGACTGCATTTTCTCTTTCAGGAAAAATGTCAAGCAAGCTTGATTATGACTGCTGTTTTACATGCCCTCGAACACTTGTTGGAAGCAGGAGTGTAAAGGGCATTGCTCGTCTGCGACACACTGGCACACAAGTGTCCGAAGTTGTAAGGGAAGTCCTAGAAAAAGAAATTTCCTTTGTGAATCTCTGCTTCCGGTGCTACCGTCTGATGCTTGGAATAGATTATCATAAAAGAGAACTGAAAACTTTAAAAGACAAAGTTTTAAAACTTTATAATGAAAAAATCAATATTCACAGGAATTTATCAAAAATTGATGAATCAAAAGAAACAGAAATTGCTGGCAGTGAGAGAGATAAAACTCTATTAATTACAAATGTGTTGTCTGATGAAGGAACCAAGGAACAGTCTCTATCATCTTTAAAATTTTCAGAAACATCTTCATCCAGTGACCATGTGTATTACAAAAATTTGATTGACAACCAACTTGAAAACTTTAGTTTTATTGAATCAAAAACTAAAAACTACAGCGAAGCTGGGAATACTATTATACAGAGGTCACGATTGTGTGAAAACCAGGAGCAGAAAGAAAAATGCCTTGTGTCGGAACAAAATTTAGGGAAAGATGATAACATTAAGCCTTGCATTCAAAATAGCTCAAAGTGTGAAACAGAAAGTAGTATTAAAGAAAAGGACAACAAATTAATTTTAGATGAGTTACAAGAAGTCCAATCAAAGAGAAGGAAAATAACAAAGAAGCTGAAGGATTTTGAATATTATTCAGATAATAATGCCAAAGGCTTGGATTTGAGTTTATCTATGACCAGTGGAAAAGATTCAGTATGCGAGAGTGCTAAATTAATTAATAGCAAAATTAAAATTAACTGCTACTTGTGCAATAGAGACTATACTACAAAAAAAGATTATATTAATCATGAATGTTTTAGGAAGAAAAGGAAAAGAAATATGTCATACATTTGCAAAGGGTGCCAGAGTGTGTTTGTTGTAAGAAAAGATTATATTAAGCATACTGAATTCTGTTACAAAAATGTGCCAGTTAAGTGTCATATTTGTTTGGTAAGAAAAATATATATTGTTTAAGTTATTATATAAGGAAAGTTACCATATCTGGTTGGGAAAGGGTATCCATAGCCTCAGAGAAAAGCACACACAAAGCATTAGAGGTGATTTTTAGGTCCCCCCTTCAATGCAATTTCCATGTTTTTTTGACTTTCCACCCTCTTCTTTTAATGTTTTATTTTGTTTTATTTGATATTTTAAAGGTTACAAGTTATAAAGTAAATATAATGAAAGGTTAGAGATTATGGATCTCGTGGAGCTCCTCAGCTTCTAGACAGGAACCGAAGACACAACAGACATTTCCTCTCTGGCTCACGACACTGAGGCACTAAAACAGGAAACTGGCAGCTTTTGGGTCTCTGGTAGTGTCAATGAGAACCCAATTCTCTGAGAAAGCTCAAGACTACCCCAGGGGCCAAGTATCTCAGATGCTGTGGGAACAAATGTATATTGGCTTTCCAGCTCATTGTATTTTGTCAGTCAGTAGTACTACCAAACCAGGAGGATGGGCTGGTGACACATCATCATTTAATAATGACTAAATAAGTGATGTATCTGAAATTATTCATTGATGATACTGACATAAAAGACCCTGACAGTGAAAAAGATTGTGTACAAGGCCGTGTGGGATTGTACACAAGTACAAGATTGTGTGTGGGAGCCGGTCGGCCGAGCGGACAGCACGCGGGACTTGTGATCCTGTGGTCCTGGGTTCGATCCCAGGCGTCGGCAAGAAACAATGGGCAGAGTTTCTTTCACCCTATGCCCCTGTTACCTAGCAGTAAAATAGGTACCTGGGTGTTAGTCAACTGTCATGGGCTGCTTCCTGGGGGTGGAGGCCTGGTCGAGGACTGGGCCGTGGGGATACTAAAAAGCCCCGAAATCATCTCAAGATAACCTCAAGAAGGCTCAGATATCAGAAAACCCAATCCTCTGTGATGTTTCCAAAAGCAAGACAGAAACAGCACACAGCTGCTGTTTTTGCCACTGAACTTCATAATTTGTGACTACATGTTTCTTTAGAAAATGAATGTGTGGAAAATTTATTCGTATTCAGGGTTTAGAGACTAGAATCACGACCAATGATTGTGAATCAGAGATGTCATTGTGATGTTTTCTCGCTCCACGACGAAAATATGTAGTCAAAGTAAACTACATATTTTTTTTTAGTTTCCTGTAATCAGAGAATGCATTTTAACAAAATTTGAAAGAAAAATCATTTTTCTTAATGAATTTTTGTGTGCACCATAGGAGTGTGACATGTAACAGGTGCACAGTGCAGGGCTTATCCTAAAATGCAGTATAATAAAAAACATTTTTTATAAAAATAAAATATTAAAAAACAGAATATTCTCAAGTTATAACTTTATTTAACTATATATCATTAGTTTAAAATATAAAAAGTCTATGCTTAACTCGCTTTCTTTGAAACTGAAGAATTTAATTTTCTCTAAATTAAATTTTAGGGGATACTCACATAGTTTTTGAATTTCATATTTCACATGTTTGAGAATAATACACTGTATCATCGTACCCAAATGTAATGAAGACTAACCTAATGTAACCATGGAGAGGGAGTAGATAATAACACTAATCATGTAGTGATTTTAAAGTGATTACCTCAGGGGACCTCCTCCATGAGGTTCAAATTGCTGTGAAACAAGTTTCTCACTCATATAAACAGATGGGCACCTGATAAGTGTGCTTATTGTGTTTGGAAATGATGAAATATAAGGAAATGCAGGCTTGCAGCATGTCATGTGTATATATTTAATAATGGTGAAGTATAGCACCCATCAGCAGATGTGTAGTGCTTGCTATTATATTGTGTTTTGTTATAAGCACTGAACAGTCTAGTACAGGGCAGGCTACAGTAAGGCAGGCCATATTCCAGTTGTCTACAGTTGCCTAATTATTGTTTGCTAAGGCAGCAGTGGCATTAGGTGAAAGGAAATGTGACCAAACATTTCAGTCCTGCCCGAGAGTCAAACTTGGGATCTCCAGGTGTGGGTCATGATTGAAGCCATAACGAATCCCAGATCTCTTTCCTTATGAAATCTTTTCACATACAGTAATTTGTAGGTTATGTGTGGCATATCCTTCCCTATTCCACATACTATTGTGTGACATTTACATTGAATTCCACCTACCATGATGAGTGTTATTCTGTCACTTATTTTATCTGGATCATTTTGGAGGGCAAGGCAATCATCCAAGTCTTTGATTCTCCCTAGTATTTTAGTATCATCTGCAAGTAATACAGATTCAAGAACTAAACCTTGATGTACTTCTCAAGTGACATTATACTCTAGTCAAATAGATTTCCTCTGAATCACTGCTCTTATTTGTCTGTCTTGTAGAAACTTTGTCATTCAATTCAATAGTCTGCCTGTTACCCCTCCAATGTGTTCTAACGTCCTGAAAAGTCTCTTGTGTGGGACTCCATAAAAGGTATTTTTAAGGTTCAGGTATGGGCAATCGGCCCAACCTTGCGTGTGTGTGTGCGTGCATGCATGTATGTACACTATATTACATGTTAATTTCCTTCTAAATTTTTATCAGCAGATGAGACTCTCCAGTGCAGCATACTTACCACGACATATGAAGTCATTTCATGAAGAATTAACAGTAATTAAAAAAGTAAGATTACTGTGTAATTGTTAATATAAAATATCACCAAAGTGTGCTTTGGCTAATAGAGAATTTCTTGGAGGGTCCCCTCAGTAGCTCTCTCGGGTACCCACCTGAGTATCGGTCAGATCTTCAGTATCACGCCAAACTATAGATTCATGAGCAACAATGTAGGCAGGCTGGGTGGTTGTCAATTTGCATCTGTATTGGGTTTGTTGGCTGTTCAGTCTTCCCGCTGGTGGGTGCCCCTTTAGGAAATGGGATAAAAATCTTTTCTGGTTATTTGAGGTGTAGACAGTAGATAAGTGGAGGGGTCAATGAGTGTGTCGGCACTAAATGTACAGCTTGCTTGCTGACTTGTGTAAGAATGAGAGGGCTTAAATGATTATGTTCAAGGCTTGACTTATCAGTTTACATTATTTTTTGTGTTGACTAACTATTTATGTACAGTTGTATAAATAATTGATAATGATTGACTGAGTACTATATACAGGCCTACAATGTAATACAGTATATACAACTACTGTGCAGTATATAAGACTTAAACACCTTTTCTGCTATTCTGTCTGGGAATGTTGTCCAGAAATAGATTCATTCAATGGCAGGAAAGACCAAATTGAGATTTGATGATAATTGCAAGGCACTGGTACATGATAACCTCATTGCATAATAAGCCATTATAAATTTTTGTTCATAGGTCTTGGTTAACTTCGTTACATCAAAATACATTGTACAGCTATTATGCCCATATTAACATCATACGCATAAAAGTGGACAATAATAAAGAAAATAAAAATACGATAACTGCATTAATAGCTGAGCAGTTTAAGGTTTAACTCATTTAACCCAGAGATCAATGGATGGTAATGACCTCTTTTTGTTGGTTAAGGGCTTAAATTTTTTTTTTATATGGCAGGGTACTCTAGTGGCAAATATTAATTACAGTAGTTTTATGTTTCATAAATAAACACTCAAATATTTGTTTCCCTTTATGCCACTTGTATTATATTTTAATTATTACTTTTGGTAGGGATGTCTGTGTGACCAATGTGGTCGAAGCTTCAGCAGGAAAGAAGCCCTTGAGCGGCACCAAGCTCGTGTTCATGGTGTGTCACATGGAACTCATCAGTGTTCTCAGTGTGGCCACACTTTCCCACACACCTCCCTCTTGGCTGAACACTTGAGGGCACATAAGGGCTACACTTGCACTGAATGTGACAAGATGTTCAGTTGCATGTCCAATCTGACACTCCACAAGCGAGCACATCATCAGAAAAAATCATTATATCACTGCTCTAGCTGCAATAAACATTGGAAGTTTCATGGCAGTTATACCTATCACATGCGCAAAGTAAGTATCACAATAAGGCTTTTAATATATATATATATATATATATATATATATATATATATATATATATATATATATATATATATATATATATATATATATATATATATATATATATATGTTTTATCATATTTTTTCCTTCATGTTGTGAATGGAATTGGTTTCAACAACAATCCAGTACTGCATATAAAAAATAACAAACCTACACCACAAAGCTCATGCAGATTCAAAGATATCAAAATCTTTAGCTTGTATATATATATATATATATATATATATATATATATATATATATATATATATATATATATATACAAGCTAAAGATTTTGATATCTTTGAATCTGCATGAGCTTTGTGGTGTAGGTTTGTTATTTTTTATATGCAGTACTGGATTGTTGTTGAAACCAATTCCATTCACAACATGAAGGAAAAAATATGATAAAACATTAATACTGAGAGAGAGGTAATTAGCACAACAGGTATAAATGGTTACTAGACAGGGCATAGAGTTAGATCTTGCTCGCTCATAGTCGCTGATAGGTAAGAGGTGGGGCAGTCTTTTGGAGGTGTCACAGCTCCAATGGCAAATAACGTGATACTGGATTATAGTGATATGCACCTACTGTACTCATGCCGGAGACACGAAACCTGGGGCTCGATTCATAAAGCAGGTTCCTGACCATTTATCACCTTTGTACCCATTATTTTGATCATGATGGTCAGTTCAACAAACAGTTTGGGCTCTGAAGCTTGCAGGAGTTTCCTCTCCTACCTAAGATGGCAAAGCTGTCTTTGCATACCATCATCTGTACATAAAGAATTAGTTTTCTCTCTTATGCATCCCATCATTGCCAAGATCCGTCCTTCAGAGGCCATTCATGTTAAAAATAAATCTGTCAATTAATGGAAAGAAACTCATCTTTCCAGTGGGTACCTTCAGTGGCTCCCAGAGGTGCCTACCTGGTTAGCTTCAGGCCAAAGCACTCCAGCAGGCCTTTTGAGTCATAAGTATGCAGTTACAGTTCAAGAAGTGTACTGTAGCTAGCATTATAATTAGATATGAGGTTCAGATAAATTATAAAAGCTAATCAAAATCCACAGATGTCTAATTAATGCCTTTTATACCCACTGTAATTCTTTTATGCTAGTGCTCACAGGATGAGTATGGGATGGAGAATAAATTAGCCATTGCTGTTGGAAACAAAAAACAATGTTGGGGTAACATACTTATTCTCATCTTGTCTAATGGCCCCGATAAAAGATAAGATAAAAAAAAATTGCAAACACCATCTTAACCTGGAGAGAATGCTGCTGTTACTACGTAACCAGGTAAATAATTCTGTATTCCCTGTACTAACCAGAAAAAGATGTGACACCAATGGGCCAAGTCAAGGCCCCAACCAATTCCAGTATAATTTTGTATGAGAAAAACCCAGACACCTCCTATTGGAGTAAATACTGTACCTCTTAGGTTCACAGCTCCGCTATTCCCAACCTTAATAGGAATTGGGGCATAAGACGAGAAGGTGGACCAGCAAAAGCCTATGGGAAATTCATGGGCAGCGGTGTAAAGACAACTCCAGGCATCAAATGCTCTCACTTTTCACTCGCTCTCACTCAAGTCTGAGAAGTGACCACAGCTGGCCACTTTCCAAAAGGTACATAGAAAATACTGAGATACTACATGTACAGTACTTGTAAAACTAGGGAAACTCACACTTAAATTTTCAGTAGGTAGTAAACTGCCCACAGTTACATGGTCACCATAAAACTGGTGGATCATATGATCACTGGACTGGGTCTTTTAACTTTAGTCATTATCCACTTGAGGTGCAGTCTGGAAGTGTGCAAGGTGGTGTGTTGGTTGGTTGACCCTAAGTTGGGGAGGTGTGGTCACAAAGTGGCTGTCAGGTGATGCAAACTTATTTGTAATTGGCAATTAGGGTAATCTAGTATTCCCATTGGTGGTCAAATATATGACATCACTGTGAATTCTGGAATGGTTTGTGCTTGTGAACAGACATTGTCAGCATCAGTCTATTTTGGCTAGATTTGGGGCCTTGCAGGAATGCTGTAGTGTGTCTGGCATCTGTTCTATCCATCTCTTGCCTGACAGTTAGTCACACGCCACTGAATCATGTATGATATATAACCTATGGCAGCAGCAGAATAATAGCAGAGAACTGTTCTAAGGAACCATGTCTCTTTTAGGTTCATGGATTTACTCGGCACAAATGTTCAAAATGCAAGACCCACTTTTCTGCTGAGGAAGCTTTACAAAAGCATGAAGAGGACTGTGTGAAGAATTCAATAGAAACTGGTATGAGATACATTCATGCTAAGAATACTGAAAAGTAAGTTAATAAGGATGTGTTCATTTCAAGTATCATTCAAATATTATAGTATCTATACAGTAGTTACTATTGATGATACGGAGTACAAAATATAAACTTGCACCACCCCTATTTTGTATTATTAATTTTGTATATGGCCCCAAAAATAGGCCTAACTTTTCTTAGACCTAGTATAGTACATGAACTGTATACACTAAATTGGCCATAGAAAATATTTAATGTTTGGGAGCTTCATGCTCTCCTCATGGAGTAGGGATATTGCTCCTTTGGTTCCCTTTGTCTGTAGTCATCTCCTTTTTTTTGGGCTAAGAATAAGATGGTTTGGGGAGACAAACAACAATTTTTGGCTGTCACATTTCTCTCACCTTATCTTATTGCAGGTCAAAACAAAGTGGAAAGGAAGATGAACATCAGGATACCAACAATACTGTAGAAAAGGATGTTGGAGGAATAAAGAATGATTTGGTTACTGGTGTGAGAGACAAGCAACTGACAGATGCAGTAAAACCAAATGGAACTTTTGGTGATTATAAACAGGACAATGATGTCACTAATCAGACCTCAGGTGACAGCATTGAAAGAATACAGCTGTTGCCTGCAAAACTCACAAGTAAGTGTGTTAGTGTTTTAAATAAAAGGGAACACGCAAACATATCAACTGTAGTCTCGCACACGAGTGGAAATTACAATGAGCATCAGAGTTTTGTAGAGTCTGAAAATACAATAGTTTTTATGCCTTCTGTCATTGGGGTGAAAGAAACCCAGGTTGTGTATCAAGTGTCAGCTCAAGAGTCAGCCTTATCATCGTCTGGAGACATTATACTTGAGACTCTTGATGACCTTGGCACAGATTGTCATTATGTTATTCTAGTGGAAGATGGGAGTAATGATCCTAAGCAGGCTACTGTGGATGCCTGTTAATTTAGACTTTACTCTATATTTCTGGTACTATCATGAATTACATTTGTTAAACATTTATAGGAAAATTGGACAAGTTCTTGGATTCTCCATATATTCTCTCCCTCCCTTATAGATACCAAAAAAGTAATTGATTCTTGCCTGTAATTTACAATACAGTAGTTAAATTTAATGCTCATCAAGCTAGTCAAGAAGTATTGACCCAAAA
This sequence comes from Procambarus virginalis, assembly GCA_020271785.1. Classification (NCBI taxonomy): domain Eukaryota; kingdom Metazoa; phylum Arthropoda; class Malacostraca; order Decapoda; family Cambaridae; genus Procambarus; species Procambarus virginalis. The sequence continues at coordinate 8,840,053 of WNGS01001312.1, read as the reverse complement.
ACTTGGTAAAAGTGACTGTGGTGGTTGAGAGTAGTGTTTGTGATGGACTTGAAAGTTACACGATTATCAACATACACCTACCCAACCAATCCTTTTTTCTTGATCCCCGTGAGTAATTTACTACTTTCATTAGTCATTATTCCAAACCTTCAAGGATAGCTAGCTTTACCTCTTCATATTCTGTTTTTTTAGCCGTCTTGAAGTTAGAAGAACGCCTTCCATTAATAATCACATCTAATTTCTAAGATTTCAATAATTTGCTCCTAATCACTAGTATTACCAGCACTGACTCATTTTCATACACTTTCTGAAAACTTCTCTTCACTCCAGATTTAATCTTATTCCTCTCAATATTATGGAGACTTGATCAGCCTTCAAATTCCAGGGATTAATATAGTAAAAGTGTGCACATGAAATGCCTATCTCCCAAAACATGTCTGAACCTTCTGTTATAAAATTTTTTAAATTAGCACTTTAATCCCTGCACTGCAGGGGTTGTTGATTGAATTTTTTTTGACGAGATGGTACTTTTACCCCATCTTCTTATCAGACACAAACAAGGATACAACCTATAGTATTGTATCATCCTTTGCAGATAACTCTTGAAAATCCTAGTGAGTAGATAATATAGAGGACACAGCGAACCTCCAATCTGATGTTCATCAGGTTTTTCAAAGGGCCACAGATAATAATGATCTTTAATGAATATAAGTTCCATCTTATAAGTGCACTATTGAAGAAATGGAAGCCATATATAAAAGTCAAAGCACACAAATCACATCTTGGTGTAATAATGCCGGAAGACCTTACCTTTAAAGAACACAATAAAGTAGCTGTCACAGCTGCAAGAAAAATGACAGGTTGGATACCAAAACCTTTCATACAAGGGATGCCATATCAATGATGCTTTTCCAGATGCTAGTGCTCTCTAGGGTGGCATATTGTTGCACAATAACAGCCACCCCCATTCAAAGCTGGAGAAATTACTGACCTGGAGAGCATGCTAGAAGGCACTCTAAAAATCATTAAACTATTGGGACATTAAAATTTTTAAATCTGTATTCTTTAGAGCACAGGTGAGATGCATAATAATTTACACCTGGAAAATATTAGTGATTGGTTCCAAATCTACATCACACGAGTCCAGGAGGCATGGCAGGATGCACAAAATTGCCAAATTGAAAAGTAGAGGTGCAATAAATACTCAGAGAAATCTATCAACAAATACCCAAGAATTTTTGGCACTCATCCCTCTACATATAAGGAGCATTACTGGCTGGCCTCTCATGGTGTTAGAGAGAACTCAATAAACACATCCAAAGGATAGTTGATGAACCAGGATATGATTCATACATCAGTTGATGTATGAATCTGGTGGTTGACTAGACCACCAACTAGGAAGCCTGGTCACAGACCAGGCTGTGGGGACATTAATCCTTGGGACCAATACAAGATAACCTTCCCACAAACTGCTTCCACCCAGTCTTGCCCTTTACCATATCTTGTGAGTTAACACTTTCCCCATTTCCTCACACACTTTGCACCATATCCATCTACCACCTTTACAGCCTACCACTATATTAATTTGAAGATTATAAAACAAAATGATACACTTGCTGCAACACTTTATTGCTTGTAGTCACATGCACCCCTAACAAAATATAGCCTTTATACAGTCAGAAAATATCATTGTGGTCCAGAGAATAATAATAATGGGTTTGATTATCTACAATGAATTTACTGAATCATTAAGCATAAATGATTAAAAAAAGTGCACCTGTACATTACAAATATAATCTAGATTAAAAAATGCACAATGAAGTCATATTAGCTTTACACAATTGAACATACATAAAAATATGAGTTAGCAAAAATGACAACCAAATACACTACACAAATGATCACACAGGCTATTATATGTATTTTCAGACTATCCTTCTGTACAAGCCAAACAATCCTGGCAATGTCTTACGAAATTTATTGTGGCATTCCTTTTAATATATTGAAATATCTGTTGGTCTGATGTAAAATCAAGCAACTGATACTTTAAATTAGGTAATTAGAGTCCTCTGATGTAACCTATCAGAACCATACTTAAGAATACAGAGAATAGGCAAAACAATATTTTATGTACTTTTAAAAACTTATTTCTGGCTAGGTTTTTCAAATAAAAACTAGTCATATAATTTCCATTATAAATCAGAATGTTTTGAGGCAACAAAAGACCATTGTTTCTTCAATGAAAGATGTACCAGACTATTGAATAAGTTGATGCACAAAAGCTTGAGACAGTACAGAAATAATTTTTGGGGGCAATTGAGATATTATTTTAACAATATTATATCCTTATTTTGCTACTAACAATTTTGTTTTTGTGCATCATCTTTGTTTTATAATGTGTAGCATTTCAAATTTTCTTTTGAATATATATTTGTTACTGATACAATATATTGAAGGCCCAGTAAGAATACTCAAATATTTTGAGGTTTGCTACATGTTGATTTAGTGTAGCCTGGCTCAGAATAATGTGTAAAAAGATCATAATTATTTTAAAGATCCATAAATGAAATTAAATAAATGTTGATAAACCAAAAGATTTTGTTGTTGTATTACAAGTGTGTGAACGAAATTGTAGCCACAATTATGGACGAGTGAAATGCACTGGTCCTAAAGTATAATTCAATACTTTGACAACAAGTATGCAACCCGTCCTCTTAATAGAACGACACATGTTGATATACTGTATACTCTACCAAAGTCCAAAAATCGTCATACTAAAAAAAATGGTAGCAGCTTGCAAAATTGACATTGTCCTGTTTTCTGTTTTCTGGCCTCTGGAAGGTTAGGAAAGGGGACTTTAATATGACAGTTTCTTGACGTTGGGAAACCTTAGGAGGACGGGCTGAAGTACAAGGCATTTTGACACATGTCGCCATTACCTTAAAGTTTTAAACCCCCAAATAATTGAGTAAAACATTAATGCACTGTATCATTAAATAAAATTAAATAATGTTCTACTTTTCACATATTGAATGTTACAAAAATCACATCACTAATTAAGTGATAACAGTGGCACCATTCAAAATGTTTTCTACCAGGCCAAATTAAGTTTTTTTCATTACGGTTCTGAAAAGCAGTATTTTATTTTATGAGGTTAACATTTTAAGAGCCTTTGCACTGGGATGAACAGCCATAAGTGGAGTTAGGTAATTATTTGAGATTTATTATACACTAATTTCAATAAAGAAGGAATTAAATTGTTAGGCATTTTTTGTTAGAATAACTCAAATTTATATTAAAAATATCAAAAGCAAGCATGTCATGTTTTTTATATACTGTACGTAACAGAAAATATTTATAATAAAGAGAATTAATTTTGTATCTCGATAAACTACACAAGAAAAATTCTGAATACAGGTACATATGGAAAATTTAAGATAAGTGTACATATCTATATTCACAAGCTTAATAATATGAAACAAATTGGCAAAATATGCCTACAAATATATACTCAAATGCTTACTGTACTGCATTAATAAAATATTGCATTACAGTATCTCTACCTGACTTCCATCTGCAAAGTTCTAAACAAGGCTATATTCTAGTGTAACAAAATGGATACTTACATCCTGCTTGTACCATATTTGAGTATTGCATAAAAAGAATGACTTGCTTCAACATGCATGCACAAGACAATAGATACTAAGGAAACAGTGGAAAATATACCCTGAAAATTGTGAAACAGTTAATGGAAGAGAAATTAAGAACTGCAGTACATAAGAAAGTAGAAATATTAAAGCTCATTATATATATATTGACTGCATTGCAGTTGTCTCCAGTACATTGTGTATTCTTCTTTACTATGAAAGAGTCACAATAACCTGGCTGAAGATATGATGACCAAACCACACATCAGCAGATGAAGAAACAACAACGTTTCGGTTGGTCCTGGACCGTTATCAAGTCGAAACGTCGTCGTTCTTCTTTCCTATTTTGAACAGAGCTCTATGCCAACTAAGAGGTCCTATAAGGTGTGCATTTCTAATTTTCATTTACTCTATCTAATTCAAATTTCCACAAGTGAATTAATTTTTGTATTATATATGATATTTTGCAAAATGGAATTCAAAGAACATTTTTTAATACTGCAGCAATTATCATTGCAGTTTAATGGTATCTTTCTAATGACTATCCTGCCATGTGTATATTTGTTATAAATTAATTTATGGTAACAAATCTTCACTGTTGTGCACCTAGTCCTACAATGAATTAAATTGAATTTATATTCAGAATTTTGTAAGATATGAGTTTTATGTTGGCCAATCCTAAAATCTAAATTTACATCCAGTACAAAAGTTTTGTAAGTATTTTAAATGATTTCCCAGGAAACAGAATACCTGTAGTTAGGCTTATGAAGGTCCCCCTTGGCCAACTACTGACCTTACCCAAGATGCAACACATGCCATCTAACTCCTGGGTACCTATTTACTGCTAGGTGAACAATAAAGTTGTCATGAGACAACTGAGAACAGTTGTTAAGGCCAACTGTCTCCATTCTGCCTGGGCAATGAACCAGGAATCCTTGGTTGTGAGCTAACACTGTAGACTGCTGCACAATACAAGATATATTCCTTTTCATCACAATACACAGAATAGAGCAAAAGCCATTGAAATTAATAAAGACCACAGAAAATCAAATGGGAAATACAATACAAATAAGCATACCAACAGAACACAAGGCCAGAAAGGTGCATTACTGGCACAGTAATCTTTGTGACTGTTTCCTAGTCATGTGGACATACATGTAAGTGTACATTAATTCTGGATTTCCTACATGCTGTACATAACGTATTTGGCACATACTACACTCAAATAATTTACTGTTCAATATACATTTCTTCATAGTAGGCACTGTTTATTAGCTACATAAGTACTGTAACTACTTAGATATACACCTCGGTGTATATGTGTATCATCCTATGATTTTTTTCATACTTTTGTTTTCTTTGAATACAAAGAATAAAAGTATTATTTATGCCTTAACAATAAATTTGGTAAGACTATGAACCCAGTGTTAGTGTTCAACAATGCATTAATTCACATACTTTAAAAGTTTCACATCTTTTGGTATGAAGCTTACCATGTCATTGGTTATATTTACAATGAATACTGCATAACATCTGTACAAAGTGTTGATTAGAGTACAGTACATTTATACTGTATGTATTTATAAGTAGTTCTGATGTCAGCTTATGATAAACAATTTAGAGCCAGTCATTTACACAATACAGGAGCCAAGTCAACAGTTCATCAAGGACATCACAAGTTTCCTAACCACTCACCAATCATTCTAAACAGACAACTCTTATGACATTTATTCCATAGTATGTTTACTGTATATTTGAAAAAAAAATATCACATTGCTAACTTCAACTTATAATTTTGCATTTTAGTTTAAAAATTACAAAAACAATATTAAAAATATTCTATTTAATAAATAAAGAAATTTTGTAAACCAGAAATTACAATTTTGTTCTGTAATTACAGTTTATTTATATACACATGCCATATTTCTTGGTGTATAATGTGGACTTTTCATTTCGTTAATGCATCTTTAATTTATACTTGTGCATTATACACAAAAAATGGTTGAGAATTATTTGCCAGACACTGGACAGAAATTTAAAGATTATGATAATATATACAAAAATTAAAATATATTTTTACTTTGTAAAATTTGAGTTATACAAGTAGTGAAAATTAATAAAGTAAAATATATTATCAGACTGAAATAGGTGCACAGTACAGGTCCTGTAAGTTTATTCCACATTGTCATGGGTGATCTGTGATGCTATTTATTCATATACATACTAACAACTCAAATTTTATGAAATTTAAGCACTAAATACAGTATAATTTGCAGTAGCTTAATAGCATTACACACAGAGAGGAATGGGGGGGGGGGTGTCCTAGGTTCTGTATATCTCATGATGCAAGGGTTTTATATGAAATGTTGCACAAGTAAAATAACAAATTCCAATCCCCCATTCTTTCACCCTGTTCCCCTTCTTTCCATACTGTCAAACCCTTTCAATCTGCACTGTAAATTTATCATTAACAGAATTATGTTGAATACAGCATGTGTAATTACCTAAGTGTAATTACCTAAGTGTAGTTACAGGATGAGAGCTACGCTCGTGGTGTCCCGTCTTCCCAGCACTCTTTGTCATATAACGCTTTGAAACTACTGACGGTCTTGGCCTCCACCACCTTCTCCCCCAACTTGTTCCAACCGTCTACCACTCTGTTTGCAAAAGTGAATTTTCTTATATTTCTTCGGCATCTGTGTTTAGCCAGTTTATATCTATGACCTCTTGTTCTTGAAGCTCCAGGTCTCAGGAAATCTTTCCTGTCGATTTTATCAATTCCTGTTACTATTTTGTATGTAGTGATCATATCACCTCTTTTTCTTCTGTCTTCTAGTTTTGGCATATTTAATGCTTCTAACCTTTCCTCGTAGCTCTTACCCTTCAGTTCTGGGAGCCACTTAGTAGCATGTCTTTGCACCTTTTCCAGTTTGTTGATGTGCTTCCAGTGTGTGTGTGTGTGTGTGTGTGTGTGTGTGTGTGTGTGTGTTTTATTCTAGAATTACAGTACAGTAAATGACAAAAATCCACAAGAATTAAACAAGGCTTCTTGAAATTAAATCCTTACAATCACAGTTTTATTAAAGTAATGAGAATAGTCTTAAGCTGCCAAAACAAACACTGTCCCTTAATTTCTCACAAATAATAAAACGATTGTCAACTAATTACATGTGGTGCAGTGCATTTTGTCACCACAGTACTGTGCAATGCTGGATTAGTCGGCTACCATATCTAAATGGAGCCATTCTACACTGCGTGAAAGAAAACACTGTTGAGGCCTGTTTACTACTTCAATTGTTTAACCTAATTAACATTATAAAGCCTAACCAAATGGGGGAACATTAACCATCAATGAAAGAAAAGTAGGTTATCTGTGAAAAAAAGCACGATGCTAAGATAACTGTTTGGTTTTATAATCAATATCTACAGTATATTTCTAATCACAATATATGATTATAAATGATTAGATAATCATTATTATATTTGTAATAATTATTATTAATAGTCTGTTTTTCTCCAAGTAGTACGGGTGATATTGGATCTCTCATCACCCTTACACAGAAGGTAGTACTGAGTTGCTCAATTCTTTCTCATATGGTTGGGAGTTTTAATGATTAAGATTATGGAATCATTTATAACCATTATCTTTAATTATACCAATAATATTACAGTAAGTATATATATATATATATATATATATATATATATATATATATATATATATATATATATATATATATATATATATATATATATATATATATATATATGCGGAAAATCCACAGAGAAAAATGAATGGAGGTAACGTTTCGACTTTGTTAAAGCCTTTGTCAAACCAGACTGACAAAGTGACCAGACTGTCAGTCTGGTTTGACAAAGGCTTTAACAAAGTCGAAACGTTACCTCCTTTCATTTTTCTCTGTGGATTTTCCGCATAAAATGATCAGTGTTTTGTGATCATCAATTGCATATATATATATATATATATATATATATATATATATATATATATATATATATATATATCATTACTTTTACAGATTATAATTATGATGTAATCAATATCTAGAATAATTATATACAAGCAGTCTCCAACTTATGAACAAGATGCATTCCAAAAATGCATTTGTAAATTGACTGTTCTCAACTCTAAACCATGTATCCCATAGGTGCAAAGCTACAAACAGGGAATGTGCTCTTTGGACCAACAAAAAAATTTAACATCTAAACCCCCCAAAGTTTACAGATAAATAACACAAGAAACATTGCTCTTTACTTTGAATGATGGAATTGTCCTCATTGTCTGATATGATGTTTTTTAAAGAGCAAAGAGGTACTACATGGTACAATTACTGGAGGAGGAGGAGGCAGCAGTAAAAGATGGTGATGCATACGCACTGATGAACCACCAACACACTTCATCTTGTCAGCCTTTATTGAGGCACTTTTCCTTGATAAATAGTTGAAGTATTACATGATGTTCACCGTTCATTACGTGGGGACAGAATCAATTTGTATAGCAGGACATGGTGCCCTCCCCCCAAAAAAGGGAGGGGGGTGGGGGGGGAGGGATTCTGAGGCAGTTTGTAAAATTAGGGAGCCTGTGTACATGACTATCTTTAATAATTATTTTATATGTAAATATAAACATTAAGCATCAACATTATTTATAATCAATATTGATGACTATCAGTAATATAATCATAGCTACAATAATTCTAGATAATAATAATCTGCATCATTAGTGAAAATATATATATATATATATATATATATATATATATATATATATATATATATATATATATATATATATATATAAACCTTATGACATGTATGATTACATATAACCATAGATAAAGATTACTGTATAAACATATGTAAGGATTATATTTAACTATGGATAATCATTATCTATGATTATATATATTATCTATTCACAGTTTGGTTATCATATCTTCAGCCACATTATTGTGACTCGTCTTCTCACAGTGATCAGCGAGTAGTGGCTTATATTATTTTCACGAAAAGTGTTCTATTAAATTTTTTTGGGGGGATGATGCACAGTATTAGGATAGATTATGCTTGGTTTGGTTGAGTTGTCAATTAGGTTAGGCCGTTCTATTTCCAGTGATGTTTAAAACTGGACATCTGGTAGTAATGTAAGCAAAGTCGTGCAGTTTTGGGCTGTCTTTAGGCCAAATGTGATAGGGTTTATCATAATTATTAAGTTATTCTGTATCTAAATAGAACACTACTCAGATGTAAAAAATAAAGCTTCACTTAATTGTCATAACAATAATAAAGTGTTTCTAGTTTTGAGTCTGTGTGGAAAAGTAATCTCAAGATATTCTAAATCCAAGTGGAAGAATTCTCCCAGGGTAAAACAAAACAAAAAAGATGTCGCTATTATGGCTGCTTGATTGTTAAAAAAAGTAAAATGACAAATTAAAGTATTACATGCCGGGTTAAAAATAACGCAATGTAGTGTATACACATACTGTTGAAAGAAGCTCATTTGGGACCTATAATGTAAATAGTAGCAGTGATGGTAGTAACTACATTTGACTGGCTGACATTTAATCTTTGTGGATTTTGACAGTGCATTATATACCAAGAAATACGGTACCTGTATTATTTGTATTAATCATTTACATTATTTATAAACAAAAAGTTTGATTTTGATAACGCCTCTCTCATAACTAGCTTTCAGTATTTACAAAATTATTACAATGTTTCCAGTATTCATTAAGAGTAACATAACTATATATATATATTTACAAGTATGGAAATACTCAGAAGTCACTTTTTAATTTATACGATCTCTTCCAAATCTCACATAGGCAAACAGTGACATGGAAACGGTAAAATATGGCAAGTGGCATAGACACGTGAGAAATAATTGTCCAGGCCCAGATGCCATAGAAGTTTAGCTGGGTAGGATGTGCATCAGCACGTGATGTTTCAAAGGTGTTGATGGCCCACATCGCCAAGTTACACACTAGCAGAAAAGTTACCTGAAATCATTGTGAATGAGAAATCCTGTATTACATTTTTACAGGGACCATAGGAAAAATAGTTAGGAAGACATTTATTATGGTAAAAATAGAGCCTTGAGTGTAATGAAACATCCTTCTATAAGGGGCCCCTCGGTGGCCCATGAACCTTATGCCCAAGGGCCGACACTAGAGAGATTATAATAAGAGCAAATAAAGATACGTATATCACGATTGCTGGTACTTAGTGACTTTTAACTTTAAATCAATAGACTGGGAGGCCTATGAACATGAATGAAGGATTTTTGAACTGGCAGATTTATAACCCCTCATCCTGGAGACATTCAGGATGTCAAATCAAATTGACGGAGACATATCAACACGTTTAAACAAGCCAGGAGAATAATATTAGGGAATGTTCCTTCAATGCTGGAATTGATATTCACCAATCTACAAGAGAATGAGGAAAATGAAGTGAATGAAAAACTTGATTTAAGGAGAAGACCCTATGGGGAACTTGGTAAGTTCTTTAATGAATTTGATTGGAAAGACCTGCTGTTGGGGAAGGAAGTAAATGAGATGTATGGCAAGCTTTGAGAGAAATATGATGAAGGCACAACAAAATTTATACAAACTAGAAAACAAGACTAGTTCAATAGAGATTGCAAGAGGGCAAGAGAACAAAAAACAAAAAATGCAATCAATATAGGAAGAGGCCAAACCCTCAAACTTACCAGGAATACAAAGAAGCAAAACAAAACTACACGGAAGTGAGAAGAAGAGACAAAGAAATTTTGAGAACGGTATAGTGGACAAATGTAAAATGGAACCATATCAATTCTATAAATTCATTAAAAGCAAATTGCAGGTAAAGGATAAAATTAAAAAGTTGAAAAGGGGAAACAGATTCACAGGGAATGAAATGGAAATGTGTGAAATGCTAAGTGAACAGTTTCAAAAAGTGTACAAAATGAAGTTTTCAGGGAACTGAGCACATTATGAATTTCAGAGAATACCAGAGTACATAGAGGTGTCTCGAAACAAAGTGTGAAAAATGCTCGAGGAGATAAGTAGGAACAAAGCAGTTGTCCCAGGTGGAGTTTCACCTTTGATTCTGAGAGAGTCACATTTGAGCTCAGCACTCCACTTTGATTTTTCAGTCTTCTTTGTGTACAGGAGTCTTTGTATATACTGTATATAGAAAAATTATAACATAGTTCCAATCTACAAAAATGGTAGCAGGGAAGACTCTCTTAATTATAGACTTGCATCATTGACAAACATTGTAGTCAAAAGATTAAAAGAATTAATTAAAATTAACAAATACAAACCTTTGGAAAAAAATTATATAATAACAGACAGAATGGTTTTCAATCAGGAAAATCCTGTGTGTCAGATCTACTTAATTTCTATGATAGAGCCACAGAGATTTTACAGGAGAGAGATGGTTGGGTTGACTGCATTTATCTGGACCTAAAAAAGGCTTTCGACGTAGTCCCATATAAGAGGTTGTCCTGGAGACGAACATACTAGAGGACTGGCAGGGAGGCTTCTAACATGGAGGAAAAATTTTCTAAGAGAAAAATGAGGGCAGTAATCAGAGCCAGTGTATTAGACTGGAGAAATGTCACGGGTGGAGTACCACAGGAATCAGCTCTTGCACTGGTAATGTTCATTGTTTACATAAATGACCTACCAGAAGGAATACAGAATTATGTGAACATGTTTGCTGATGATGCTAAGATGCTAAGGAAGATAGAAACTTAGATGATTGTCATGCCCTTCAAGAAGACATGGATGAAGTTTATGAAGCACTACTTGTCATTTATTCATATTAAATCCATTTACCATGTTACAGAATGTGGAATAGGAGAAAATAAACCACACACAAACATACAAATTATGTGAAAAGGCATTAAAAAACTGATAGAGATCTAGGGTGGTTTTAGATAGAAAACCATCACATGATACCTCAAAGAACATTGTGCGAGGAGCCTATGCTATGCTTTCCAATTCAAATTGCTTTTAAATACTCTACATGGATGGAGAAATACTAAAGAAATTGTTCATGACCTTTGTGAGACCAAAGTTGGATTATGCAGAGGTTGCATGGTGCCTGTATCTCAAGCAGCTCATCGACATAATGGAAACAATGCAAAGACATGTAACTAAATGGCTTCCAGAATAAACTGGGAGCTATATGGAGAGTTTAGAGGCATTAAATATGCCGAAGATAGAAGAAAAGAGGCAATATGATGCACTATGTGCAAAACTGTAATGGTAATTGACAAGACTGATAAGGAAGAATGCTTGAGACCTTGACCTTCAAGAACAAGAGGTTACAGATTTAAGCTAACTAAATAAAGCTGCCAAAAATATATAAGAAAATTCACTTTTCAAACATAGTGGTAAACAAAACAAGTTATGTGAGAAAGTGTTGGAGGGCAAAACCATAGTAGTTTTAAAGCGTTATATGACAAAGAATGCTAGGAAGATGGGATACCATAAGTGGAATTCTTATTCTGTAACTACACTTAGGAATTACTTGGGTAATTACACACACACTTACTTTATCCTCCCATGGCCACATCAGGCAAATGCTGGTACCATCTTTCACCAATGATGTTGAAAACATTAGTGAGGATAAAATTGTCATAACACACCCAATAGTAGCTTCAACGAGCACCAGACTCTAAACTCAATACCATATTCTGGATTTTATGACCAATGGCTCTGTAAATAAGGCACATACAGTACTACCAATCTCAAATTGGATCGTTAGAACTGGCGGAATGGTAAATAAGAGGTACTTAAATCGAGTGATACATAGACTTTCTTGGGCCTGTCATTCTTCTTTCCTGAACCATACACAAGACCCAAACATCACCTAATCATGCCATCACTGGCATTTATCACTGAAAGAGCTCCTGAATGGCAACCTCCAGCAGCCATCAGACCTGGATTAGTGACTATCCAATTCTGAGGAAACTAGGGTCGAGAAGGACCAGTGGCACTGCAAAACCATTCCCTAAACTAGAAGCATTGGGAAACCCAGAATGACCCAGAACCCAGGGTTCTGGGAACCCCAAGGCAGGGGTTCCTAGGTTTCAAACGAAATTACTATAAAAGGGCTGGAAGGCCACTCCTCCAATTGCCTAGATTCATTCCACCTCCTTCGAAAAGAGGACGATGAAACGGAAGGAGTCAGAAGCAGGAAGCTCCTACAAAAATTCCCAGAACTTAACGCAATCCATACACAAGTGTGGGGGCCACAGGAAGCTACAGAGCAGATCACCAGAAACTAACATGACAAAACCATAATGGAGATAATACAGCAATATCTAACTGCAAAAATACATGCTTAATGTTACAGTAACATTAAAATCCTGCCTTACCATTTCTCTGCCAGGTTTACGTTGCAGCTGCTCATGATTGTAGCAACACCGTCTGGTTGCATCCAAGATGAAAATGGTTTGCAGTGTTGCTTGAATAAGGGTGATAATAGCAGACAGCAGTGGCAGAATCATGTGGTCCTGTATTTGAAAGAATGTACAACATACATCAATATATTTAGAACTTTTACCGTAATGTACCTGCATTTGAAAAAATTTGTCAGTTTTCCTTGCCAATAAGCAGTATTTAATTTTCTATGACTCACTTGTATGCATCTTTCACCAATGTCCCCCTTGTCCTACCTCCTTTTAATTTAAATTAGGCTTCCTTTGACCACTTTGTCTATTCCTTATAGGATCTTGTATGTAGTGATCATATCTCTTCTGTTTCTATTCTCCTGTAAGGTTGTGAGGGTGATTTGCTCAACCTGTCCTTATAGCCAAGTCCTTTCAATTCTGGTATTGCTATAGTTCTATACAACTAGAACAAGTGGGTACAAGGTACACACTTCCTCTTGGCTGGCAGTTTATTGGTTGGGCTTCTTTTAGGAAAGTTATAGCTCATTGTCAATTGTCCTGTTTTTCTACTATGTTCCAAGCTTGTCACTTTTTAAAACCATTCTTAGCTTGTTCCCTAATTATGCAGCATACTGCTGGGATTTTTTATGGGTTACCTCAATGTATACAGTACTTGTCATTCAGCCTTAATTTTGCTTCGAGTCTTCCACCAGGTTTTCAAAAGCATTTTCCGACATCTCTGTCTTTATGGCATCCATACGATGGTTTTTCCTGTCGTCCGGTTAGTATAGGCCAGTAGTTACCACACATGGCTTCCTAGGCAAGTTCCAGAAGTCAAAGCTCGGTTTCAGACTGGGTCAGCGTTATTTAGGGATTTCAAGACAGTAGCCCCCCTTTACTTTTAAAAACCAACAAGGTCCATTGCCTTTTTCCATACTTTTTCTATACAAAAATCTTTACAGCAAGAATGTTACTATTACTCTTGTATTATTGCATTCACATTGTTGTGATTCTTAATTAGTGTAAATGAGTGAGGCAAGGCCCCGATGCTTTATGCAGGGTGATATGGATATTGACTAAAAAGTGTATTTAGCATCAGTTGGCGTCTTCCACATTCAGTACTCATCCCTGTTTGAAGTGAGGTGCATAGTGTATCAGAGTGGTAAACTCCTGTTGCGAGTTCATCACACACATTTTGATGTATGTATAATCACGTCATTATGAATTTCTGTCACTTCAACAGCATATTTGCAAACCTAACACCTGACATTACTATCTTCTGCAACTCATAAAATGTGATTAAGTATAGTCTGTCAGAAACAGCATTATAATTTTCTATAAAAAGAAATACAAGAGATTTTAGTATATAGAACTCTTCTAGGCTCTTACCGTCAGAGTGTAGTGTCCGCCAATAACGGTGAAGGAAGTGTAGATGTAAACTCCAGTCTGGGCAATTAAGAGAAGGATGTTGTCCAGCTCTATGTCTCCTTCTGGTACAAATTCTAATTCTCGCATCTGTACCATCCCTATTACCACCGTTACAGTAGCAACACTGATGATAAACATAGAAAGGGAGATATCAATGTCAACTGTGAATGTTGGCAAGACAAGAATAAGTAAGTGTAAACAAGCCGAGATAATAGTGTAGCGTGATATTTCCACCACCTCCAGATTACTCTTTCGTTGACTACTGTTTTTAATTTCCTATAAAAATGCAACCCATCTTCCTGAAATGATACTACTTATGCTAATTATTTGGTTAAAAGTACCAGTATATAGTGGTGGGCCACTTGTACTGTACATGTATTTAAATTTCATTGTGGAAAGAAAATAAACTAAACTATTAAGAATACATTTTCCTTATATACTGATTGGACTATTTAAAAATGCAAATAAAAGAAATATTTACCCGTATACAGAGAGTTCGATGATATTAGCCTCTAATATGGCTAGAGACTTGTAATCATCATTGTTGATAAGCACGAAAAATAATATAAGGGAGATGATGGTAAGCACAAGGACAAGGATGCCCATAAACAGACCACGGTTAGCGTGGGCACAGTCCACAGAGTAGTGATGGCGAGCTTTGCGAGCTACGTAAGTAGAAATGTCAGAATCCCCATCATAAGCCACTTCAGGTTTGTTGATGTTCTTCCATATCACATAGAGTACACCTGGTGAAATTTATATTAAGTTTGATAAAAAATAATGTAGCTTAATGTGTACATTAAAATTAATCTACATTATTAGCACAGCTCATTTATTATATCCAAAAGTAATTATAATTAGTGTACCGTCTACTCACCAGCACAGAGTAGAGAATATTCAATAGTACATGGGAAGAGGAAAGGAGACGCATTATCAACAAGCTGCCCCATAAGTTGAGAGCGACGACATTCGTAGATACTGAATGCTTGCTCACCAGATCTCCGCACAATATGATGATGACCATCACTTGAATTCTAAAAGAAAATGTGTTTCAATTTCAAATAAAATTTCAAAATGTTGAAGTTTATAATGCATGCTTAACATGCATTATAACCTTATAACCTAAGTTCATAACCAAATGAAAAACACACAAAAACTTTAAAAATAAACTTGTCCACAGTGGCCAGGAAAGTCACAAGAGCCTGGTGTGTGAGTGCCATAAGCTAGAGAAGCTACTGAAGGAAGCTTTCACAGATGAAAATCATATAACTGGCTCATAAGACTTTCTAAGTTATTGTTTGCAATTTGAGCCTGTGGAAACATCCCCAAGCTTCACATCACATGGGAAGGGAAGTACAACGCTTAATAACAATAGGCCCCTTCCTTATATCATAATATGCAAATACTGTACTGAAAGTTTCAAACTAATTTGCAAAAAGACACATTTAAGGTATTGCACGAGTACTGCAACTTTTAGAAGCAAAAACTGATAGTTGGTAAACCATAAGGAATAACTACTGGAGAAAGCTAATAATATACAAAGAATAAAATGAATCTACATACCAAATGCAGGTCATGTAGTTGAGGAGTATGTGGCAGATGATGAGACTCGTTCATCACTGGATGTACTGAATGGTCAGCTACGATGTCATGAGATTTGTCACCATGACCACCCAAGATAGCTTCCAAGTCACCAGTATGACTTGCAGTGCTCTCTTCATGATGACCCTTTGTTCTGGAGTGGCCTAGTGTGACAAAGGTGTGCATCACAATGATAAAGTAATATGAAAACAAATTTACAGTGTGACAATATGTTAAGTTAGCATTATAAAGTTTGCATATTAAGTTAGCAGCATAAAGTTTGTATGATAAGTTTGAAATATAAGTTTGCATATAAATTTTAACATATCAATTTTTTATTAATACACAAGTGAGAATACCTAACTATTATTATTTTAAGGAATATTTCAGTTTTCCAATTCGTTTACTAAAATTGCTAATTTATAATTTATATTTATCTTTGCAAAAACATCTTCAGGAATTTTGAACCCCTAGTAACAATAGCTTATATAGGACCTAGCATTAGATTTCAGTTGTATAGCGAGATGGTGAACAATTTTGTTCTACATAAAACCTTTAAGAGATGATAATGATAAATATCTAACATATACATACTAGCACTCTTACAAAGTACTGTACCTAGCACTTGGTATCACAATAATCATATTACATAATATATTCACCAACACCTTAATAACCCATACATACCTCCTTATCAAACAATGGTGCACATGCTAAGGTTCGTTTCAGTGATTTCTTAATATATATATATATATATACACATATGGCTTCCAAAGTTTTCATGGCAATTTATTTTAAAGATGAAACATATCTACATATAAAATGAAACAAAACTTATAATATGTTGGAAAACACTTTATCTATGAACACAAGTAACCCTTAAAGAGCCCCTTATCATCATATGTTGATCTCCTAGGCCACTGTGCTTATTTGAATTTAATAACTTTATTTAATATTGACTGGTTTGTATACAACTAATGTAAATAGGGTTACGATACATCTACAAGGATGTAATGGCGTGAACGCAGATCCATGAACAATATCTACTATCGTTTTGTAATTGCTTTCTATGCAATGAGGTAATTGTGAATTAGTGGCCTGTAGTGAGCACTATTTCTGTACTGTTGTTAAAACTACATATTCTATTATGTAGTAGTCTATGCCTGTCATAATCAAGTATCAACTTTATTGTATATAGTTTGTTAAACTTCTTGAACATCTGACATATGTTAGTTTACTTCTCATTTAACATTAGGAGTTTATCCCAATATACATATAAATCATTTTTATCTCAATTATTCTAAGTATTGCTTGAAACACTTTGCATAGTAGTGGCTTCATTTAATGTGCAATCCCTGTATGTACCTTCACATATACCTCTCTCTTATGCTTGTATTGTATGCAGATTTTTTATGAATAAATTATTATTATTAAATTGTTTTTTAGCACAGGGAAGGTGACCATTTTGGTGACAGCCACTCTTTAAAGGTTAGCATTTATTATTGTGTGTGTGTCTGTCAATGCCTAAAGGAACTCTGGTCCCAGTGCCATAAATATTACAGTATATAGTTTTATTATTTGAACTAACTCCTTGGTGGTCTTTTTCACACTAACATTTTTAGTGTTATGTCTTTTAACAAAGACATTTCCATGTCTTTTCCATTTATCACTTACTATGGAATTTAAAATAGCTTTCATTCTTTATTGTTTTATATCTTAAGTTCAACTTCACTACCATCTTTATTAATTAATTATATTACTGTATTGCCAAATATATGAATTAATTTGTTTAACTTAATTTATGGGTTGGGTTATTTGTCTTCAGCCACAATTGTGACATTCTCTGCACAATTGCCAATTTGTGTACAAGTCTAATTTTATATTAAGATTGTCCTAAAATATATACATATACTGTACTGTATATTATATAACATGTTTTGATTTGTTTATATTTAGATATACTGGAAATACAGAAGAGCATACATGATCACCATTTATTCTTAAGTAACAGTTGCAATCACTTGCAGAAGAATTATATACAGTACAGTATTATTTTGCATTATTATTTCACTACAAAATGAGCATTCACTTAACCTGTACTCATAGCCGAGCTCTTTCAATTATGGTACTAATCTAGTTGCAAACCTCTGTACTTTCTCCTTTCCTTTTGTGCTTCACAGTGTGGGTTCCTTGGGGGACACAGACAGTATATATGAACTTAAAAGCCTCCTTGTTTAGATTCTTGAATCCTGTTTTTGTGTTTGCCAACTTACCATATGCCTGACACCATCCTGTTCACCCAAGCTTCTAGTGTTAGTGTTGGGATTATATCCGCTCCAAAGTCTTTCTAATTGTTTTTCTAGTTATAAAGATTACATACACAGTGTATAATCACTCCTTCCTTACAACCAGCTTCCCAATCCTGGTTTACTCCCACACACTCGCTATGGCTGGCCATCATCTTGCCAGCCTTCCTAGCCTCAACTTCTCTTAAGAGTTCACAGACACCTTATAAAATTTCTTATATGTCTTCCTCACTATCTTAAGACAAATATCTGACCTGCACAACCACTTCCACAATGGAATTCATTATTGGCTACATGTTTAATGGTGACAATATCAATTGAAATAAATAATGATATCAATCAATATGGTTCACCAATATCACTTCTGAGAATAAAAACCTGATACACACCTGAATAACCACTGTATATATAAATACACGTCATTATAAATATTGTATTAGTTTTTAAATTTAAAGTTTTGTATTAATTGACTTCCCAGTGTTATGTGCATGCAATATAACTTAGTAACATGCTTCCTCCTATGATGGGTATCAATTTCAGTATTTGGAACACAGTTTATATCACATTAATATAATTCCACTATTATAATATTGTGATAAAATAGTTCTTCACTATGAACACAATCTGTTAATACAGTCCGTCCAAAATTGTTTAATCAAATGAGACAATTTCAAACAAAATAACTGGATATAAACCGAGGTACAACAATTATACAATGATACGGTGAATAATAACTATTTTCATACAATATAGGAATTTATCTGTTGTTTTTTCAGGTACAGGAAATTGTACCTGAAAACCCGTTTTATTGTGCTTATGCTTTCTGGCAGGTTTTTCTCAGTTTTAAGTTGATTTCTCATCCCAAAAACCTCTTACCAGAGAGCCAGATTCTGATCCTGGTCTCCGAGGCCCGGTGTACCTCAGTAAGGCTTGGCTGGATCACCCATAAGCTTGAGAAGCTACTGGGGAGACCCTCACAAAAATACGTGTAATACTTTACACTTATGGCAATTAAGGTACACTTCATGAGCACCGCAGAAAATAAATTATTCTTTACTTTATGTACGATTTTAGCAGCTTGAATGATGACTACCTGCTAACCTACATATAGTGATGTTAGTTTGAAGGTTAGTTGTAACCCAAGAGATAGATCTGATTTCTAATCATATCCTCAAAACCAAGCAAAAGTACCATACCATATTTCTCCCAAAGCTCCAAAAACTGCAGATACTAATAGTTGATAAAAGCAGGAAACAGTATGACAGCTTTTAAAAGAAACAAGCTATGTATGAAATTATTTGGTGATACATTAGCATATAGGCTTATTTGCAACAATAATACCTTAAAAATTCAATACAATTTCCTGATTTATAAACTTCAGATTTCTGGCATCCAGTGCACCAGGACATTCACCTTACTATAAGTACACAAACTTACCTGCACCTATGACCTGTAGCCAGAGATTTCCTGCAAAATAAGACTTTAGTGTTTATATGAGAATGCCTAATGTGATCAGAATACCTTTAGATGGGATGCCAAGTTAGGAAAACTAACAATGGTTTCATATCTACAATATTCATTCGACAGTTCTCAGCATAATGATTTTATGAGTACAGTATTATATACATTTTGTGTGCCATATACATTTTGTGAGTGATGTATATACATTTGATGAGTGCCATGTACTGTACAATTTGATGAGTGCCATATCCTGTACAGTATATTTAATGATTGTCATACACTGTACATCATATTTCATAAGTGCCATACACTGTACAATATATTTGGCAAGTGTCTATACAACAGTATATTAGTGACTAAAAATCATTTATAATTTTCTGACAAACTGCATATAGTATTTTATTTCAACATTGAAGTTTTCATTTTGGTAATAGGGGTAAAGCCACTATTCCTTTGAAGTGCAGAAATTACATAAATTTATGCCTGCAATGGGTACAGTATACCCTCGAAAATCTGAACCTGAAAATAATTCAAATTCATCTACTTCCTGGGTCTTGAACCTAGGTCTTTTTGGCACCAGAACTGGGGTTCGGAAGCTCTCAATGGCAAATGGCATAAAATTAAAACAAAAAAAATTATGCCTCAACATTCTCATAAAATGGAGAGGAAACAGTTGCCCCCCCTTCAGAAACATGGGTAGGTGCCTGCACAAGCCAGTGCAGTATAAGATATGGGCCTGCATACAGCCTGCTGCCTGTTATGATACTGCCCTCTTTGTGACCACCCAAGGAAGAGGCACAGTTAACACTAGAGACCAAAGACAACACACAATATATACACACCTAAAGGCAGAAAAGCATCTGAACCCAGCAAACAATAATGGAGGCATCACGGGTGACTTTTTGGATCACAGAACACAGTAGTAGATCCAGAAAAAGCAGCAACAAGAGGGGACTCTGATTGATACAAGTAAACCCCAGACTCTGATACAAGTAAAGATATTATGTAAATAATATCCTTGTTGCTTTTGAATTAGAACACCACCACAACCTGCAATCAAGATGGGAGGACTGGGCAATAGTCCAGTCTTAATAGTCTTAATGCAACCTTGGCTATAGGTACAAAGTGTTAAACCTCCACACGAGCCAACACTAGGTACAGCACAAAAATGTATATAAATAACTTCTCAGCAACAGGTTAACTCCTTTGCTGGTCAACCAAGTCCCTAAGTCCTCTAAGCACTGTAGAAGGTACTGAAACACTACAAACTGTTATCAATAGTCTTGGAATGGGCAATGAAAAACAGAATGATGTGAGACAAGTTCCTGCAAGAAGTGCTGGAACAACTGGGTTGAAGTGTATACATGGGGCTGTGGGCTTCTCCATGTAACAAGTCATTTAGACCTAGTTATTACAAGTTACATGAGGGTAGAAGAACTACCAGGTACAATCCAGGACCTGAGGCAAACTTGAAAGGAGCCCACCTCAAGAAGGAAACTGAATTCCTCAGAGAAGATGGCTCTGGTGAGAACATTTTTTGCCAAAACAGCATCCAGTGAAGCACAAGTGAAGCTTGTAAGACACTATCTTCATTTGCTCTAGTGGTTTGCCAAGAAATATTTTGGCCGACTGGGTTGAACTTTATTGTAAGCGAGTCCTCTGAGTTCGACACTTTAGACAGTTCCACAGTAATTATATTAAAATGCAAAGAAAAATCACTCACAAGATGGCACACAAACTTTAGTTAGATGCTACAATTACATTCAATTAACACAAGGTGCAAATATCAATCTAGTTTTCCACTAGCCATATCCTGAATTTAACAAACTAAGCTGCATGCATAAGGATTACTTTTATTAAAGCTTATTAAAACTAGAGCTCCTTTTTATGTTCACTAAAACTAAAGCATTTATAAAATTTAAAAGTACAGTACTGTATTACATATACAGTATAAGTCAATGTGCCTTAGTGTCTTGTTATAGTTTTACACATGATCATTGGCTTAACTCATACTAAGATAACTTTCTCATGACCAGGCATTATGCCTTTTTTTGTCTCTAAGATGAATGATCACATGAAGAATAAGTAAGGGCTATACACATTTTGTTAAGGCAATATCAGTAATTAGTAAGATAAGCAATTAACAAAAACAATGAGGTAACATAAGTACTGTAACTCACTAAGGCAATCTGAGATTTTTTATGTAACAAACAAGATTACGTTGCTGTAGTTAAGGCACATCGATCTTATAAATTATTAGGATTATTAAAGTTAGTCTAAGCTTTACATATACAGTATTGACAACTTTTTATGTTAAAGATAATTTAAAATTAATTTTAAATTAAGACAAAATATACAATTTGGAGAATATGCAGGAATAAGTCAAAATAAATTAACAAAAAACATACTTTAACCAGTTCAAGTATAGAAAGTCTATGGTACAGTACATAATTAATAGGCAGAAACATGTTTTATATCAGTTTTCTATCTTGACCGTCCTTTCATTATGACAAAAAGGTGTTAATAAGAAGCACATCTTGAAATGACCAGCTCGGAAAATGCAGTACTTCTACAATGCTGACTATTATCTGTGGTATTAATGATAAGAAGTGGTGTTGCTGCATCAAACACCCAGTCATTCTTAGTACAGTACTGTGCAACACTATTTCTTACCTCCATCGTGGCGGCCATGACCGAGCGTCAGGTTTATGATTTCATGTTTGGTTTCCTGAACGAGGACATTGAGCCATATACAGAGGTTAGTTCCAATCATGTGCATCAAGCCAAATCTTGCAATGACTCTGTGACGGCTTATAGCAACCTGAAACAGACCTTTAAGCAATGAATGAAGCTTTGTTTTGTAAGAGAACTGATATTTAAACTATTAAATACAATTTATCACACTCGGTATTTAATAAAAACATACAGAATAAGGAAAATATTAATTAAAATTTTGTTTAAAGACTTTTCCTTTACCAATGATGAGTCACCATACTATGGAAAAGAGGGAGAAAGGAGAAGGCTGCCTCTTCCCTTCTTGATACTTTTTCTTTGATAAACATTACAAAGCATACCTAATCAACCAGGCTGTGACTAATGTCAGGTTGTGAGCAGCTGTGGCAAACAGTCTGGTTGATCAGACCACTAACCAGAGGCCTGGTCAGAGGCGTTGATCCTCGGAATCATTGACGGGTATTTGACAGGTAAGAGATCAATACATTTTTTCCACCTTCACAATGCCCCTTTCATTAATACAAAAAGCATACTATGGAGGAAATGAAGGCAAAATGAGGCACTTTATTAGGAAATGAGAGTTCCCAAATCTGAAACTATGACCCAAAAAGTGAGACAACCAAAAGCATGAACCTAAATACCACATAAGGAGCCCTGCCCTGATCCTGTAACTACCAGTGTAAAGGACAAGTGTTGAATGTAATGAAATGCTGTTTTCTGGTGAGTTTTTCAGTAGCCTCCTCAGCTATGCCACTGGGCTGCCAGAAGCTAGCTTTTCGAAAAGAAAACAAAAGATTAATAGTACAGAAAAGACAGACTGGGTTTATAATGGGAGAAAAATGCACAAGACGAGGGGCCCTGGCAGAAGAACATCGGCTCTGCACCAAATGCTCAAGCACCGCACATACATGCAATAAGGCTAAACATCCACCAAATAGTGAGAAGCCACCACCCAGGTGGACAACAGAAGCCTCAACCTGTGCATTTGACATGGACATACTGTATTGATAAAGAAAGCTGACACAGCAGCAATCTTCCTAACATCATGTGAACAGGGATGAACCTTCAGTTGGTTAAGCACCATAACTTCCTGAAGAAGAGCATGAAGGTCCCTAATCCAACAATCAGAAACAGGAGCTAGAAGGAAAACTGCCTTCAAAATCAAGTACCGAATGTAATGAAATGCCCTTATTACAAGCCACCTAATATGTTCCCCAGCTAAATCACTGGAAGAGCCTTAGGGAATCATACCAAGTCTCTTAAGACCACTTCAAGCTTACTGGGAGCCAAAATTAGAATCTGGCCCTTTCTACAATGAAAGGAGAGCTAGACTAATTTGCCAGAAAGTAAAACTGCATCAGAAGAAAGCAACCGCATGAAGGAAATTAGCAATCAGTCCTGAGGAAAACAAGGCAAACAATTATTGCTGCACAGAAAATACCCTATCTGTGAGCCACCCAACCACCACCATTTAGTAGCCCAGGCCACCCAAATTCCTGCCAACCAGCCATCTTATTAACAAGCTGCCAAAGCAGAAACCCCCAACTCCCATGGGAAACGAGGGGAATATGGATATGGGAACTTACCGAGTGGTCCACTATAAAAGGGAACGTCATTACATTTAACGCTTTATTTCTGGGAAGGCCACCTCAGTAGCTCCCTTCAGCTAACTCACAAGCCAGCCAGCCTCAGCAGAGGAGGCTGGCAAAGTTGAAAGGGAAACAAAAGAAAATACAACAGAAAAGATGTACTTGGCTCACCCTTTGGAAAAGATGGCAGGAGAGATGGGCCTGAGATGAAAGAGCATCAGCACTGGCCAAACATCCGAGCATTAAAAAGCACGGAAAGTCAGGAGACAACCACTGATAACTGAGAGGCCAACACTTGGGAGGACATCTAGAAGTCCTGAGCTTGTATGCATGCTATGAACACATGGCAAAGAAACCTGATACAACAGGAAAACCCTGGGTGAAGGCCAGAAACAGGGTCCACAGCCTCAGAAATGAGATATCCAAGGCAACCAACTGAGAAGACCCTGGCACACAGTCTAACAGACAGCTAAATATTGAGCAAAGCAGCCTGGAAACTGCCAAACACAGCCCAGAAACAACAGGGCACACAGCTCAAAAACCACCAGGCATACAGCCTGAAAATGCACAGGCACACAATCCAGGCAGATCAGAGCACAGCCTGCTCACCCATGGGCACACAACCTAGAAACAACCAAGTTTGTGGCCCTGGAACAGCAGGGAATAGAGGGAGGAAGGTGCATCAAAGATGCCCTGGAATCCAACACAACTATGTGATACATCAAGCTAATCCCCCAAAGCTCACCTTACCTCATAAAGAGAGGTTCTGGTCTTGGCTCCCAGTAGGCTCAGGTGGGTCTTGGAGGGTTTGGTGAAATTTCCTAAGGCTTGGCAGACCAAATGCAATAGCTTGTGGAGCTACTGAGGGGGGCCCTCCTAGAAATATTCTTATTATTAGAGTGAATAGCTATAATCTACTTAATTGAACAAAATATCGAGTGTTTAAGTGGGTGGGGGGGAAGACTTTGGGCAAGAGTGGATGCGAGTTGGTGAAGGGACTGGTGGGTGGATTTTAGTAAGTTTTAAAGCAGGTGTGTGATTATGAGTGGGTGTTTGGTAGCGAAGAAAGAAGGGCAAATGATTTATTACACTTTAACATGCACTCTTACTTCAACCCGTTCCTTGGTAATATTTTCCAGTAGACAAATGAGTCTTAAGTGTGAGTTTTATAATAATAGTTCATATAATTTAAATTAATGGTCATACATAAGCAAACATGGTGTGTAAACATGTGCTATACAATGATAAACAGTGTTCTCTAAATGAACAACCAACATAATTATTTAAATGAAGTTCTTTTTCCAGCACAATCATAAAAGGTAAATTATGTAGAGCTAACAGCAGAATTTAAGATATTTTTAACAAAAATCTATCTAAAACAAACCCTTGAGTTAAGGAAGATGAAGTACATCTGGATGAAAGTGAAGAGCATTCGTGCAGCAGGAGATACAACAAGGAGAATGTTTGCACAGTCATCATCAGCTTTCAGCTCAAAGTACTGCCCAACTTCAAGGCCACTGTAGATCATACTGCCAATCCCAAACACTGCGGGGAAATAACATTTCTCTGATTATTCTGTTTTTAGATACAAACAAAAAATAAGTTATAGTATCAACATGATCAATCTGTGACACCAATTACTGCAGTGCAATATGACATGCCTTTAGAATCATTCACCCATTCACAGACCAGCATCTGACACACAAACTATAAGGCAAGAGGAGCTTGGGAATAAAACATCAACCCAAAACTTTTTTAATCCAACAGAAAGCATAAGCACATCAAAATAAGCAATTGTTGAAAGGAAATTAGTATCTCTGAAGAAAACATGATAAATGATCATTGCCACGTGGTAAACACCCCAGGCGTTATGTGCCTGACCACCACCAGATGACAGTCCAGATCAATAGGGGTCCTAACCAGCCAAGCACCCACCTCATTCACTCGCCTGGTACAGCCAGTTCCATGTGTGTGCTGAGCCCATATGCAGTTGCACATTGGGTCATTGCGTGGTTTTGTACCATTTCTTGGCTCTGGTTGCGTGTCAGGGTTATATTCCATGGTGGCCGGCTTGCAGCTCCTTTTTTCTACTAAAGTTATCTTCTCGGAACTGTTAAGATTTCCTCCTCTATGAGCTAAACCCTTTTGAGCCATCACACTTCTGATTAATGCATGGGTTTATGCCCCACTTCAGGGCCTCTTGATGGAGGAGTGACAGTAGTTTATCAGTTTGCTTGTGTGGCTATCGCTCCTGGCTCTGCTCTCTGCAGTCGGGCCCTATACTACTGCCAAGGGTGTGTTTGGGTTGCCCAAGTGATTTTTCTTATCTGTGTTGCATACTTATACCTTTTCTCACTCAGTGGTTCAGGTCAGAGGTTAGGTGTTTGCTCAGCTGAGATGCTTCCCATGCATCTGGCCTACCTGCTCATCTGCCTTTAACTTTATGCTGCTGTAAAGAACTTTTCTGANTAAGTTATTCTGTATCTAATAGAACACTACTCAGATGTAAAAAATAAAGCTTCACTTAATTGTCATAACAATAATAAAGTGTTTCTAGTTTTGAGTCTGTGTGGAAAAGTAATCTCAAGATATTCTAAATCCAAGTGGAAGAATTCTCCCAGAGTAAAACAAAACAAAAAAGATGTCGCTATTATGGCTGCTTGATTGTTAAAAAAAGTAAAATGACAAATTAAAGTATTACATGCCGGGTTAAAAATAACGCAATGTAGTGTATACACATACTGTTGAAAGAAGCTCATTTGGGACCTATAATGTAAATAGTAGCAGTGATGGTAGTAACTACATTTGACTGGCTGACATTTAATCTTTGTGGATTTTGACAGTGCATTATATACCAAGAAATACGGTACCTGTATTATTTGTATTAATCATTTACATATTTATAAACAAAAAGTTTGATTTTGATAACGCCTCTCTCATAACTAGCTTTCAGTATTACAAAATTATTACAATGTTTCCAGTATTCATTAAGAGTAACATAACTATATATATATATTTACAAGTATGGAAATACTCAGAAGTCACTTTTTATTTATACGATCTCTTCCAAATCTCACATAGGCAAACAGTGACATGGAAACGGTAAAATATGGCAAGTGGCATAGACACGTGAGAAATAATTGTCCAGGCCCAGATGCCATAGAAGTTTAGCTGGGTAGGATGTGCATCAGCACGTGATGTTTCAAAGGTGTTGATGGCCCACATCGCCAAGTTACACACTAGCAGAAAAGTTACCTGAAATCATTGTGAATGAGAAATCCTGTATTACATTTTTACAGGGACCATAGGAAAAATAGTTAGGAAGACATTTATTATGGTAAAAATAGAGCCTTGAGTGTAATGAAACATCCTTCTATAAGGGGCCCCTCGGTGGCCCATGAACCTTATGCCCAAGGTCCGACACTAGAGAGATTATAATAAGAGCAAATAAAGATACGTATATCACGATTGCTGGTACTTAGTGACTTTTAACTTTAAATCAATAGACTGGGAGGCCTATGAACATGAATGAAGGATTTTTGAACTGGCAGATTTATAACCCCTCATCCTGGAGACATTCAGGATGTCAAATCAAATTGACGGAGACATATCAACACGTTAAACAAGCCAGGAGAATAATATTAGGGAATGTTCCTTCAATGCTGGAATTGATATTCACCAATCTACAAGAGAATGAGGAAAATGAAGTGAATGAAAAACTTGATTTAAGGAGAAGACCCTATGGGGAACTTGGTAAGTTCTTTAATGAATTTGATTGGAAAGACCTGCTGTTGGGTAAGGAAGTAAATGAGATGTATGGCAAGCTTTGAGAGAAATATGATGAAGGCACAACAACATTTATACAAACTAGAAAACAAGACTAGTTCAATAGAGACTGCAAGAGGGCAAGAGAACAAAAGACTAAAAATGCAATCAATATAGGAAGAAGCCAAACCCTCAATCTTACCAGGAATACAAAGAAGCAAAAAAAAAAAAAAAAACTACACAGAAGTGAGAAGAGACAAAGAAATTTTGAGAACGGGATAGTGAACAAATGTAAATGGAACCATATCAATTCTATAAATTCATTAAAAGCAAATTGCAGGTAAAGGATAAAATTAAAAAAGTTGAAAAGGGGAAACAGATTCACAGGGAATGAAATGGAAATGTGTGAAATGCTAAGTGAACAGTTTCAAAGAGTGTACAAAATGAAGTTTTCAGGGAACTGAACACATTATGAATTTCAGAGAATATCAGAGTACATAGAGGTGTCTCGAAACAAAGTGTGAAAAATGCTCGAGGAGATAAGTAAGAACAAAGCAGTTGGCCCAGTTGGAGTTTCACCTTTGATTCTGAGAGAGTCACATTTGAACTCAGCACTCCACTTTGATTTTTCAGTCTTCTTTGTGTACAGGAGTCTTTGTATATACTGTATATAGAAAAATGGTAACATAGTTCCAATCTACAAAAATGGTAGCAGGGAAGACCCTCTTAATTATAGACTTGCATCATTGACAAACATTGTAGTCAAAAGATTAAAAGAATTAATTAAAACCAAATACAACCTTTGGAAAAAAATTATGACAGAATGGACAGACAATGATTTTCAATCGGGAAAATCCTGTGTGTCAGATCTACTTAATTTCTATTATAGAGCCAAAGAGATTTTCCAGGAGAGAGATTGTTGGGTTGACCTCATTTATCTGGACCTAAAAAGGCTTTCGACGTAGTCCCATATAAGAGGTTGTCCTGGAGACGAACATACTGGAGGACTATCAGGAGGCTTCTAACATGGAGGAAAAATTTTCTAACAGAAAAATGAGGGCAGTAATCAGAGCCAGTGTATTAGACTGGAGAAATGTCACGGGTGGAGTACCACAGGAATCAGCTCTTGCACCGTAATGTTCATTGTCTACATAAATGACCTACCAGAAGGAATACAGAATTATGTGAACATGTTTGCTGATGATGCTAAGATGCTAAGGAAGATAGAAACTTAGACGATTGTCATGCCCTTCAAGAAGACATCGATGAAGTTTATGAAGCACTACTTGGCATTTATTCATATTAAATCTCATTTACCATGTTACAGAATGTGGAATAGGAGAAAATAGACCACACACACAAAACATATAAATTATGTGAAAAGGCATTAAAAAACTGATAGAGATCTAGGGTTGGTTCTAGATAGAAAACCATCTCAAAGAACATTGTGCAAGGAGCCTATGCTATGCTTTCCAATTCAAATTGCTTTAAATACTCTACATGGATGGTGAAATACTAAAGAAATTGTTCATGACCTTTGTGAGACCAAAGTTGGATTATGCAGAGGTTGCATGGTGCCCGTATCTCAAGCAGTTCATCAACAAAATGGAAACAATGCAAAGACATGTAACTAAATGGCTTCCAGAATAAGCAGAGAGCTATATGGAGAGTTTAGAGGCATTAATATGCCGAAGATAGAAGAAAAGAGGCAACATGATGCACTATGTGCAAAACTGTAATGGTAATTGACAAGACTGATAAGGAAGAATGCTTGAGACCTTGACCTTCAAGAACAAGAGGTTACAGATTTAAGCTAACTAAATAAAGCTGCCAAAAATATATAAGAAAATTCACTTTTCAAACATAGTGGTAGACAAAGCAAGTTATGTGAGAAAGTGTTGGAGGGCAAAACCATAGTAGTTTTAAAGTGTTATATGACAAAGAATGCTAGGAAGATGGGATACCATAAGTGGAATTCTTATCCTGTAACTACACTTGGGTAATTACTTGGGTAATTACACACACACTTACTTTATCCTCCCATGGCCACATCAGGCAAATGCTGGTACCATCTTTCACCAATGATGTTGAAAACATTAGTGAGGATAAAATTGTCATAACAACCCAATAGTAGCTTCAACGAGCACCGGACTCTAAACTAAATACCATATTCTGGATTTTATGACCAATGGCTCTGTAAATAAGGCACATACAGTACTACCAATCTCAAATTGGATCGTTAGAACTGGTGAAATGGTAAATAAGAGGTCCTTAAATCGAGTGATACATAGACTTTCTTGGGCCTGTCATTCTTCTTTCCTGAACCATACACAAGGCCCAAACATCACCTAATCATGCCATCACTGGCATTTATCACTGAAAGAGCTCCTGAAGGGCAACCTCCAGCAGCCATCAGACCTGGATTAGTGCCCTATTCCAATTCTGAGGAAACTAGGGTCGAGAAGGACCAGTGGCACTGCAAAACCATTCCCTAAACCAGAAGCATTGGGAAACCCAGAATGACCAGAACCCCAAGGCAGGGGTTCCTAGGTTTGAAACAAAATTACTATAAAAGGGCTGAAGGCCACTCCTCCAATTGCCTAGATTCATTCCACCTCCTTTGAAAAGAGGGACGATGAAACGGAAGGAGTCAGAAGCAGGAAAACTCCTTCAAAAATTCCCAGAACTTAACGCAGTCCATACACAAGTGTGGGGGCCACAGGAAGCTACGAACAGATCACCCAGAAACTAACATGACAAAACCATAATGGAGATAATACAGCAATATCTAACTGCAAAAATACATGCATAATGTTACAGTAACATTAAAATCCTGCCTTACCATTTCTCTGCCAGGTTTACGTTGCAGCTGCTCATGATTGTAGCAACACCGTCTGGTTGCATCCAAGATGAAAATGGTTTGCAGTGTTGCTTGAATAAGGGTGATAATAGCAGACAGCAGTGGCAGAATCATGTGGTCCTGTGTTTGAAAGAATGTACAACATACATCAATATATTTAGAACTTTTACCGTAATGTACCTGCATTTGAAAAAATTTGTCAGTTTTCCTTGCCAATAAGCAGTATTTAATTTTCTATGACTCACTTGTATGCATCTTTCACCAATGTCCCCCTTGTCCTACCTCCTTTTAATTTAAATTAGGCTTCCTTTGACCACTTTGTCTATTCCTTATAGGATCTTGTATGTAGTGATCATATCTCTTCTGTTTCTATTCTCCTGTAAGGTTGTGAGGGTGATTTGCTCAACCTGTCCTTATAGCCAAGTCCTCTCAATTCTGGTATTGCTATAGTTCTATACAACTAGAACAAGTGGGTACAAGGTACACACTTCCTCTTGGCTGGCAGTTTATTGGTTGGGCTTCTTTTAGGAAAGTTATAGCTCATTGTCAATTGTCCTGTTTTTCTACTATGTTCCAAGCTTGTCACTTTTTAAAACCATTCTTAGCTTGTTCCCTAATTATGCAGCATACAGCTGGGATTTTTATGGGTTACCTCAATGTATACAGTACTTGTCATTCAGCCGTAATTTTGCTTCGAGTCTTCCACCAGGTTTTCAAAAGCATTTTCCGACATCTCTGTCTTTATGGAATCCAGACGATGTTTTTTCCTGTCGTCTGGTTAGTATGGGCCAGTAGTTACCACACATGGCTTCCTGGGCAAGTTCCAGAAGTCAAAGCTCGGTTTCAGACTGGGTCAGCGTTATTTAGGGATTTCAAGACAGTAGCCCCCCTTTACTTTTAAAAACCAACAAGGTCCATTGCCTTTTTCCACTCTTTTCTATACAAACAGAATCTTTACAGCAAGAATGTTACTATTACTCTTGTATTATTGTATTCACATTGTTGTGATTCTTAATTAGTGTAAACGAGTGAGGCAAGGCCCCGATTCTTTATGGAGGGTGATATGGATATTGACTAAAAAGAGTATTTAGCATCAGTTGGCGTCTTCCACATTCAGTACTCATCCCTGTTTGAAGTGAGGTGCATAGTGTATCAGAGTGGTAAACTCCTGTTGCGAGTTCATCACACACATTTTGATGTATGTATAGTCATGTCATTATAAATGTCTGTCACTTCAACAGCATATTTGCAAACCTAACACCTGACATTATTATCTTCTGCAACTCATAAAGTGTGATTAAGTATAGTCTGTCAGAAACAGCATTATAATTTTCTATAAAAGAAATACAAGAGATTTAGTATATAGAACTCTTCTAGGCTCTTACCGTCAGAGTGTAGTGTCCGC
This sequence comes from Procambarus virginalis, assembly GCA_020271785.1. Taxonomy (NCBI): domain Eukaryota; kingdom Metazoa; phylum Arthropoda; class Malacostraca; order Decapoda; family Cambaridae; genus Procambarus; species Procambarus virginalis. The sequence goes on along the minus strand of WNGS01001312.1, from coordinate 8,807,872 downwards.
CAATAACGGTGAAGGAAGTGTAGATGTAAACTCCAGTCTGGGCAATTAAGAGAAGGATGTTGTCCAGCTCTATGTCTCCTTCTGGTACAAATTCTAATTCTCGCATCTGTACCATCCCTATTACCACCGTTACAGTTGCAACACTGATGATAAACATAGAAAGGGAGATATCAATGTCAACTGTGAATGTTGGCAAGACAAGAATAAGTAAGTGTAAACAAGCTGAGATAATAGTGTAGCGTGATATTTCCACCACCTCCAGATTACCCTTTCGTTGACTACTGTTTTTAATTTCCTATAAAAATGCAACCCATCTTCCTGAAATGATACTACTTATGCTAATTATTATTTGGTTAAAAGTACCAGTATATAGTGGTGGG